>VZRZ01003641.1:16218-36060 GCA_013398175.1 Climacteris rufus
ACACGGAGCCGGGAGCAGCCCCAGCCCCACCCGGCTGCGCTGCCGCATCCCCTGCCCAGCAGCGGGGAGCTCTGCCCGGGGCTCCCCGGGCAGCGGCAGCGCCGGCTCCCTCGGACAGGAGCGATGGCTCAGGGGTGGCAGCCGCTGTGACCGCCCGGTGCCACCCCCGGCCCGGCCGTGCCCGGTGTCCCCCGGCCGTGCCCGGTGTCCCCCGGCCGTGCCCGGTGTCCCCCAGCTGTGCCCGGTGTCCCCCGTGTGACGGGACCCCCCGTGTCCCCGGCTGTGCCCGGTGTTCCCGGCTGTGCCCGGTGTCCTCGGCTGTGCCCGGTGTCCCCAGCTGTGCCCGCTGTCCCCCGTGTGACGGGACCCGCCGTGTCCCCGGCTGTGCCCGGTGTTCCCGGCTGTGCCCGGTGTCCCCAGCTGTGCCCGGTGTCCCCGGCTGTGCCCGCTGTCCCCCGTGTGACGGGACCCGCCGTGTCCCCCGGCCTGGCAGGCACCGCCAGCGTGGCCCAGACCCCGGCACAGCTCCCGGGGCCAGGCTGGCTCCGGCCGTGTCCTGGAGCCCCCGGGCCCCCGTGCCCGCTCGCTGCCCACCCTGGGGGCGCCGGGGGTTGGCAGGGCAGGGAACCCCTCTCCTTCTGTGGTTTGCTCTTCCAGCTGCCTCTCTGCCGTGCCGTGCTGCCCCTGTGCCCACCGCGGTGGCTTTGGGAGCCGTGGGTGCCAGGGGGGTGCAGTGACAGGCACCGAGGGCATCTCTGGACTGGTGTCTCCTGGCAGGTCCCAGCCAGCCAGGCCAGGCTGTGTCCCGGGAGGTTCCCAAGACACGAGGTGCCCAAACAGTCTGTGAAAGGAGTTCTCCCTGCACGGCATCCCCAGTCCAAGAGGGAAAAACAAACAAGCTCCACTTCTTTTCTTTATTTTTAATTGGCAGTGGAGCAGGAGAGGTGGGGTTACACTCTCCAGAGCCCAACCTGCTCTGTCTTTGCTCACTGCACAGCAACGCTGTTTATGGACTCAGATTCCAACCTTCTCCTCTCTCGAGGCTGTGAAGATGTATTTCCTCTTGTGCCATTTCTCCTTCTGGCAAGCAGGCTCCCAGGTGGGTCTGGAAAATGTCAAAGTAGGAAATAAAGTTGTTCGCTAAAAAAAAAAACACAGAGAGGAAAAAGGGAAAGACAAAAAGGAACAAGGCCCAGAGGTGCAGTGCGAGGTCTGCTGGGAGCCAGCCACTGGAGCAGGAGGTGGTGACTCAGACCTGGAGCATCAGGAGATTCCCAGCTCGGTACCGTCACTGCCACGTGCCCAGCACTGGCACCACGGCTCTGTCAGCACCGCTGTAGGCTCTGCATTTTTCATCCCTGGAGCAGGCTAAAAACACAGGGCAAGACAAAGAGAAATAAAAGCATCCCAAGTCTGATCTCTCTGGTCAGTGAAGGACAGCAAAGGGCAGGCAGGCACCTGGGTTGTGATGTCACCCTGGTGATGGGGTGCCCTGCACCACCTCAGCCAGAGGGACCATCACCGTGCCCAGGTGTGGGAGCCCCTCCCAGGGCTCAGGGGTGGCACCATGGCAGTGTGGCCAGGCTGGGGGTGCCAGTGTCACCCCCGCCAGCCGAGCTGCCCGGCAGGAGACGCTCCACCTGCACGTGCCCATGAGCGTGAGCCGGGCCAGGGCCGCCCGCAAGAGTGCCGGGGCTGGGCACAGATGCTGCACATTAGAGAAGGAAAAGCTGGGAGGTTTCTGCTGAAGACATTTTTCCATTCGTGAGGCCATGGGGTGGAGCGGGCGAGCGGGGGGGCAGAGCCTGCAGCAACAACAAAAGGCAGAACAAGGGGGAGGGGAGCACGAGGGAGAGATTTTTGATTCATACTCAAAAATTACCCAAACTTTATTGCCAGAATGTCTACATTTTTATGTGCTTAAGCACAGTGAGTTATGGAAATCTTAGAACAATGGAATGATCTCCTTCATTGCCCTCAATGAGTTCAAAGTCACCACCCCTCCTCACCAAGTGGAATCTCTTTTTCCGTTTTATTGACTTACAAAAATGCCTCTGCTATCAACACCCTCCACGTGCATCTCATAAATACCAGGGTGGGACACGGGGCTATTGGTGGGTGTTTTTTATAAACCCATTTCTGCCCCAACCCTTCCTCAAGAAATGTTTTTATGGCGTTTGGTTGATTTGGCAAATTTTCTGCTAGAACCTGCCTGAACAAGAGGGGCTGTGAATTCCTTGACTCAGGTCCAAGCTTAGAGCTTTCTGGTTCCCCTGCTCTGGTCTTTGCTCTGTGGGAGTCCCTTATCTGTCAGTCACGTACTGATCTTATAAATCCTCTGCCGCTCCATGTGAGAGCATTGCAGGGTGTGCCTCACACGCTCCGGCTGCCAGGTAAGGAACCACAGCGCCAGCAATCCAGCCCCAGCACATGTTCTGCAGCCCTGGACATGCAGAATAAAGTAGGTCTGGGGGGATTTAGCATTGTAGAGCAGGCCTGGAGCAGAGCCATTCCTTTCTGAGCACACCAGGAGCAGAGAGAAGGGGATGCCCTCGCAGGCGCTTCCGTTGGGACACACGCGTCCATCCTCGGGCACCGTGCGCCAGCCTCTGAGCTGGCAGTGCCCGGAGCAGGGCTGCTCTGCTGCATGAGAAATCCTTCACACAGCAGCTGTGCCTGTGCAGGAAAGCGTAACAGAGTGTGCAGCAAGGGCCAGCAGAGAACATGTGCCGGGGTGGTTTCCCTCGCTGCCGAGATAATTCCTCCCCACCCCTCCAAAACAATGTCCTCCTGGGCTGCGCTGGCTGAGCACAGCCCGGCCACACAGGCCTGAGCTCTGATTTACAGCCTGCCAGCTGACAGAGCTGCAGGCAGAGAAAGTGCTGAGCTGGGAGAAAATGAGGACCAGACCGGGAAGAGGAGGGGGATTTTGCTGGGGAGGTTTCAGGAGCCGGAGTCATCCCACCCTGGCTGTGCGCACCGGCCGGGCCAGCAATGTCTGTGGCTGGAAAGTGGACAGGGAGCAGCTCAGCCTCTCAGCTGCTGGAAGGAATTGGGGCATGAATGGGAAGTCCCGAGGTCTGCACAAACCCTTCTGCTTGGCCCTCATTTCCCAGTCTCATCCTGGCCATCCTGCCCCACTTCCAGCTCTCTGAGGAGAGGGAAGCTTAGCGAGCCACAGGGAAACATCTCCAGCCCTATAAACTGACAGCATTGTTTATAATATTCCTAAGTGCCATTGCATGATGATAGCAGCACGCTGACAGGAAAAAATTACTTTTTTCCTTCTATTTAAAATAAAGTTGGGAAGTTGCAAGTCCCCCAGAAGTTGTTTTGGCCATTATCCTGGCTTTGTTTGTTTTTCTGCTTCTCCGAAGTGACACAGGGAGGGCCATGTGCTGCTGCTGATGTTCTGGCACTGTCACAGCACCCACAGCACCCACAGCACTGTGCTCTGTTCAGCCTGAGCTGGACAATCAGAATCTGTGCTGGCACCAGGCCGGCAGCCAAAGTCCTGGGACAGAGGCTTTTACCAGCCTCCTTCCTTCCTTCCTTCCTTCCTTCCTTCCTTCCTTCCTTCCTTCCTTCCTTCCTTCCAAGCAGGGAGCAATGGAGCAGCAGGACACAGAGCAGGGAGGTGGGGAGCTGGGACATGCAGGAAGAAGTTTGGAGCAGGGAGCAGGGAGCTTGGAGCAGACTCTTGCAGCTCCTTGTCCAAAGCACCCGCAGCCTCCTGAGCCACCCACGGCTGAACATCCTGGGAAAGAGGCTCGGATTTGAGGGATGAAAGTTAGCAGTTGTTGACCTAGTGGATAAAAATTATCTGTGCACATTTCACATCCCAGGGGATGAAACCATTACTTTGTCATCACTTTTGTGTGGAAACACTCCTTCAGAGGAGTCAGGCACTTTGCTGAGGACACTGTAATTTCCTGCAGTCTCCAGTTTGCTTATATTGTGCTAAAACCAAACAAACAATCCCTGAAAGGCAGCAAGAGGGAAAGGGGTTATGAAATGCAATTAAAGGTTTTATAAAGTGTCCTGATCACACTCTTTGGTCCCTGTATTTTGATCATAAATCAGAAGATGAGCTGGAGAACTGAAGGGAAACGGATGGCCAGGAGGGCAGTGGGTTGTTGTAGAATTGGTGTGGCCATAAAAGTGAGTTTGTCACAGTGACCCAGCCATGACAGATGCACAGTCAAGCACCTCAAAGCTTGGAAAAGCTAATTAACAAACCCCCAAATGCTGAATGCAGTACAGGCATCATGAGTCTGACATTTGGCTTCTCATTGCTGAGCTGCTGGTCCAACAGCTCACAAGCCAGAGGTCAAGCCTCTCGGTTCCTCTTTTTGATCTGCATCATTCGCATTTTTCCATGTTGTTGGACACAAGAAGGAAAAAAATCCCTCTGAATTAGCAGGCAGGGCGAGACTATAATTGCTTTCCCAGCTCCTCCCTGTGTCGGTCCGGATGGCTGCCCAGGCACCCGCACACACCCGCTCAGCCCTGGAGGAGAACAGGAGGGAGAAGGACAAGTGCTGCAGTTCGGGCTGCATAAACAGACTCTGGCAAGGCCCTAAATGGGAGTCCACAGCCAAGAGCTGCCCGAGCTCTGTTGCCATCCCCGTGCCCATGGCCAGAGCTCCCAGCCCCTCATGGCTCCCCATGCATGGGCCGACTTGGCAGGCAGCTCTCTGTCCATGACCAGTTAATGCAATGGAACTGGCTGACAATGGGCTCAGCGGCTGCCAAAATCCAACATGAGGACTGCAGATGTCCCTGGGACAGGCAAACCCTGCTGGAAGATCCCTGTGGAACGAAAGGCTACCCTCAGTTTGCTTCAGATGCTGCTTGCACCATCCAACAGCCATCGTTGGAGGAGGGGCCTCCATCGGAGAGAAAAGATAAATCCAGCTCTGCCTCCAGACTGTTATTGTCTTCTCTGGTTCAAATTAAGCGACTGGGGTCATTTTTTATATGTTGCAATTTGTCTTTTACCTGAGGGCATTGCAGAAAGGAAAGAAGAAAAGGTGAATTTAGCACGAAAGCAGGGAAGGAGCAGAGTCTTTAGTAGACAATTACCTGAAATGACATCGGGTTTTCCCTAAAACATCAAACTGGAGGTTAAATGTAGGCAGACACAGCTAATTCCTTGCTAGTGGGTCCAGTGATAAATCAGCACCAGTGGACACGGCTGCACAGCAGCACCGAGGAGAGGAGAGGAGAGGAGAGGAGAGGAGAGGAGAGGAGAGGAGAGGAGAGGAGAGGAGAGGAGAGGAGAGGAGAGGAGAGGGTGGCAGCCCCCAGCTCCCCCAGCCCCGTCAGCAGCGCCCAGGCCGACGGCCGAGAGCCGGGGGGGTCTGCAGAGACCAGCCCAGCCACCAGCCAGGCACGGGGTGATGGCAGTGCCACCACCAGAGCCACCGAGCACTTGTTCCCGGGAACTAAAATGCAATAGAGAAAACCAGGTTTTCTCACAGCATCTGCTCCGTATTTCCAGAGCCAGTGCCAGAGGGCTCCACATGTGCTGAGGCTGGAAACATGGGTTGACTTTGGTCAACAAGCATTTAAAGAAACTGGCTGTTTTGTCAGCTGCTGTATTCGAGGCAAATGAACTGCAGGAAGCCCCAAGTTAGTGGATGTCGGCACCCTGGGATGTGGGGAGCCCTGGCAGGTGGATCTTGCCCATTTCTGGCTCATTTGCACAGAGAAACTGGCAGGGGGCAAGAAAAGGGGATCTAGTGCTTACAGCAGCCTGATACGCCACCAAAAAACACACATTGCTTTCCCTTTCTGAGAGTTTTATAGAAACATTGAATCATTAAGGTTGGAAAAGACCTCTCAGACCATTGAGTCCAACCATCATGAGCCTGTAGAAATAAGCAAACCTGGATTAGTCCCAAGTTCCACTTCCAGAAGGCAGGAGAGGCCTGGCAAGAGGCTGGGAGCATCTCTGTCCTGCCCACACAGGGCCAGCATCCCTGGCCTGGCTGGCACTGAGGATGCTCCACGCAGCCCTGCTGCTCCCCAGGCTCACGTCCCTCTGTGCAGGGAAGGGGCTGGGACTGGAATCACTGGTGTTTGTCAGCACCTTCCTGCCAGAGCAGCCCCAGCCCAGAGGGGATGGATTTCCTCCAGCAGGCCCCGCACACGCCACTATTTCTCTTCATTGCTCCTGATGTGTCTCCTGCCACTCTGGGCAAACTTCGGGGTCGGCCTAGAGCCGGTGTGGGGGCTGAGCTGTGAGCTGTGTTCAGAGGGTTTATAGAATGAACATCCCCAAAGTATCCCCACCTTTACCAAGGTGAAATCTGCGTCCGTTCTGGATGATTTCATTACCAAGTGACCACTTACACAGATTTTCCTTTTCTTTTAAAGCAGGGAGCTTCCCAGTGCCAGTCCAGCCAGGCATCGCACAGTGCCAAGACCCTTGCTGGCACCCTGTGGGCAGGGAAACCTTGCTTCCAGCACCTGAAAACCCATCCAAGCTCCCAGACCACCTGCACTGCCTTTCTGCAAGTGCCTTGGGGCAGCCAAGCTCCCCACAAAGCTCCAGGTGCCACAGCCCCTGGAATGCCCAGGCACAGGGAAAAAAAGCATTACCTTGCCCTGAATTTTCCACACTAAAACCAAACCAAACCAACTTCTTCAGTGGAAATTTAGACTGAAATTTAGACCTAAATCCTGTGATCTCCTGTACTTTTATCAGAACACAAGCAGCTCTATTCCAAAGCAGTCTCTTCTCAATGTATTTGGTGATTTAATGAAAAAAACTATTTTCTCTTTGTCGAAAGCAGATGCATCTCATGTTTCCACTGAAGGAAAATATAAGATTTTAGTAAACAACAATTTGACGAAAATCTGTTACTCCTGCCCTGTTTGGAGCACTCAGGGACAGCTCAATCCCCACACCCAGCACTCAACCTGGCTAACCACAAACTACACGCCTGCCTTGGGCCAGGCTCCTTTTTTCCAGCACTCTGATTATTTTTTCTCCTGGGAATAGGGCTGGGAAGGACTCAGCCTTCAGCTCAATACAAATCCTGCCTTTTCAGTAAAGTCTAATAAACTTCTCCCCTTGACACATAGGAAAATGTTTTAAGGCAAGACTTTATAGAGAGCATCAATCACTTCGGAGGTGATGGAATTGCTGCAGAATTATAAGCAAGTCTGAAGTGTCTACAGAGGACTCTAAACACTGTCTTCTATTTATTCTCTGTGTCCTTTGTAAATGTAAACTTCAGTGGAATCCAGAGGCCCTTCCGTCTCCATGGCTTGTCAATCCAGCACCTTTCACCACCGCTAAAATCACAATTAAAAAAAAAGGGGGATTACAAAAACAAACAGAGGGCTCGCTGTGGCCCCGGCCCCATGGCTGCTCCTTCCCTGTGCTGCAGGAGCAGGAGCCCTGAGCCCCTCCTGCCTGCCCTCACTGGGACCCTCTGTCCCTTCCCTGTGCTGCAGGAGCCCTGAGCCCCTCCTGCCTGCCCTCACTGGGACCCTCTGTCCCTTCCCTCACTGCAGGAGCCCTGATCCCCTCCTGCCTGCCCTCACTGGGACCCTCTGTCCCTTCCCTCACTGCAGGAGCCCTGAGCCCCTCCTGCCTGCCCTCACTGGGACCCTCTGTCCCTTCCCTGTGCTGCAGGAGCCCTGAGCCCCTCCTGCCTGCCCTCACTGGGACCCTCTGTCCCTTCCCTGTGCTGCAGGAGCCCTGAGCCCCTCCTGCCTGCCCTCACTGCAGGAGCAGGAGCCAGGGACGGCAGGGCTGAGGGTGGGGGGGACTCGTGGCCCGGCCACAGCGGCCACATCTGGGTGCTGGAGGTGAAGCCATCCCCACCTCGCCGAGGAGCAGGAGCAGGAGGGAAAGGCCCAAACTGACTCCCAAAGACAGGATGGAGACCCGGCTGAGTGCAGGGCAAGCTTTTCCCCTGCTGTGCACGGGCAGGGTTTTACGTCTCCCAGACACGACCAGAGAGGAAGGGTTACCGTGCCCTCCTGCATAAACAGGCAGCAGGCTCGGAAAGGCCCCGGGAAGATCATGCAGAGGACAGTGCCCTGACAGCGGGATGGAGCTGGGTGTGGGAGAGCCATCCCAGCTGGAATGCTGCTCAGGGGAGCGAGTGGGAAGTGACTTTTCCTTCCACAGAATGAAAAAAGAGATAAAAGCTCTATAAAGTTCAGAAGATATTCTATATTAAAACCTTCTCTTTGACAAAACAGATGGAAAAATTACTTTTTACGTTGAAATATTCCACAGCTGCTCCAGGGGGGAAAAAAAACCTGTTTTGAAAAATACCTTTCATGAGAGGCTTCCTCTGACCCTGGAGCATCCTGATCCCGGCACACTGGACACAGAGCCTGTCTCCCTGACTCAGGGGGACAAGTTGCAGTGTTTTGTCCCTGCCCGTGGAGGATCAGGAAATAAGCCATTGGGAGCCTTTTGGTTATTTGCACTAGCAGAGATTTTGGCGGGTACAAACAGCTGTACACACAACTACACATCCACAAGCATCACTTTAACATCAAGTTAAAAAGGGAAATTCCTGCAAGGGTCAATCCATGACCCACCTTACCCGTGCCCGAGAGACAGTTCTAGGTCCCACTCCTGCCACCTTGCTAGGAACTTGCTTTACCAATCCGTGTGGCACTGGCCCTTGTCAGCATCTCTAGTCCTCTCAAAAGCCCTTCGCCTCAAAACCCAATTCAAAACACAATTATTTCCGCAGTAAAGCAGCATTTTAGAGGCTCCCCTCTAACACCTTCGCCAAGTCATGCTGACAGAGTTCAGAAAGCCAACACAGCGTGGGGAGGTCCCCAGCACCTCCCGGTGCTCCCTGTGATCCCCCATCTCCCGTGCAGGATTGGGGTCCTGCAGACACCTCCCGTGCAGGGCTGGGGTGCCCCCACAGCTCCCACGCAGGACTGTGGCCCCCTCTCCCTTCACGTTCTGCCCAGGGCGGGGTCCCCCCGCGCCGCCCCCGGTGCTGTGACCCCGCGCGGGGCCCGCGGGCCGGCAGCCGGCAGGAAGCGCTGCGGCTCCGTCCGTCCGTGCCCGCGGCTCCGTCCGTGCCCGCGGCTCCGTCCGTGCCCCACAGCTCCGTCCCTGCCCCACAGCTCCGTCCGTGCCCCACAGCTCCGTCCGTGCCCCACAGCTCCGTCCCTGCCCCACGGCTCCGTCCGTGCCCGCGGCTCCGCCGGGCTCCGTCTGTCCGGCCGCTCCGCACGGGTGGCAGCGAGCGCGGGCCCGCGGGGTCAGGACGCCGAGCAGGCGGAGCTGTGCGTTCCCCACGCGCTGGCACCGCCGCCTGCCCGCATCCCCGCGTGGGACCCTCCCATGCCCGTCGGGATTCCCAGGGTGAGACTCCTGTGTCGGGATACCCAGCGTGGGACCCACCCATGCCCATCGGGATACCCGGCGTGATGGGCACTGGGAGATCTGCGCAGGCGGGGAAGGGGAACATGGTCACATTTGCAACAGGTTTTTGCCTGGCGTGCTCCAGGACGCAAAATATCCCAGTGGCCCCGGCACTGCGCTGCCTCCTGGCTGCACTGCAAACAGCTGATCCCTGTAGGATCGCACCCACAGCCTTTCCCAAGGCTGACCTGCAGCATCCCTGCCTCCCCAGCCCACTCCGTGGCCTCCTGCCCTGTCTTCAGCTGGTTTGTTTGCACTGAAGAGTTGCTGTAGCAGAAGTGCAATTCCAGCAAAAGCTGGCAGGGAATCCAGGGGCCAAGTCCGGAGTAAAATTCTGATAATGCTGTGTTTACACCAGGAATTTCTTTGGCAGATTAATCACATGAATGAAGTAACAGATGGGAACTCACTGAAGACACTGTACGGGGAATTCCAGTGCAGGGCCAGGCTGGCAGCTCACCCCTGCAAGCGCCACTGCCGGGACCACCGCTGCAGGGAAGCAGTGATGTGGTCAAACAGGGATCAGTGCTGGGGAAAAGCAGCACCCAGAGGGGAACTCTCCTCCAAGAGCCAGAGAAGAGCAGCCAGGACAGCAACTCGTCCCCTGGCACACACCAGCCTGTGCTTCCAGCCCTGTGGCATCCAAGAAAGGATGGGTATTGAGGGCATCACATCCAAGAAATGACGGGTATCAAAGGTATCGTTGCAGGAAATGTCTCGTGCTCCTGCCTCACCCTCATCACCCGCTGGTTTTGCCAGCTCTGGACCCAGGTTGCACTTGGAGTTTAAAAGTACACGAGGCCAGGATTCCCCAGGGAGCAGGTGAGCAGCCCGAGCACAGCTGCCAGGCTCTGGTGTGTCAGTCAGTGCGGGACAGATCCAGCCCCCATCACAGCTGCATTTTATTTCCCAGCGGTTGGGATGCCAAACTTCTCCCAGACTGGGGAATTATTTCCAGAGCCAGACACTCAGGAACATGCCACGTGCCTGTTTAAACAGCCGTTTGCATCAGCCCACAGCTGTGCCTGTGTGCCCAACATCCCAGGTGCATCCGAGGGGTGACAGGCTGCCAGGGCTGGCAAAGGGCAGGGGAGGGAGCAGATATGCCAGGAGCAGATAGATTAGATGTTAAACCACAGTGCAGAGTGTGAGGAGCGCTTCCCTGGCCACAGATGGCTGTTTGTGAGAGGCAATGGTCTTCCTATTGCTTCCTCCCTCATTCAGAATTGCGTGATCACAAGGTCTAGACTGCACCAACACAGCCATGCCACAGCTCTGGCTGCCACAGCAGGGAGGACGGGCACGTGCTCAGGTGTGAGGGGCAGAGCCAGGCCCTGGCCCTGCCGCCTGCCCAGCTCCACGGGCAGTTCCTGGGAGCCAGGTCTTGGAGCCAACAAGGCTTCCTGCCCTGGGCCCAGGGAGCTGCTCTCCCCTCGGGCTGCAGCTGCGAACATATGGGACCCGTTAGCTGGGAGCACATAAAACTCAGTGCTGTGTTAGTCATCAGCTCGGGCTTATTCCTTCCACTGCTGGGGACACGGCTCTTGCAGCAGCCACCGACAGCTGCTTGTGTTCCTGTCAGCTCCAATAAACAGCCTCGTGTAACGCCACGAGGGGAAGGGGGCTCGGAAACTCCATCCAAAAATAACAAGCTTTAAGGTTGATATCCTCACCAGCTCAATGGCTCCAGCTCTCCCCCACTCTGTCAGGTGGCACCAGAGGGAAGCAGGGTCTGAGGGCCAGGATAACCCCAGCACTGTCCCCCTGCCCATGTCCCAGCGCCCGCCCGCTGCGCGGCCCCGTGAATCACGCGCCATTAACATTCTCACAGTGACATCTCCAAAATACTTCAGGGATAAATTAGTTGCTGGCTGATTTGCAAAGCATTTAGGCAAAATTATTAGGAGAAGCGTTGGTGGGGAGCCAAGAGCTGGATCCTGAGGGAGGCCGCACACTTGTGGGTCACTCTGATGCTCGTCCCATGGCCTTGGGGAGCTCAGCCTGGGCACCACAGGCTGTCGACATCACGTGCCAGCAAACATGGCATAACTCACGCTCATAAAGGGCTGAAGTGCCCCAGCACTGTCGGACAAACAGGAACATGCTGGATGCACACAGCAACCTGGCAGAGCCCTGGAGGCATCTCAGCATCTTCACAAGACCCCCTGTAACTGTGAGTGTGTCATGGGCAGGTGCTGGCAGGCATGATTCTGACAGTCGAGGGGGGATTCAACATCAAAAAAGCCAGGCAGGAAAGTAAAAAGCCCTCACCATGTTTTGCACAGCCACAGCTTCACATACCCCTGCTCTGCTCACAGCCCAAAGCAGTGGCCAATGGCAGCCATCAACCTCCTCCTGCCCAGCCTGTCTGGAGGTGATGTGGAGTTCTGGTCTGTTAGAAGGCTGGAAAGCTGTTGCTGGAAAATCTGAGATAGGAAGAGAAATGTCTCCCCAAATTTATTGTATTTACTTTCTGCAGTGTTTTCAGAATTTTTTAGTCTTCAATAGTTTATATTATACACATTTATCAGCTTTCCTTCAGGCTTTTAACCCCAGATTCACTGTCTCAGGTTATAGCGGAAAGTGATGGAACGGGCATTCCTGGAGCATCTGCTCAAGGGGTGGGTTGTGGCCAAATTTAATCAAATGGCCAAAATGAACCCAAAGCAAAGGCTGCTGCGCAGTGAAACCTTCAGTGTTCCTGGCACTGTGGACTTCTCATGGATCTCCACAGCCCCACAGCTGCTACACCACCACCTGCTTTGTCACCTGCTCTATCCACATACTCCTTTTTCATCAGCACTGGATTTTTTAAATTTCGTTTTTTTCAGTAGAGAAATGGGAAAATCCACATTTTATCCAAAAATGGCCTATTCTGCAGCAATCTTATATTTAAAGAGCATTTGCAATCCTCCGAGAAGCCGAGGCAGTCAGCAGTGACACCAACCCCAGCAGAGCATGTCCTGCTGCAAGCCCCAGCCCCCGCCGGAGGGCCACGTTCCCCGAAACAAGGGGAAATCACACAAATGAAGGGAGGACGCGAGCAAAAATGGCATTTAAAGCCTGGCAAATGTATAGGTAATGAGTAGATTAACTCCCTGGCTGTGATCTATTGAACAGCACAGCCCCAGAAGCGGACAATGGGATCAAAGCCGGGATGTCCCCACACCCTGGCTGGGGTGCAGGCTGTGTGCCCGCCGTGCCCGGGGCCCTGAGCTGCTCAGAGAGTTCAAAGGAGCCCAGGCAGCCTTGTGCAGCCCCCCGGGTGGGACACAAGGCCCGGGTTCTCTGGGGGCTCGCTCCCCGCAGGAGGAGAGCGTGGCAGAGCGCGGCTCCCGCGGGCAGGAGCGGCCAGACAGCCGGGCAGCTGAACCAGACACCCGGCCCTACACCGGATTACGCTCCCGGGAGCTCCAGTGAAAATACAGACACCCTGCCCAGGGCAGCCCTCCCCGCTCCTGCGGCCCCGGGGGCACTCCTGGCCTTGTAGTGTCAGCGTGGAGCGTGGGGCTGAACTCCTCGTGGACGCACGGGGAGCAGGCTCAGCTCTCCGCCAGCCACGGGGGATTTACACAGGCAGGCGGGGACAAGGGGGAGCAGTTTTAAACTAAAAGAGAGAGATTTAGATTAGATGTTAAGAAGAAATTACACAAAACGGCCCTGGCACAGGTTGCCCAGAGCAGCTGTGGCTGCCCCATCTCTGGAAGTGTCCAAGGCCAGGCTGGAAGGGGCTTGGAGCACCCTGGGATAGTGGAAGGTGTCCCCCTGAAAGGGGTCTTTCAATATTCTTTAGTAACCCTGGAGCAAAACTTCCATTTCCATGGAAACACAAACCTTTAGGTATCTAACCTCAGGGTCTACACATTCCTTCAGAGAGGCTGGAAGCTTCCCGAGCCACACTCCTCACCCACCAGGATTAACTGAATAATCAGGTCAAAAGCAGTGCCTGAATTCAGCTCAGCAAGAGGCCGCTCTCATTACATCTCTATTTCCTTGAACAGCAGATTTGCACCAGACGTTTTTAAGGTAGAGGGAAGGACCAAGCCAAAGACAGATGTACATTTTCCAGGTTAACAATGATTTTCACCTGCTCCAGCCTGGAATCACCACAATAGCTCTTGACAGCAGCACACAGGTTATCAGAGCAAAGGCTGAAAGCACAGCTTGCTGTCCTGACTCCTTGTTGGATTTCAGAGAGGCTGGCAACTGAAAAGCTGATCCAATTTATTCATAGTTCATTATCCGACATAGCATGACATTGGGACACTTGCTGACATAATCCAGCTTCCTCCTGCCTTGCAAGATGTATTGAGCAAAGGCAAGAAAACAGAGCATTAATAGCTCTCTGCTGTGCAGCTGAATCTGGGCAGCAGCAATGAGATTCTTTGGGCTATTTCTATTCAATCTCACACAAGAGTAAGTCAGAAGCTTCTGCAGACTTTCATTAAATTTCTCCCCATTAATACCAATGTAGCAGAGGTCAGAATTTGTCTTTTTTTATGTTTTTCTGATATTTTTAAAAATGCCAAAACTCTTCAGCATCTAGCTGAGCTTAAGTTAGAAGTTAACCTCTGAACCACAGCAGCATCTTTCATGTAAGGCACAATACAGAGAGGGCTTTTTACAGCAGGTTTAGCTCAGTAACGTGAGTCTCAGGCTCTATTTTCCCCCATCCTCACCTGGCTCCAGGTACAAGGGCACCAACAAACTTCACAAGAGATTTCTGAGGATGGCAAGCGCCACCAGTGCCCATGGAACAAGCCTGCCCAGGACTGAGTATAAACCTTGTCCCATCCCTGCAATTCTTCTAAGCCAGTTTGGACAGGTCATGGAGAACTCTGGTCTAGTGAAAGGTGTCCCTGCCCATGGCAGGGGGTCAGAACAAGATGATCTTTAAGGGCCCTTCCAACCCAAACCACCCTGTGATTCTATGATAAATAAGAGGAGAAAGAGGCCGTACCCCCTGCCCACCTGAATCACACTTGAGAGACCATATTTTGTGCCTCCCCACGGCCGACCAGCCCTGACCGCTGCCTGGCAGAAGCCCCGCGGCAGCCTGAGGGCTTTGTAACAACCTGTTATCTGATCTGAGCTCTCTGGCCTTTCCTCTCGGGCAGACAGTCCTTCAAACCCATTCAGGGACGATGAGTCATTGAAGAAGCACTTAAAATCCATCCTGGATGATAAGGTTAGAGCTATGTGTGGTGCATTTCCTGCCCTAGTTTGGAGTTATGCTTGGGCTCTCCACACTTCCTCACTTATTCCACCTTCTTTCTCCTTTCAAATTCCCCACCATGCTAAACTGCAAAACCTCAAGCAGTTCAGTGGAGTTGCATCAGGACTCAGTGACCACACTGGGGCTGCAGTAGGGAACAGCCAGCAAGGAGAGATCGGGTTTGTGGAGCCATAGTGTTACCTGCTTCAACGGGCAGAAAAAAACCCGTGGGAAGTTGGAGAGGAAAGCTGCTGCAATGATGCCACCAGCCCAGGGGCAGCTCCTCACTTGGCCGAGCACATCAAGTAATGTCAACCACTCCTTGTATGGCCCCTTAGACGTTTCACCATCCTCATGTCCCTCATTTGGGGGGACAGGTCTAGATCTTCCTTATATTGTGGTGCCCAGAGGTGCACCCGGGGTTCGAGCTGAGGCTGCACAAGTTCAGTGGGTCACCTTTGCCCAGGTGGGTCACCTCCACCCAGGAGAAGGTGACCCGTGTCCGGGAGCTGAGCGTGGGTTCATGACAACAGCATTAAATCCTCATCACTGTCAGGCACTCCTCTGACCCTCATCCAAGGCTCACAGCATCCCCCTCACTATCAGTGGTGTAGGATAAGAAATTTGCCCTACATTAGTGAAATGATTATTCTTAATACTGAGACACAAATGGTATTCCTGAGGAAAAGGAAACATAAATCCTTCCTTGCACTGACAGCAACAACCCGCATCCCTGGATAGGAGAGAGCAAATGAAACCTGGTCATTGCAGCCAGAGCCCAGCCTGTGTGTTTGTACAAGCTCTGTGGTCAAGGCATGTGCAGGATTTGGCCCTATTTCCCCATTTTCATTAATCACAGGAAAAATTCTCCACTTAGAAACAATGCTAGAGATATACCTGAGAGGGGTTTTTTACCCCTTGGACACCTCCCACTTGGCAACAGAGATGAAGCTCTGCCTTTGCAAAACATTTTGAAATCTGTTTCTGTTCCAATTCAGAATCACCCACCCCAAAGCTTTCTAGGTTATCTGTAAAAGAAAACCTAGAGAAATGAATGGTTTGAAATGCTTCAACTGATAAACTCAAAATATATTATTTTAATTGTAATTTTTGTTAGTGTTATAAAGCAGAGTGAAAATGTTAAAAACCACAGAACAAACAGCCGTTGGAAATGGAAAAGGTTGTTTTGAAATTGAAGAAACAGAACGTTTTTGCCCTGGGGACCACCTTCCCTTTCCTCCAAAGCTTGACAGAGTTTCGCAAAACATTTCAAGTTTGATATGCTATGTTTTGGGGGGAGTTGAGCTCTTTCTGCTGGGGAGGGTAAGGAGAAACTCCAGGAGCAAAGAAAATAGCTGGAATCTGGACCAGGCGCACCAGGGCCACAGTGGGAGCAGTCCCTCCAGCCGGGCTCCAGTGCTGCCTTAGGCTCGATTTCAGTGCCCCTGAGCCCCATTTCAGCTGCTCCAGCCGTGTCCAGAGGAGGCAGAGGTGTCCCCAAGGGGGTGGGAAGGTGGCTGCTCCAGGGGTGAGGAACAGGCAACCCATGCTGCTCCACTCCTGTAAAAACCCACCTCAAACCCTTCCCTGGTGATAAACAAAGCAGCCGCTGACCGGGCCATCGGTGGCCGGCATCTGCACCAAGTCACGCCGTGGTTTGCCCAGGTTCAGCCCCAGTGACAGCCGGGCTTGCGCTGCCGGGGGCTCACGGAAACCGGGGCTGCTCGGCACAGCACGGGTGTTTTTAGGTGTTATTGCACTGCTGCTGGCCTTTGGTGGCCTTTGTGACTAAAGCAGCTGCATTCGTGGCAATCTGCCTGAACCGGGGTGCTCGGGCACACTGAGCTGCTCCAAGCGCTGAGCTGCTCCCAGAGGAGCCTCTCGGTCTGGACAAGGGAGGCAGAGACGGAGCCAGGTCCCAGCTGATGCCGTGGTATGGGATGGATCTCGTGATGGGAAACCAGCTCTTCCCAGTGCACCACACCTGGCAAAGGCCTCCAAGAAGGCACAAAACCCCCTGGTTGGAAACGCAGGTCTGACATCAGGGTTTTAATTTCACTATTTGACCTTTCTTTAGTCGTGCTTGCGGTTGAACCTGCAGCCTGATCACCTTCCCATGTTTACCAGGCAGAAGCTGCTTACCTCCAGCCAGGCAGCAGCAGGCACACACAGAAGGGGAGGATGTGAACACCACACGGCTGCAAGGCGAGGCACTGCAAGTCTACGCAGCAGTTGGCCACTTAATCTGAGAAGGAAGAAAGCAATTAGCAGCGGAACCAGGGGACAGGCTAGGCTCATGCTGTCACTCTGCTAACACACTGCTCTTATGGTGGTGGGGGCCATACCCAAGGGTCAACTCATAGCCCAGGGAGATAGCCAGCAGCTGACCGGGGGCTGCTGTGCCATTGGAGCTGTGTTCTTTTGGGGCATAAAAGACCTTCTTCCTAGCACAGCCAAGGGCTGGAGTCACCAGGACTCAACACTAATCACACATTCACCTTTGCTGGACCAGGCTCATCTTGAGGAGGGCACTGGGCCCCCACGGCCCTCATGTCCCAGTGCTGTCCCTCAGCAAGGAACCCCTAACCAGTCTCCAGACAGCTGGAACTGCTCCTGAGCATCCTTCTTGGCACAATCAGGTGAATGTGGGGATGCAGGGCCAGCTCTGCCAGCAGCAGAGCCCCAGCATGGAGAAGGACCACCTGCCCCAAGCCCAGCTCTCTCCCGGGGCTCTACTGGTGCCACTGTACTGGGCAGTGACAATGTTCAGCACTGTGTCTGGAGAGGGAAGGAGCTTGCTGGAGGCTGTGGCCCCAGTGGCACACAGCCCCTCACTGGTCCCTTCTCCACAAGCTCAGGAGCTTGACTGAGCTGCACTATCCATCCCAAAGTAAGTTCCCAATAAATATGTCTTTAACAGATCTGTTTTGCCTCAGATAAAGGGTTTCCCATGAGGTGAGCCAGCCTGGCACTGAGGGTTATCCTAGGACAGTGTTTTTTCCCCTCAGGTTTCAGGCAGCTGTGATCGGGCGAGGCTCTGAGTTATTCCTGGGCTGCCACATGAAAGGTGAGCTCCGAGCAGTGCCCAGCAGGGGCGTTTCGGAGGCGCGGCAGCAATGCTCTGTCACCTCTGCCTTCTGCCTGTGCCGGGCACAGCCCCAGCACCTGCACAATCAAAGCGGAAACCCAGAGCCGCAGCAGCAGAGACACTGGAGAGGGAGGTGGCAGAGGCAGGCAAGATCACACTGCCTGCACCTCTGTGGAAAGATGGGGAGACTGGTGCAGAGCAGGCGTGAGTGTGGGATCCATGCCTGGCTTGCAAACCCTGTCTGATGGTGTCCCGAGCATGCTGCAGGCTGGATGCCACCTATGCAGCAGTCCTGGGGCAGGGAATGCTACCAGCCAGTCTTACCTGTGCATTTCCTTACCCTGTTCTCCTCCTGTGCATTTCCTTACCCTGTTCTCCTCCTTAGAGGTAACACTGACCATGGACCATCCCTCTGCCCCTCGCCACAGCTCTGTGTGTGACAGCGGGCCCTGCAGTGGCTGCCCCAGCTTGGAGGCACGACCAGTCACCACCTTCAGCACCCAGAGCAAGTCTGTGGAGTGACCGACCTGCTAAGAAAATAGAGCCCGTTCCTTTGAAGTTAATGAATCGTGCAAGCCTTTGAAAGCAGAGCCTTGTTTATTTACTCACCACAGCTCATGTGGATGGAGCACCCAGACACCCCGAGCACTGCTAATTTGAAAGGAAGATCAAACGCAAGACTGTGCCGGGCTGAGCCGCAGCCCGAGGAGCGAGGGCTGCCCCGGCCTCCCTGCTGCCCAACGCAGGGAGAGCCTGCTGCAAACCCAGGGACAGTCCATGGACTGTCGGCTGGGTTTGATGGAGAAGACCATCAAGTAAACCACCGGGAATTTCTGACAGAGGAATTCAGTAGCCTGGGTGCAGAGCTCTGATGCACGGCCTGAGCATTTCACTTCAACACCAACATTCAGCCGTGATCCCTCCTGCAGACACCCACCACCCTCCCCTCCCAGGGCTGAACTGCTGCCTGCACTGCTGTCTCTTGCCTTCACCCTGAGTTTCATACCAAGCCAAATCTCTCCTGCCCAGCACCACAGCACAACCAAGACCTGCACATTCACATGAACGTGGTGCTTGTCACCTTCTCCCTTTCTGTCCCCATCAGAGCAGGATACAGAGTACCCAGGCTCCTGTCTTTGTGTGAAAATAACCCAGTAACAGAGAAAAGCACACGAAACAGCCACAGCAGAGCCTCCAGCACGCTGCCCACTATATTGGGTCTTCTAAATAAATTCACAGCCTTCCACATTCTATAAATATCAGCCTTTTCAGTGCCACCACTTTGGGGATAAACTGTAATGCAATATTCTGTGTGGGCTCTCAGACAAAAGGACAGGACCCCACCAGCACCAGCTTTCTCTCACTGCAGTTTTCTGAGGTATAATTGGATTATAACCAAGTGTGAGCTTCTAGTCCCCATTTCTCCCAGGCTGGGGAAGACACTCTCTGATCTGAACAGCAGGAATGGGGAGGAAAGTGAAGACCGAGCTGAGCTGGGTGGTAGGGAGGGGGTGGCTGAGGGCTCTGGCAGTGCAGAAAGGGCTTTGGTGGATAATGAGGTTTACAATCCCAGTGAATAATTAGGTATATTGGGAATATGCTGACAATGAGGACAGTGCTGGCAATGCCTGCTCACCTGCGTGGTGTGGAAGGACCAGCCAGGCAGGGATCACATAGGGAAGAGGGAACTTCCAGATAAGGTTGGTCTTCACCAGCTGTCAGTCGACAGTTTTAGGGCAATGAAGGAGGGAAAGCTGAGAGCTCAGGACAGCTCATCCACCAGCTCTCCCTATCCCACAGCCACAGGTGACAGAGGCACATAGAGGACAGAGAGTCCTCGCCAAACTAGTGCCAAAGGGCTGTGCCTGGGCTTGGACACTGATACCAGATGGTGGCTCTTGCTGTGGCCATCACCATCCCAGGGAGTGTATGTCCCCTGTGTCCCTGTGCCCCAGGACGCTGCCTGCAGGTCCCCGGGCACCTGTGGGGTCTGCACCGCCGCCACTCCACTGCTGGGACCCTCCTGGTACCGCGGCCCCCATCTCCGTGCCAGCCGATCCCCGTGCGCTGCCGCTCCTGCCCGCACCGGGGCCGCGGGCGCTGCGAAGGGCGGGCACAGCC
>VZRZ01003641.1:37712-84183 GCA_013398175.1 Climacteris rufus
GGCCGGTACTGGCTCTTTCCCCGGGGCGCCGTCACCGCAGCGGTCCCGGGCACCCGGCGCCCCGAAAGTGCCACCGCTCCTTCCTTGGGAACGGGATTTGCCGCGGGGACCCCCGGTTCTGACGGGGAGCCGAACCCCATGTTGTGACCCCTCTGAAAGGCACCCCTCCCCGGGCACGGCGGGAAGCAGGATGAGCCCCTCGGTACGGTTTAGACCGGAGAAGCGACAGCAGCTCCCCTGATCCATCCTGAGCTCCCCATCCCCAGGGCTGCACTGTTGCCGGCACGGTTATGTCACTTTGCTCCTGGGAAGCGAAGAAGTTGATGTCCCCCTTCCTTTGGATAAGATGAGGCTCTGTAGCAGATAGAAATGACGCCATAGCAAAAACCTTCTAGAAATTAGTCTCCTTCTGCCCCGGTTCGTGTAACAATGAAAATTCATCTATGCAGAATGACAGTAATTAGGAAAACAAGGACTGCAAATTTTTCCAAGCGACCCTGTGCTGCTTCAGTAGTTCAGCAACACTGGAAAAAAAACAAAACTTGGCTGCAGAAAAGTTCTCAGTGTTCCCCCACCCTATAAAGCCCTCTCTAATCTTGTGGAAAACAGAGTTTTCCATGCCAATCTCATCATCATTAGCAGATCGTGGTGGATGAGGCAGAACTTAATCAAATTCAACTCATCTGGCACTGAAAGAAACTGATAGTTTCTGAAATTTCTCAGCTACCGTGGAACACTCTGCAAGGGCCCGGGAGCACTTCACAGTCATGCCGACAGTGCAAGCATTCCCGGTGTTTGAGAGCACGTCTGGGCGTGTGGCAGTCGTGGCCAGGCTGGCATCCCTGGAAGAGCGGTTCCAGGGTGAGGAAGGTAGATGGGAAAGCTGCGGGGCTGGGAGGGAGCAGGGAGCCCAGGGGACGTGCTGCTCGGGCAGCTGGTGGCAACCAGATACTAAAGGTGGATGGTATGAGGAGCAATTTCTTCAAGAGAGCAACAAAGGCTTTGGGAGACAAATGGAAAGTAGCAAGAGCAAGGCCATGCCCAGAGAAGCTTTTCTGCAGCCTGATCAGCCACGGAACTGGATTCAGGGAACTGGAATCACTGGGAGAGAAAATGAGTCACTGTTGTGGAGCCTCAGGTTGATACAAGCACTGACCTGGCTTCCAGAATCATCTCTGCCCCAACCCAGCAGGGCAGGTGAAGGCAGGATGGCTTTTGTGGGCAAGATGAGGCTGCTAAAATGTGGAAGGGAAGGGAAGGGAAGGGAAGGGAAGGGAAGGGAAGGGTGAAGTTGGATTGTTTCCATTATCAAGGAGGCAGGAGAAAAAGGGGCTTCTTAGAGCTGAGGAGTGGGTGAATGGGATAACTGGCTGGAAAAAGAGGAGGAATGGAGTAGTCAAAGCATCATCTGCCCAGATATGGGCAGTTCTGGTAACGCACGTGGATGCTGCCTGAAGGTGAAAATTCATTCTTTAGGAGGAGTGTAAAAACCACTGTTTTCCCTTGGTGTGGCACCCCACTGCTCCCCACAAGGCTCCGCCGCGGTCTGTCCTCATTCCAGGCACCGCTTCCCAGCAGCGGGAGGAAACGCAGGCACATTGTGGGCCTCGGTAGCTGCAGCTTGTTTGGAGGCAGCTCGATTTAGCTCCCGCAGCAGCTTGTATTCTCAGCTTGCAGAGCCATCCCTGCGGGCAGCTGGAGGGGAGAGCAGAGCCGGGCAGCCGGGGGTGCTGGAGCAGGGGGTGTCTGGGGCCGAGCAGCCCCCCCACGCAGCCCCATGGCCACGGTGCAGCCAGGCACGATGGACATTTCTGCCAAGCAGAATTGGTCCCAAGGACCTTAAATACATTACTTTTAAACAAAAAAAAGTTAGAAATTAAGTCCATTAAATGCTAAGATTCACACTTCCGATTGAAATTTCTCTTCTGGAAAGCAGAACATTCCTAAGAAAAGCCTAAATTGAACCAAGCGATGTTGTGCTGGATGTGTCAGTCCTGATAAAATAGCGTGTTTAGATGAAATTGTGTTTTACTGAAAATGGTTTCAACCAGCTGTGGTTTGGGAAAAAGTTATTCAGTGATTTGCATGGGTTTCCAAGCACATCTTCAGCACCAGTGATATTACAGTAAATACATTTGTTGGTGCATCATCGTTCCGTATTTTAATTATTATTGCCAAATTCTTCTAGGGATTCACACACAATAAACTTGTGGAACTAGAGGAAATGCTTCTCATTTTCAGAGTCAACTTTTAAAGTAGTTTAATAGGAAAAACTGGGTCCCCTCTGATCACAGTACATGGAAAGGAAATATCAACCAAATGTTTCTTCTAAACAACTGCAAATTATTAATTTTCAGTGATGTCAGGCATGGCCCAAGTGCCTCCCAGAAACGCCAGGAACTGGCGAACCTTGGCACCCAAAAGAGTGGCCGCGGCTGCGTGTGTGTGCACGTGCACGTGCCCGGAGCACGGCACAGGGGTGGCCTGGGGACAGCGTGGTTGGGCCTGGGGGTTGTGGCCGGGCTTGGAGGGCGCCCTGAGTAACAGTGACCGCGGCGTGGCCGTGGCTGTGGGGAGCAGCACCCTGGCAGAAACGCTTCCAAACCTAAAGTGTTACTTAGCAACAAAATACCAGCTGAAACACAGACAGAAATTAAGAAGGAATGCAATGGGAAAATCCCTAAATCCCGTTTACACTTGCAGGCACTGAGTAGGGAGAGCAGCATCGTCTGGGGGTGGCGGCTGGCAAGGCTGTGCCCCGCGCTGCGAGGGCCATCGGGCCCCAAAAGCGGCCTCCCAAATTCCTTTGGAAAGATTCGGGAGATTAGACAAATGTTGCTTATAAACATAAACTGTGCAATAAACAAACTTGGTGTAAATAGCTAAGTAGAATTTACTCACTATTGAGAGCCCGGCGAGCTGTTCTGGTGTGGAAAGACATTCTAAAATTAAAGGTTTGGTTAAAGAAAAATGTACACAAAGTCCTGCACACCCCCCTGCATCCCACCCCCCCACACACCCACTCGCCTGCAACCCACACGGACCCCCCCAGCTCCCCAGCACACCAAATCCTTGTTAGCTAACTTGTTTATTGCTAACCACAGCCCTTGGAGACTACAAATATTTAATTTCATCTGGCATTGAAACAGATGGGAGGCATCAGGCTACCAAAGAGATAAAACAAATCTGTGGAAGGAAGAGGATTGTGAGTTTGGGTGTGGGTTGGAGAGCATGTGGGAGCCTGGCAGCCACGTGGGGCTGCCCACAGCGCTGGCAGGACATGGGGGCTCCGAGAGAGCTGCTGCATCCCGGGACATGATGCCTAGATGGGCATTTTGAGGGATGACAAGTCAGAGTCAGGCAACCACCATGGTCCAGCTCCCTTCCCTGGCCAGGGAAGGAGGAGCGTGTTCAGGAGTGTGGAAAACACACCAAGGGCATATGACGAAGCACGAGTGCCCATTGCTCCCTCTGTGCCAGAGCAACCCCCGGACATGAGGTCGGGCTCTGGCCAAGGGTTTGGTAAGGACACCCCCACTGCAGGTGGAGAAGGGGACACTCCCACCATGAGGGGTTGTTGGCAGCAGCTGTGCTCCTGCTAACGTTCTTCTCCAGGGTTTGCCAGGTGTTGCATTGTGACACCAGTGCTGTTCATGGTCCAGGCACAGGGGTTGAGCACAAGGAGTGATGGAAAAACAGAGCCACACGTATGTGTGGATATAGGATGTAGGAGAGAGAGGCTCATTTAAACAGGCATCATGCTGAGGTGTGTGGGAGGGGAAATAGTATCAATAGGAATGTTTGAAATTAAGCCAAGGGAAAGACAGCTGCATGGAGGAGCTGCACAGCTTGCCGTGTAACCCTCTGGGGTGCGGGGCTGCTCTCCCCTCCGTGCCAGTCTCAGCAGGGCAGACCCAGAGCAGCCCCTGGATGGCTTTGCTAGCAGAGGAACCCTCAGGCCACGGGGGGCTCCAGGGGCTGCATGTCCCTGGCTGTGGTGCCATCCTGTGCCGTGGGTGAGCCGTGCCCTTGCCACCAGCACCCCCACTGCAGAGCAGCTCAGCCCCCATCCAGTCCTGGCACTGCTGCAGCCAAGATACAGAATCACAGAATGAGCTGGAAGCATCCAGTTCAAAGCCCCTGCCATGGGCAGGGACAGGGGACACGGGACAAAGCAGCAGCAGGAGAACTTGCCTCCTCAAAGGGAGAGGACGTTGAGTGCTGGGGCCACGGGTCGTGTCCTGGTGTGCGCCCCGCTGCCAGGTTCTTGTTGCAGAGCACTTTGCACGGCAATAAAAGCAGGAGGTCACTGACCGGGAAGTCTTTATCCTGAGGCGCTCTGCAGCCCTGGCTGTCCAGGCAGCCATGCTGTGAAAAATAAGTTTTAAAGTAATGTCAGACTGATGGAGAACGAACCCCGCGGCCTTTGCAGCAGCCCTGATATTCTCGGTTGGGGTGGATGGAACAGATGGGTTCTCTCAGTCGCTCTGTGCTGTTATAATCATCCTAACTGTGCTGCTTAGTCCATTTTTCATTAGGGTCACTTTCACCTATAGAAAATCTTTCTTAGAAAGAAATGCAGAAGGAAAAAATCCTTCTGCTCTTCCAAACTCATTAGCTTTTACTATTACCAATAGTGATTTCAGCAGTGCCGTGAGGAGATCTGTGCTGGGCCAGATCCATGGAAACACACAGCCTCTGCTCAGAGCAGCTCACACCCAGCTCAGAGGATATGCCACAGAAAAGAGAATTGTATATCAAACTTTACCAACAGAGACTGTCTTACCTACCCACCTCTTAGCAAAGGACTTTGAGATCTGGGGAGAAAAAACTTGATTCTTAATGGTAAAGCATATTTTTATGAGTAATTATTTTATATTAATGTGTCACCAACAATGTCCTTGAGGAACAGCTTTCACCCAGCACTGAGCAAAGTTTTCAGACCTGAAGTTTCAGGTCACTCTCATGCAAGATGCCAACAGCAAACCCTCCCACATCCTCCCAGAGGACAACAGAGCATGGCACTCATCTGCTCCATCTCCCCAGGACCACAGCATTTCAGTCCTTCCCACAGAAACTACATCCCAGTGACTGCACTGGGGTGCAGGAAAACCACAGAGGGGACTCCGACGAGTATCTGAAGGCAGACAACTGTTAAAAGGGGGATGCACAAGAAACAGAAAGATAATGGTGCAGAAAATGAAAAATATGTCCCTTGAGTGGCACTGGTAGTGGCTCAGCGTTATGATATTACAAATTATTGAAGTGAGACTAACGCTCTCAACATGCAGAGTAGTGCTCTAAGTGAGGAAATTAGGACTATTAATCATTCCAAGGCGTTAACAATTCCAGCAGGCCAGGATGGCCCTGTTCCCAGTGGGGCTTAATAAAATACTCAGGGTTTGTAATACTAAAATAATATCTCAGATGTCTATGGCACCTTGCAACCCAAAGTGCTTGGCATTGGCTATAAATTATCTGCCACTGCAGGGAGAGCAGAGGAAGGAAGGTGCAGCATCCTTGGGAAGTATGCAAAGAACTTGAGGAGGTGAAATGCTGCCAGGCGTGATGGAATTTGCTTTTTAGCAGGCAAAGAGGCAGGGATGTTGGATTTGATCCTATCTGCACGAGGTGTCTTCAACAGCTGCCTAGGGCTTTCCAGCCTCCCACCAAAAGACGGATTTCATGTGGACTCGATGGGATGGAAAGAGACCAGAAGCCAGGATGGTTTGGCTCCCAAGCTGATCCTGCAGGATTGCCAGAGCTGTTACAGAGCAATGGGGAGGTGAATCATTTTCCCAGGGGATGGACTCCAGCAGCTTTTGATGCCACCAAGAAGCCAGACCGTGTTCTCATCTCAGCCTCAGAGCTCTTGGAGTAGAGACTGTTTGGAACCCCTGGGAGTAGCCAACAGGGCTGGGGGCCCAGGGTTTTCAGGGTTGCCTTAACCCAGCTGAGCATACCCTGCACTTGGTAGGGAGCAGCAGTGCCAAAAAGGCAAATTCTACATTCCCTGGGATGTCAGAGCTGAGCCTGCTGCCGTTGCTAAGACCCTTTGGGTTGGAGGAGCATCCCTTGACCTCAAACTTCTTGTGCTGAAAGAGCTCAGGGTGCTGTGTCCGGCCAGAGCCCCCCCGGCCCCTGGGTGCTGTGTCCAGCCCTGCTCCTCTTCCCACCCAGCTCTGCCACCCAACAAGGAGGTACAAACTTCTGGCAAAGTTTTGGGGTTCTTGGGTTTCCACCCACAAATTCTCTCTGCATTAATGAGTGACAGTGAGGAAGCCTCATGCAGTGGTTCTCTGTGTGCCAAGGACCAGTCGTGGATTCCCCGAGCTTCCTCACTTGGATACCGGCTCACTGCATCACCAGAGCTGCTTGCACAGACATCCTTCTCCCATGCAAAGCTGTGACAGTCATTTTAGTTAAGCTTAGCTTCTATTAATCTAATTTAAAACTGTACCTTTAATGGTATTGGTGCAACCCCGATTTCCCTATAGCAGGAGCTTCCAGTGTTTCAGCAGCCGTTTTAATTCAGAGCACAAGAGTGTTGATCTGCCTGAGAATGGCAATTCCAAAACTTTCCCTTTTAAAATCAAGTCATGTTCAAATAGGTTTTCCAATGCCATATGAAATGGTGAAAAAGAAAGTATTAGCTAAAGCGGTGTCTAGTGTAAATTTCATTAGAAACTGAATTAGGGCATTCACTTATTTCCTAGGAACACCTTAGCATGATGGGAGAGCCACAGGAGCAGTTTCTGATTCCATGTAATTTTACCCAATTCCCATGAAATGAATTCCTTTCCTCAAAACCTTATTCTCCAAGAGACATTTCCCACCTGATATCTCCCAGTGAGCACAGGAAGGGGGGAGAGCAGCCATGGAAAACTCTGAGCTGTTCAGATTGTCACCAGAGCAGGGGGCAGAGAGACGGCGTGGGCCACACGAGAGCTCTGTGAGGAGCCTGCGAGTCCTTCGGGGAGCCGGGCAGGCTCTCGTGGAGAGCACAGGAGCAGGACACGTCCAGCACAGTGGAGCCCTGCGAGGGGGTTAGCATAGCCTGCACGCTGCCAAGTAAATAGACGCGTCTGCCTCTGATTTGCATGTTTATCTTAGAAGCAATTTAGGTTTCTCCTTGTTTACAAGAGCCAAAGTCAGCAGACTCTCCACAAGAACAACAACGGGGAGCCAGCGGTGACGGTTGTCTCCTGTTCCTCGCGCAGCAGCGCTCGTGGGACGCTGGGAAGAGCTCGCTGCAGCTGCTGCACCTCTGGATGCATCCGCGCAACTTGCGGGGAGGAGGAAGGCTGGCAAGGAGAGACGAGGGCTTGACCTGGCAGGCTCCAACAGCACCTGCCCTTGGAACATGAAGTCCCCATCGTCTGCTGTTGGTGCTGCCTCGTGGGAAGCGAGGAGGGAAGGGCGGGAGCCGCCGCGCACCGCAGGTCCCGCAGCACGGGCCCCTCCCGGGAGAAGGTGGGACCCGCACCCAGCTCGGACAAGCGCCCTGATCGACGAGAGGTGAGGCTGCAGCAGCCAAAGGTGGCCGGAGGGATTGTGCCAGCTCCTCACCCAGGCTGGGCAAACAGCTCTGCACATGGCAAAGGGTGATGACAGGGCTTTATGGACCTTCAGGAGGCAGCAGCACGTGGAATGCCATTGGACAAGGTGGGGGATCGTTATCCCCACGTGCATTTAATTATCCACTCCCTCCCTCCCTTGCTCCCGGCTCCTCCTCACTGCAGGCTGCCCAGCTCTTGCTTCTGCCTCTCTCCTCCCAACCATGAAGGCCTGAGCAGCCTCCAGCATCAGAAGTTCTCTCTCACAGACTTTTCTGAACTCAGGGCTTGGGTTTTGTGGAGTTTTTTTCAGCTGGAAAAATGCAGATTCTCCCAGAGTACAGTGTTGCCCAGAAATGTGCCACTTCCAGCACAGCTTCATTCTTTTGAAAACGAAGTTCTGATAAGGCAGCTGGGGACTTCTCAGAACATCCATTGTCTTTCCCATTGCAGAGTTTTTAAAATGTCACAGATTTTGAGAAATAAAATCGGAAGGGATGCTTTCATTCATCCAAAACAAATGTTTGGGTTTTTCTCTCCCAAAACTCTGCTTGGCAGAATTTTCTGATGTTCCCCATCTCGCTCTGTTTCAGAGTAACTGAACCCAGCCGGAGCATTTCTCACCAAGTGGAAGCTTTCAGCCTTGCCGAGATAACCAGAGCCTTTCCAGGACATGGGAGGAATTTTCCCTTTATTTGTGCCATAGATTTCCGTACATAAGCTCTGATGGAATCCTATGGGTACTGTTGTAAATCTGCTGCCATGGGCTAAGGGAGATGCAGCCGCTGACCCTGGCGGCTCTGGGATCCACATGGCCAGGTGCTCCTGCAGTGTTTGGTGCCCTTTGCTCTGCTCTCCTTCAACTTTCTCCTGCTGATAATATTTGCTCTGATCTGGGTATTTGGCAGGAGAATTAAGGAGAAGTAATTAGCTTCTAGTGTGAGAAAGGGAGTGCCCAGTGTTTATCTTGTCTGGAGGGTTTCCCTTGATCTCGGTCTCCCAGGGGATTGTGTTAGTGCTTTATCCATCACTCTCCAGTCTGGGAGGCAGCTCCTCTGCCAACTGCTGTGTCCCAGCCCACTCACAGCTCACTGCTGTGACTGGAGACCAGTGCCCCAGCTCACTGGGTCCCCACAGGATCCCTGGTGAGGTCGCCCATCACAGAACCTTTTACCTTTTCCAGCTTCCCCAGCATCACTTTTCTCCAGCACAGAGGAGCTTTGGCTACTTCTGAATCTCCATCCTGCAAGCCGCTGCCTCCAGGCATCTCATCCCTGCTCTTGCCAGCACGGGCAGGGATAAGCCAGCCATCCCCATCCTTGCTGGGCAGAATGAATTTAGAGCTGGGGACCTGGCCATGCTTCCCCATAGGAACTCCGTGGTCCCACTCGAGGCCACTGTGCCATCATTCAGCTGGTGGGATGCTTCTCTGCCCTGCCCAGCTCCTTGTGGAAGGCACAGGCTGCTCCCACAGCCTGGCACGAGCAAGGCAGTGAAACATCTGCAGTTGGCAGTGCTCAAGGAGCTCTTGTTGGCTTTTCTATCCCAAATGGCTTCTGCCACCTTCCTGTTCCTCTACTTCAGGATGAAAGGCTGGCAAGCATGCCCGTGACAATAATGCTCACTGCCCTTTGGAGTCTGGGCTTGCAAAGCCATGGGGAGACGGGTTTATTATCCTCAGCTCCAGCCCGAGATGACCTTGTGCGTCTGCCAGCATTTAAACAAAATATTTTTTAAAAGGGAACAGATCCCATTGCTTTCTGTGCTTCCAGGGCTTTCCTGAGCCTGGGAGCTCTCTCTGGGGTGGATAGAAGTGATAGAATATGGCCAGAGAAAGACAATGAAATATTGTCCAAGCTTATTGCTTTTTATTATTATTGAAGGAAGGTTTTTGCTTCCAGTCTGGGGGCTAGAAAAAAATCTGAATATCACCCAAACCTCATCCCTTCCAGCCAGAATCCCAGCTCCGTGCTCGGTGGCAAAAATCATCCTCCAGCACAAGCAGCCAGAGGGGCGAGCGGGTGGTGCAGGCGGGAGCTGACCGGGATGGAAAATTCCACGTTGCTGCCATTGTCCGGGGTGGTGTGAGAGTGCAGGGCAGAGCTCAGGGCCCTCCCCCGTGGCTGTGGAAAGCTGCCTGTGGGGCTCAGCCAGGCTCTGGCAGGCTGCTGTTTGTGCATTGTCTTTCTTTCTGCTCCGAGCTCCCATTCTGTCCCCACTGCTGCGGGGAGGGACAGGACACAGGCAGGGTAGGAGCCACAGCTCCACACGAGTTCAACCATTTATGCAGCTTCAGAGAATAAATGTTCTCTCTTCATGAGAATAAATGTTCAGGAGATGCACAGAGAGGAATCGACAGCGGGGGGATAACAGTGTGAATGAGGAGTGCAGCACCAAGAGGTGAAGCCTGCTCCTGCCCTACCTGCGCCTGGCACAGGTGTCTGTGCCACGGACACTCCTGAGCAAGGCAGGCAGGAGGCCGGGCAGAGCCCGCGCCAGCCACGCTGGGCTCAGCTGGGCTCCATCCTTCCTGTGCCAGCAGGGCCGGCCGACAGCACGGGCTGGGATGTTGGGAAGAGGGTGGGAGGGAGGTTTTGCACATCAGCAAGTTTCTCTGCTGCTGCCCCAGGAGCTGACAGAGCCCAGGCTTATGGGACACATCTCATGATGCACAATACACAGAGCTGACTGTCTCCTATTGGAGATGGGCCCCACAGACTCCCTGTGCCTTCCTGCAGTGATGCACACGCTGAGGAAAGCTCTGCTTGCTCCTGGCTGGTGCATCCTGGGATTATTTTATTAAACACAAAGACCAAAGGCTGAGTGATGGCTCAACAGTGCCCTGTTCCTGTGCCCTGTCCCGGAGACTGAGCTGTCTGAACCACAGTCCCAGGCAGGTCTTGACATGTGCTCCACAGCTCACTCATGCCAAGGGATGCTGCAAGGGGGGCACATTGCTGTTTGGGACACCCTGGGCAGAGCCTGGAGCAGCTCTGACACAGCTAGAAAGGAAAAAATGAAAGCTGGATTTCAACATAAGACCTACCGAGCAGGGTGAGGACTTGGAGTCACTTGGTTTGTTCAGCTGGAGGAGACTGAGCTCAGACCTCCTTGGGGTCTGCAGCTTCTTCCCAAGGGGCAGCTTTGATCTCTGCTTTCTGTGACCAGGGACAGGACCCGAGGGAATGTCTGGAGCTGTGTCAGGGGAGGCTTAGGCTGGATATTGGGAAAAGGTTCTTCTCCCAGAGGGTGGTTGGGCACTGGAATGGGCTCCCCAGGGCAGTGATCATGGCCCCAAGGCTGCCAGAGCTCCAGGAGTGTTTAGACAATACTCTCAGGCACAGAGTGGGATTTCGGGGTTATGCTGTGTGGGGCCAGTTGGACTCAATGATCCTTGTGGGTCCCTTCCCTCTCAGGGTATTCAGTGATGCCACAACTCTCCTCTGCAGGCAGGGCAGTAATGTGCCACCGTTCTCTCCCCAGGTACATCGGGGCGCTGGGTGCGAGGGTGATCTGTGACAACATCCCCGGGCTGGTGAACAAGCAGCGACAGCTGTGCCAGAGGTACCCTGACATCATGCAGTCGGTTGGGGAGGGAGCCAAGGAGTGGATCCGGGAGTGCCAGCACCAATTCCGGCACCACCGCTGGAACTGCAGCACCCTGGACCGGGACCACACCGTCTTCGGCCGGGTCATGCTGCGAAGTAGGTTCTGCCCCGTCCCTTCCCAGCACCATGGGCCTTGTCTTCCTGGGAGAGTCTCCTCTCACTGGGCTGCTGTGCCCTGTGGCTTGGATTACTCCCTTAGGAGAGCTTTGCCTTTCCTTGTAAATTAATCAAGTAGTAATGGGAGCAGAGCACTGCATTTGGAATAGCTGCAGCAGATGAGATGGAGCAGGGGGAGCACTGGGGAAAAAGGGGGAAGGAGGAGACACCTCCAGAGAACAGGCTCATATGTAAACAGTAATGGGATATATAAATATTTGGAGAGCAGGGTTGGCGAGGACTCAGCAATTCACGTGGGAACTGGCTGTTCCCTCACATGGCAAGGGAGGCAAGGCAGAGACACAGCTCCAGTCCCCACTTCGGGCTCCAAGCTGGAGGAGGACTGTGGCTATGGGGCAAGGTGCCAGCCCTGCACGAAGGGATGAGCACAGCCCCTGCCTGGGAGGGACCTTCCCACTCCAGGTGAGGGACAGGTACAACATGAGCAGGGATGTACCCAAGGACTGTACCCAAGGAACAAAGAGGAAAGGCACGATGAGGCCAGGGATGGGGCGCTTCCAGAGCAGGAACAGCACCACGGGCTCCAGCTGCTCCGGGAGCCGGCACGAGCCGCGGCACTGCGGGGCAGATGCTGCTGCATCCCGTGATGGGCCGGGAGCATCCAGCCATGTGGCCTCCAAATCAAAAGCGGCTGCAGAGTCTTCCCACTCCCAGCTCATATGGAGGACACGTGAGCACCATGGAGGGAGCCGGGGAGTGGGGGGCTTGCTCCCAGCTGGGGGGGATGGGGCAGCTGCCCATGGGGTGGACAAGCAGCAGAGCCACAAGCCAGATGCCCGACGAGAACCTGACTGGAGGGAAGGGGACTGGAATGCCGAATGCAGCATTCACCCTGCCATGCTGCAGCCTGCCCGCTCAGCCTCTCCATTCCCATCACGGTACCTTTTCTCCTGCTCGCATCCTCTCCTGGCAAAGGGTGGGGAATGATGAAAGTTCCTTGCCACAGCCCCATCCTGCGAGGCCCAAAGAGAGCTCTGCTGCCTTTGAAGTTGCTTTCAAAGGCTCTCAAAATGAAGACGAACATGGTTTTGATTTGCAGCTTCTTTTACAGCATTATAAAAACAGCTGCGAACTTGAACCAGAGAAATAAAATAGCAGGCTGCAAGCTGTGCTGTGAGGGGAGAGCTGAGCCCTGACGGAGCTGGCGCCGGCTCCACGCTGCACATCGCGCCGGGAGGGAGGGAAGCAGCCCTGGCTGAAGGGTGCCAGCTGGTCATGCAGGCTCAGCACCCATGGGCACGTCCCCTGAGCAGTCCGTTTAGTCTGAATGGCTGCAGGGAAGTCAAGGCTGGACACTGCGGCCAGCAGAGATGGCTGGGCTTGGCTTAGCCACATACGGGATGTATCGCTCCCGATACTCTGGTCCTTCATGGGCTGCAGGCACCTGGCACACTCACTCCCCACCCCTGCTTCTCTCCCCGTGGCAGGCAGCAGGGAGGCCGCCTTCGTCTACGCCATCTCCTCGGCCGGGGTGGTCTATGCCATCACACGGGCGTGCAGCCAAGGGGACCTCAAGGTCTGCAGCTGTGACCCGCTCAAGAGGGGCCGCTCCAGGGACGAGCGCGGGGAGTTCGACTGGGGTGGCTGCAGTGACAACATCAACTACGGGATCCGCTTTGCCAAAGCCTTTGTGGATGCCAAGGAGAAGAAAGTGAAGGATGCCCGGGCGCTGATGAACCTGCACAACAACCGCTGCGGGAGGATGGTGAGTGCAGCCCCTGCAGCACAGCCCAGCGCCCACCCATTCCACTGGGACCTCCGGGGGGACTGGGCAGCGGGAACAGCTTGGGCACAGAAATGGGACCTTGGGTGTCTGTGGATGAGGGCTGGATGCTGCCCTGCCTTCCCAGTGCTCCCCTGCACGCTTTGCCCTGGGGAATGGCTCCATGGGGATGGCAGTACCCCACTTACCTTTGTCTCCCATGTCCTTGCTGATGTTGTATCAGTGACCTCCATACACAGCCCCCCTCTCCCATTAGGAGCCCCATCCCACAAAGCCAAGAGCTGATAAGGTGCACCAGGAATGAGCAGACACTGGTGAAATGCCCAGGGTGACCACTGGTCCTTACACATCCCTCTTCCCACAGGCTGTGAAGCGCTTCCTGAAGCTGGAGTGCAAATGTCACGGGGTCAGCGGCTCCTGCACGCTAAGGACTTGTTGGCTGGCAATGTCAGATTTTCGAAAAACAGGGGATTACCTAAGGAAGAAATACAATGGGGCCATCCAGGTGACAATGAATCAGGATGGCACTGGCTTCACAGTGGCCAACAAGAACTTCAGGAAGCCCACAAAAACAGATCTAGTGTATTTTGAGAACTCACCTGATTACTGCGTGATGGACAAGTCAGCAGGTAAAACTCAGAGCTCCAGTCATTGCCCAAAAGCGTCTCTTACTCCTCTCCCGACAGGCCAGCAGCTCCCAGCTAGCCCAGCCTGGGGGCTCAGCCCCCCACGCAATCCCAGTCTTCAGAGAGGGGGTTACCCAGACCCAGGGTCCCCACAGCAGCTCAGGCCTGCACAGGCAGGACTGGGTTTATCCACGATCTCCAGGCTTTAAACCAGAGCCCCAAACCCCTCAAGCTTCTTGTAATGACAGTAGCAGAGTGTTTCCTCAGAGCCCATCTCCTGCAGAGCAAAGCTCCCTTGAACAGGCAACAAAGAGCCTGTTCCATGCAACGGCTGCCAGCTGCTCCTCTGAACACAGCCCTGAGTTAGGATGAGCTTAGGGAAGGGGCATCAGGGCTGCTGGATTCCTGCAGAGATGATCAGTGGTTTCTCAGCCTGGTGCATTCCCAGATCAGGGGTTCACAGCAGCCGTGGGGGCTTGGTGGGGAAGACAGCACATGCTCCTGCCACCCTCAGCCTGAGCAGAGGGGGCATTCCGAGCTTTGCCAGCTGCAAAGCCCGGCTCAGTGGGCATACACTGCTCCAGGGGTCCCCCGGGCACAGAAGGGCTGCACAGAGCCCGTCCCTGTACCCCCTGCTCTCATGCTCTGGCAGCAGCACACGCAGGCTTTAGCAGTGGGCATGGGAAGGGGGCCGTGCAGAGGATCAGAAAAACCCAGAATGGTTTGGGTTGAAAGAAACTTGACACATGATCTCATTCCGGTCCCCGGTCACGGGCAGAGACTCTAAAGCTGCATCTCGTGGCCATGGAGCACAGCAAGCGCAGGCTCCGAGGTGCAGCCTTTGGAGACGCGGCCGCAGCACTCGCTGTGACGGCAACAAGGGGCTCTCCCCGCTAAAGCAGTCGCACCCTGAGCACAACCCGTGCGGGAGGGCGGGCGGGCAGCGCGGAAGGCGAGCGAGGAGCCCCCTGACCGCTGTGGTTCCCCCCGCAGGCTCGCTGGGCACGGCCGGCCGCGTCTGCAGCAAAGCATCGCGCGGCACGGACGGCTGCGAGGTGATGTGCTGCGGCCGTGGCTACGACACCACGCGCGTCACACGCCTCACCAAGTGCGAGTGCAAGTTCCACTGGTGCTGCGCTGTGCGCTGCAAGGAGTGCGAGGACACTGTGGACGTGCACACGTGTAAAGCTCCCAAACGGGCCGAGTGGTTGGACCAGACCTGACGAGCCGGGAGCGCCGAGGGAAGAATCCACTGTCACCCTTCTCGCAATTGTTTTCGAAACTCCTGTGCCCTGAGGGCCACAACGTTCTGGGAACGGTAGTTCAACTGCATGGCTTTTATTTAATGAATTCTGCAAAGCACTAGGAAAAGGACTACTGTTCCCACAAGGTACTGTGGGCCCTTCGATTTACTCAGCAAAACTAATCCCCGAGCTAGGAGGAGGCTGCAGTCCTTGCTTCAACTGTGAACCTGCCAAGGTTCTCTTCACAAAGGGATGGTGCAACCAATAGGGACTCGGAGGACCGACTGTCAGGATGTGATGGCTGAGGAATCCTGCACCTCCCCAGAGAATCTACGTTACAGTAAAGCTTCACCAGTGAAAAACACTAGTTCAGAATAATCCACTCTTGCAAAAACATTCTTGCTTTTCCTTTTTTTGCAAGGCCAGAGGAAGGGTGTTGTGAATCTGTAAGGCAGTTCCATGATAGCTGTGTTTCCCTCCAGCAGACCTGGCACGTCACTGACCCCACAGAGCAAGAGCCACCTCTGCACCAGGTGTGTCCCTGTGTCCCCAGCGCAGGGACAAGCGGAGCTGTAACTTGGAACTGAACCCAGGACTGCACAAAGGCCACCTCTAGATGCTGGCAGACACAGGGCTTGAGAGAGCAAATGTGTGAACTTACTGGTAGGTTCTGAAGTCAGCAATACAACAGCATCTCTGTACAACTCACGTGTATGTTGTGTATACTGCTTATTATTTTAAGTCAAAATTCATTATAAACCTGTATCAGAAAATTATGTCCTTTGCTTTTTGAATTCCTGCGCACCCAGTTGGGCACTTCCCCAGAACAGGAACCAGCCTGCAGTGTTTCTCTTCCCCACTGTCTGCAGCTCCCGCTAACCCAAAGCTTCCCACAAAGCTGAGGATGGCACCCACAGCATCCAAAGCCCCAGGGGAATCTTGCTTCAGGACATGTGGATGCCCTATCCCCAAAAGTGTTCAAGGCCAGGTTGGATGGGGCTTGGAGCAACCTAGTCTAGCGGAAGGTGTTCCTACCCATGGCAGGGGGTGGAACAAGCTAAGCTTTAAAGTCCTTTACCACTGAAACCATTCCATGGTTCTATAGCACTGGGTCAAGCAGGAGCCGCTAGATAAACTTCCCAGTCTTTCCCATTAAAAAACCCCAAACACTTGAAACATAATCAACTAAAATTGAAGCTGATGAGAGGAGGGGCAGGCAGCTGCAGAGCTGCTGGTAGGTAAGTCACAGGGATCTACCCCTCATCTCTACAAATTTCCTCTTCTCCCCACTGATTTGAGCAAGCAGAGATTACAAAGATGCTTTATTTAGTGTACAGAAATTTTATAGAGTTTGGGCAAAAGGTCCCAGTCCAGAGAAACTTCAACAGTTGAACCTGCAAACTAAATTGACCCAGGTAGAAAAGAAAAATTACCTTAATCGTTGCAATTTCTGAGGCTGAGGATGCTTCTGCAGCTCCCTCAGCAGAGCTGGGCTGCCCATTGCCCCAGGCAGGCTGTGTCTCCTCCAAGCCAGGAAAAATGGGGTTTGCTCAGCATCGTGCTGATGGGCAAGTAAGGAGGTTTCACATACTCAGAGGAAGTTCTCATGGAAGTTCCAAACTTGTAACCATGGGAAAGGCTAAGTCAACAGGAACATTCACCTGCAAATACTTTTTGCTGGGGTCTGCTTTACTGCTGCCAGAGGAGCTGCCAGAGCTCTCCAAGGAGCTGGGGTTTTCTGGAAGCAGCAAGATGTGTGGGCAGAGGGAGCTGAGCAAGAGCAAAGCCTGCAGGAAGGTCAAAGGAGCAGGATGGGATTAAGGCAAAGAAGATTATTCTGGTCCTAAGCCACCCATCGGCTACTGCAGCAAGAGCATCTCCGAACAGGGATTTTGCTCAATGGCCTTAGGAAATAATCGTTTCAGTGGGGAGAGAAAACCACTTTGAAACCTGCTTTGATGGGGGAGCTGCTCAGAGAATTTAAAGAGCCTGCCATGGGATGAATTAAAGCACCTTCCTCTGTGTCAGACCCCCAAGAGTGCTCATGCAGAAAAACGGACCTTCAGAGCTGCTGCAGAGCCACAGACAAGCCAAAAGGTGACATTTTAATGGAGCTCTTAAGAGAGCTACAGGAATCCCACCTCCCCTAAACTGTTTCATACAGAATTAAACCAACTCCCTGACAGCACAAGAGGGCTGGGCAGCACCTTCTCTGCTCCTGCACTCAAGCCAGTGTTTACCCAGGAGGCTCCTGCTCTCCCCTGAGGCCCTTCCAAGCCCTCTGAATTTCAGGGAGAGACAGTTTTCCCATCTCAGCTGTACTGAGGAATGCTGGCAGGTGAGCAGAAGGTCTGAGCCAGGCCAAAGGCATCTCAAGGCAGTGCAGCACCCATCAGCACAGGCTAATCAACTGGGAAGAGCCTCTCATTTATCTTCATTACTGCTCCACCTACCATCAATTTACGACAGACTTGAAAAAATGCTGCCCTCTGGACCATCAATCCAAGCCTCCTTCCCAGAGCAGGACAGCCCCTGTGGGCTGGGAGGGACCCAGTGCCTGGGGACCCAGGGCAGCCGTCAACAAACACTTCTTCTGCAGAAGACCCCCGGGAGGTGTTTGTAGCAGATCTGTGGGCCCACCTGATGAATGATACCTTAATCAATGGCTGCTGCCAAAATATATTCCCCCCTTGAATGCAGATGTTCATAGTTTAAAAAAAAGAGAGAAGTTCCTGAGAACAGGTTGTCTTGGGTTTATTGGCTTCCCCCCTTTCCTGTTTCCTCACTGGGATGCTGGAATTGGATGCCACCAGTGCTCTGTAGAGTGACCACAGCTGAGACAGGAACCTTCTGCAGCCCTGCTGGGCCCACTGGTGCAGTGCGACCTCTGCCTGGCTGCATTCCTGTGTCACAGCAGGAAATCAGAGGAGTAAAAATACTTGGGATCAGGTGCAAGTGCTACAGAAGCACCTGGAGGAGCAGGCATGGAGACAGTGCATCGAGCTGGAGTCCACCCAACAGAAGTGACAATTTCTTCTGCAAAGACCTATGCAAGGCTACACTTGCTTGTTTATTAACAAGCAATTAGCAAAAAACCACAGAGTTGAAATAGAAATACACTGGTGAGCCAAAGCGAGACAAGGTCCCACTGTGGGCTGAAGGCAATTCAGACTGGCCAGTGCCTTCCCACAGACGAGCCCCAGCAAAGCTCCCCTCAGCAGACTCATCCTTGGCAAGCAGCTGTTTTCCATCTCAAAACATCTCTCAAGGTTGCAGTCTCATCAGGGAACACTCAGTCCCTCTCACAAGCCCCTCTTAAGCAATATGCCTAAAATGTGTAGGGAGCCTTTTATGTAAGGTCACCTTCTAATTATCCTCCAGTCAACAGTATGTCTCAGCTCAAAGACAAGGGGCAGAATTAATTGCTTAATGAGTTTTTGAATATATTACCTTCTTTGAAGAAGCTGGTCATGACACACGGGAGGGGGCAGAGGGCACTGGAAACAGGGAATCACGTGCACGAATTGTACTTTGACATCCAAGTGTTCCAGATGGGTCTCTTCCACAATCCAGGAGATTCTAGGATATTGATTTTCTCTACACGAGTGAGAACAGGTGACACCACCACTTTTTGGGATGGAGGTAGTGGTAAGATCCACGAGCTTTTGAGCCCAGCAATGCAGAGCGAATACACTGCCAAGCTCCATCCCAATCCCAACACGCCCTGGTCTCCCCACAGGCCTTTTCTGTTCTCCACTGGGTTCATAAAGGCACAGAAGGCTTTGCTCAGGAACCTGTGTTCAGTGTGATCCAGGAGAGGTCACCTGCTGGAACAGGCCCAGCTCGCAGGGACAGATTTATTGTGCCATTTGGACTACAATGTGCACAGCCTGTCAAGATGCGTGAGAGCTTTCACAGCCCCTACTCCCGAAGGCGAGGCACAGAGGGCTGCTCCAGCCAGCAGCAGGGGGGTCACTGCTCTGGAATCACAGCCGCTGAGTCAAGGCAGGAGAATGCAATAGTCACATACTGTGTCACTGTTTCATAACTGATGAAAGCCCACAGCCAAATTAGCAAAGAAATTAAGAGGTTGTTAAGAGAAGGGTCCAACCGATGAGGCCGCGCTGTGATTACACAATTCAACGTGTCCAGAGTAAAAGGAAAATGGCCAGAAATAACCAAAGGGGGAGGACCCCAAGGGAGGAACACACTCATTGTGGTGGCTGCACCCTTGCTGATGCTGTAAGTGTGGGTGTGTTGTCTCGCTCTCCCCAAGGAGCAGACTCACTGAAGGTCCCACCAAAGAGCACAGAACAGCAGTCAAGGCTGGAACCGAGGAGAATTCCAAGCACATGAGCAGCATCCCTGATCACCATCTTGTCCCTCCAGTGCAAGGGCTGGGGCGTGCAGAGCACACCCTGCCGAGGAGGCTCCAGACAGGAAGGAGGGAGCCAGGAGACAGAGCTGGAAACTGAAGCTGCCTTTACTCTTTATCCACCTTTATTGTCAGCTGGGTGAATTCACAGCACAGGAGACTGAACACAGAAGTCCACTGTGATTGCTACTGTCATCCTGACTGATGTGTAGAGATTTTGGACCCAAAAGCAGGTGACAACAGCTCACACCACCTCTGCAGCCATCCTAATTTAACTGCAGGAGAGAGACAAGAGGAGTCTGTCCCTTCTAACAGCAAACAGGGCACTGCTCAGATGCTGGTAGAGTATGAGTGCTGGAGGGGAGGTTTAGACTGGGTCTCAGGATAAGGTTCTTCCCCCAGAGGGTGGTGGGGCACTGAACAGGCTCTCCAGGGAATGGTCACAGCCCCAAGACTGTCAGAGCTCCAGGAGTGTTTGGACAACGCTCTCAGGCACAGGGTGGGGTTGCTGGGGTGTCTGTGCAGGGCCAGGAGTCAGACTCGATCTTTGCGGGCCCCTTCAGCTCAGGATATTGTGATTCCATGAACCTCCTGTGATTCCAACCCTCTGCCCTGCTGCCCACGGTGCCCTCTGCAAAGAGCACAGCACCAGCTCCCACCTGCCCCCAGGCTGCACGGCTGGGCCCATTCGCACACCTCAGCGCAGCCTCGCGTGGCTGCCACCCCCACACATCAGAGTTTGGAGGTGCTGCTCCCACCCACCCCACACACATCAGAGTTTGGAGGTGCTGCTCCCACCCACCCCAAACATATCAGAGTTTGGAGGTGCTGCTCCCACCCACCCCAAACATATCAGAGTTTGGAGGTGCTGCTCCCACCCACCCCACACATCAGAGTTTGGAGGTGCTGCTCCCCTCAGTCCCATCTCCGAGCAGGGGGAAGGGCAAAATTAATTTATGTCTGGCCCTGCCCTATACATACGTCTCCCTTCCCTAAGGGATTCTGCTCTCATATTTAACCTCTTCATTCTGCTGGCACTGGAGGTGGATGATGCAGCTTGTGGAGAGGTGCAGGCACTTCCCTCTCCCCCTCCCCCTGGAATCTTCCTCTCACTTGTGGTCCTTGGGATTCACCCAATGTTTCTCAGGAAAAAAAAAGGACCTCTAGACAAGTATGCATTTAATAAGCAGTGAGACAAATAAGCTCCAGTTATCCCAGCAGAATTACAACACCAGAGAACAATTTTCTGCATTCCTCTGAAGGCCTGAAGGAACCCAATTGCCTGCTCTCAGCCTAAATAGGTACCAGACACCAAGTGCTCCATAAGCAAACAGAGCCCCCAAAGTGCAAAAATGAAATAAGTAAAAAGCTTCACATTACATATAAACCAGCCGTTTGCACCTTGTTATTAATGGTCTCAACTATGACCTTTAAACCCTGCCTTGCTCAGAGTCACGGATCTACAAGGCTTGGCACCCTCACAACAATTCCAGGATGAGGAGCAGGGAATAAACGTGCCCAGCCAGCGCCGGAGAGATGCAGGAAGGGAACCAGCCTGTGACAAACCTGGATGAAGAACCACCCCACAGCCATCTCCCTATGAATCGGTCCCCATAACCTCAGGGACCAAGGTGTCTGACAGCATGAAAAGTCCTTTTGCCACATACATATGTGCGTAAAAGCTACTAACACATTCATCTATCCCAAACTTCAAAAATGAAGGGCTCCCAGCATGGGAGATATCTGCCAGAGCTCACTCCCCAGAATTCTGATGTGGTTTATAGCCCACAAGAACTACGGCTGCCTCGAGCAGATCCTGTTACCCTGAAATATTTACTAGTTTAAACTGCCTCACCTTTGCTTTAGGAGTTTTATTATTCTAGCAGTGCCATCAGTGAGTGAAAAGTTTTGCTCTAGCACCCACTGTACCATCATGAAACACTAGACTGAAATGCTCCTACTTCTGTGGCTGCATCAGATCAAATAGCCAATAGCATGTAAGCATCAACTTCCAAACACTTCAGTTCAAGTCAGACAAGACTAGGGAGCTGTTTCGGTAATGTGTTAAATCCCATTTGTGTCATCTCTCCAGATGCACATGCAATAAACTCTGATTCACAAAGATCTTTAGACACTCTTCATTAAAATCAGTGGTAAGACAGGGCAAATTCACCCAAGAATTCAGTTGCTTAATTGCTTCACAAACAATAGTTTTACTGGTAACGCTTGCCCCTTTCCTACCCTTCCTGTCCTTTTTTTGGAAATTACTTTTGGAGAAGTCAGAGGCTGGCAGGAGCAATGCAGCAGCATGCTCTTCCTGGACATCCTGACCAACAACGAACATGTTGGGACACGGTGAGACACTGCAAGCACCAAAACCCACACAACAAACCAAACCCACCCCAAATCCACACCCTGCCTAAATGAGCAAAGAGCCTGTAATTCCCTGGGTTTACAAATACACATATTAGATTCAGGTATAGAAATAAATGCTGATCTTCAAGATTTGACTTGCACTGGCTACTCTGAATAAACTGAAAATTTGAGGAGTCTGTTAATGCCACATAAAGCCTCATGGAAAAGCTTTTGCCATCCCAATGGCTGTAAAGTCACCACAGTTCTTCTTTCAAGGAAGTTACATCAATATTTATCTGTCCAGAGCCATAACTGTCATTTTTAAAACACATATGTGTATATACACACACACAATTAACTGACATGGTATTACTAAGATAAGGGTCAGGTGTAAGTCCCTGCTCCTAAGTGGCAAAGGAACACTTCTAAAAAGCATGGACAATCCTGCTCGGAAATCATACAGAGCACTCCTTCCTCAAGAATTGCTGGCTCTTCTAGAGACAGGAAGATTTTCATTACACAGCCTGCTGCCAGCTCTCCTTTCAGCACAAGCCCATCCCCTTTCTGTTACTGTTATGTCAGGGGAGGACAGTGAGAGAAAGCAGTTCTTGGGATGATACATGGGAGGCAGAGCTTCATTTATAACCCCACACAACTGCTGGAAAAGGTTCAACTTTAAAAAGCATTAGGCTGGTTACCTTATGGGCCCCTGCAGACCAAGAAGTGAAATCACATGAATACAACAGGCCTATTAATCACCACAGAGATCCCAAAGTGAGAAACAGCCCCAGTGACACATTCAACTGGAAAGAGAGTTGAGAAAATTACCTCTAGTAGTTAGGTAACTCTAAATGAAACACTGGTAGTACCTTTCTGTAGGGCTTGCTCTTTGATTCCTTGATGAATTCAAATATTTAATTTGGATTAAAGTCCAGTCAATAGAAATACACAGGGGAGAGCAAACAATGGCATTTCTACCTAAACAAGTGGTTCCTCTCAGTTACATACAAACCACACTTACATGAGATGCAGAGGTGACACTCTGCTTCACAGAACTTGGTTTACAAGGTAAAGAAGGATTTGAAAATTAAAAAAAAGGAAAAATAATTTATTCTTGGTCTTCTGTGCCAAGAAAGATTCTAAGTCAACTCAAATGACTTGTAATTGACTGACTTAGGGATTGTTTCAAAGAACACAGCAGGCTACAGCAAGCTTCTTCCATCCAGGATTCAAAAACCAGAATAATTTACAGCACCTCTGAAAGAAGTGCCATCAATGGCACAAACATTCACCAAAACAGTGGAGATCAAAGGTGCAACATCTCCCTAGTTCTCAGAGGTGTGTGTGTGTTTATCTGCACAATGGAAGATAATGGCTTTCCATGTGCTCACCATTAGCATTTATCCACAAGCCTGTGCTATTTTTATCACTTCCCCTTTTAAGAAGCCTGGGCTAACATGACTCTGCTTCCCTGATGCCGAGCAGCAGACCTGGGGGGGAAAAAGCTTTGGCTCTAATGGGAAGAGTGGAAATAGAAGTCACACCAAGTACCTCAAACCACTTGGCTGCCACAGCCATCTTTTCACCTCTGCAGTAACCAAACCCTCAGGGCTGGTCCGTGTATGAAGCAATTCCTCTGAAGAGTTTTCCACATCTTCATTCTCTTCAAGTCTTCATATCAACAACACCACTACTTGGGACTTGAAAGTTCAGGTCTCCCAATACAGACAGCCACACAGATACCACAACTTTGGGCAGTGTCACAAGCCATCCTGTCTTTTAAAATGCTTTGCTTGAAGAATAAAAGATGCACAATTAAATATACAGAAGCAACACCATGAAATAGACGAGTTTACCATCTCCTTGAGAAATGCAAGCTCCTAAGATAGAGAAGAAACAAATCTTTGTTTGCACACTATAATCCATATTAAACAGACGCTTAAGAAGTGAATAAATTCAATGTGTTAAGTAGCAACCTTTTAATAAAGAAAGCAGAACCATACTTTGCTGTTAACAAATATTTTGAAAAAGGCTTATAAAATTAAATCTAAGCCAAGCATCTGGTGCATCTGCAGCTGAGAAGGAAGTATCAACACTCCAAACACCTGCTCAGTTTGTGTACTCTTCTTTCTTACAGAGGAAGCATGAGCTTCCAGTTGTCCAAGTGATTTAGAGAGCAATAAACCATTGCTCAACAAAAACTATTTTCTTAGATGATTACAGGCTAAGGCCAAAGAAGAAATTCATATGTTAAGCACCATCAACATGGAAGCCTGTCAAGGATATCGGTCCGAAGAGCCCAGATTTCTTCCTTAGCCCCCACAACTGGGGGTCAGCCAACCACCAGGTGAGGCTCATGAGAATAAAATCAAACTATCATGGAAAACACACTCCTGTCACACTGGAGTCCGCTGATGCCAGGGGCTAGACAGCAGCCCTGATGTGTTCCATAGTGAAGCTGAAGGGTGAAAGAAGAGTCCCAAAGCACTGGAAGAAACAGAACACAACAATAAATCAGCTCAGTTTCCAAACCAAATTCCTGCTGCAAGCTCAAGGTACGAACAAAAACCACGCTCTGTGTCTCTCCCTCAAGGCAACAGAACTCCAATCCCTTCACTGCTAGCGACACGAAATAGGGTTGTTGTAAATATTAGATACTAATGAAGGCACACAGAAGAGAAAAAGCCGGTGGAAGGCCCAGTTCCTTGCCCACTCACCCCTGGCAGTCCGTTCAGCTGGAGGCCAGGACGCCGGGAGCACCCGCGGGCCACAGCAGCCGCAGCACCTGCGCAGAAGCACAGGGTTAGCACTGCACCTCTCCAGGCCACAGCTCTCCCAGCTGCTCAGCACTGCGGGGCTGAACACACGAGGAAGAGGAGGACAGGGCATTTTCAGAGAATCACAGCATGCTTTGGATTGGGAGGGACCTTTAAAGGTCACCTTTTTATTTCAATATTCAGGCACGGATTATTTACAGGTCACCAACTCAAACTGAACAGCCTATCCACCAAGACCAGTCTGTGCTTCCAAACAGGATGAATATTCTAGATGGCATCTAAACAGTTCCAGAAGTAAGATTAGGCTAAAACAAATGGTGTCAACTCCCCTGCACCTTCTCAACCCATCCCCCAAATATTCTGCTGGCACTCAGGTTATCCTTGTGCAAACCCTTATTTCATGAGGCAGCAACAACAGGACTCATTTACTTTGAAGGTTTTACTTTGGCCCTCCTGGCTTCTATCATAACCTCAAATATTACATTAAAAAGGCTTTTAAAACATAACATTCACAGCACTGTAGGAGCTTTTCCTTGCAGTGAGCTTCTTCCCCGCCTGTTTGCATGTGGCACCTTCCCATTAAGTGCACGAGTTAAGATGTAGATTAGCAAGGCAAGAAACCTTTGCCCTTGGCATCGACACTCAGCTCTGACAGGAAACTTCAGGCTTTTTTTTCCTACCAAGCGTAGAACCACTCATTACACATTGGCAGGGAAGTGCACATCTCCAAACTATACACATTTTCTCTTAGATAAGCAAAAGACTCAAGTGTTTATAAATATGAAAAGTTCAGCAGCTGGCTAAAAAGTTAATTCTCCAGTCTCACTTAATGAGCTTTGGGGAAAGTGGTAGGGGGATTTATTCCCAAAGTAAAGCAGAGTGTCACACACAGCAGGACTTGCCAGACACAGCTCTGCTTTGTCCTATTTTCTGTCCCTAGATGGCTGCCATGGGCAAAATGGTAAGGAATCCTCCAACAGGGAGCTAGGGAACAGCCAGAATGAGAAATGCTTTCTCCTAATCTTGCAATCATAAAAATTAGCCAATTTTTAAGTCCCATGACTTTTTTCTTTGTTGTGAAAATATCAAGCGATCCATATAAAACCACTTTGGAACAGGGAGTGTCTTAGGATTTTGTCCAATTCGCTGAACAAGAAAGTTGTTTTCAGTAGGATACAGCAGGAACGCTGCTGCACTATTTTTCCAGTACTTTAATATTAATTAATACTGGTCTATTCCAGTAACATAAGGTTCAGATGTAAAAAAATGGGATTGATCTGTTTGGAATTGTCCAGAGACGCTGTGGCTGCCCCATCCCTGGCAGTGTCCAAGGCCAGGTTGGATGGGGTTTGGAGCAGCCTGGGCTAGTGGAAGGTGCCCATGGCAGGGGGTGGAAGCCATGGCAGGGGGTGGAACGAGATGAGCTTGAAGGTCCCTTCCCACCCAAACCATTCCATGACTCTATGAAGGTGTGTTCAGTGTTTTCAGGAACTTCTGAGAAACCTGTTTACAGTGCCTGCTATCACACTGTATCACTGGTGTTCTTGCAGACTTCTTGGTGTCTTTGTATTACAGAAGGAATTGTGCTACCTCACTTTTGCTAGATGATACACATCCACCTAGTTCTCCACCTATGTAATTATTAAAAAATCAAAATTCATACTGAATGAAAAAATAATCAGACCCTTTTGCCTGCAATTATGGCAGAAGTTGTTTTATCTGGCAGTGTTTTTCAGCTTGTTCAGTGAGCTGTTCAGGTTACTGTCATTCATTTGTGCACCTTCCTCCCTTCTGTCACTTACTGAGAAGAATCTAAACAGCAACTACTTGAGAAATAGAGCTGTCTGACGATCAAGAACAGCGTGATTCTCCAAGAGACTAGAAATCGAGATGAAACCAACAGCGAGGCCCAGAGAGCACCTGCACAGGTACTGCAGCTCACGTGGATCCTCTTGCACTGCCTGTTCCCCTGTCCTCACCACACAGACTCACAGAGTTATCAGAGAATCACAGGATGGTTTGGGTTGGAAGGACCTTAAAGATCAGCTCATTCCAACCCCTGCCCTGGGCAGGGGCACCTTCCACTGTCCCAGGGGACTCCAAGCCCTGTCCAGCCTGGCCTTGGACACTGCCAGGGCTGGGGCAGCCACAGCTGCTCTGGGCACCTTCATGGGCTCTAAGTGCATCAGTAAAGGCTCGATATTGTGTTAGCACCAGCTCCCCACAGCTGCAAACGCCGTGACCTGTGCAGGGCCCCAGAAATGCCCGCGGCGCCAGTTCCCAGGCGGCAGCCGTGGCGCTCCCGCCGCCCGTGCCAGCGCTGCCCCCTGCTCAGGCTGCATCCCGCTGTATACACTGCAACTAGCTCATGCTCCCTTGTGAGTTTGGGCCACTTGGAATCATTTTAGCAGTTTGCCAAGGTTTACCCTGTGATTTATTGTGGAGGAAACAAACTCAAGCACTAACAAATGAAAATATGTAAACTCAGACTTTTCAAGTCAATAGAAAGGTATTCAACTTCTTAAACCCCTTCTGAGGCATTCAGCTCGCTGTGGATTCAACTGCTGGAAAAACAGTTTGATTAAGAAGTAACTGAAATGTAACCTAAGGAGTCATTGCTTGGAGATTTACAGTGAAAAATTCCATATACACAATACTTTTCAATTGCCAATCCTAAAACTGTGTTCTAGGTTTCTTGGAAATTCAAGAATTTGTTGGAAATACATTTTGCACTGCTTTTATCTAAAGCCAAAGCACTCCAGATATACCAGCTAGAACTTCATTATCTCAAATTACTGTATTTAATAAGTTAAAGCACAGTAAGATGAAAAATACTTGAAGTAATGAAATACATAGGAAAAAATAATTTTAAAACTTAAAGCACTGGAATTACTTAAAGATATAATGCTGGATATAGCAAATAATAATTGCTTTATTACAGTATACTTGGGTGGAACAGCTGGTGTCATCAAATGGAAGAAAATCTTGCATTTTTGGTATGAAAATTCAAGTAGATGCTACTACTACAGACCTCCAGAACACAAGAGAGAAAGTATAAAGCATTAGCAACCATCACAGCGTTATCTATAGTTAAAATATTGAAGCAATCTATTAACTGAAACATGGAATCATAGAATCATGGAATGGTTTGGAAGGGACCTTAAAGTTACAACACCCCTGCTCTGGGCAATAGAATCAGAAATGTTACTTTGATGTTGAGCATCGTTGTTTCTTACAAGTTTTCTGAATCCCTCTGAAAGCATAAGGAATGGGATCATGAGTACAAGCATCTAAAAAGTAAAGCATGGAAGAATTTTAGTCATTACAGTATGACTGAGTCAACACCAATACTAGTTAAAACAGCAGAATACTGCAAGTTGGTATTTCCTTCTCAGCTGTCAATCTCAAGAGATTAATACAGAATTCCCTTCTTGCCTGATGATCTCAGTACACAATTTCAACTTTTGCCAGTATTAAACTGGCATAATGTCAAGAACCCCTCTGTCTGTGCCTGCCACCACTGTGACTTGGTTAGGGGAAATGATGTACACTCTTCTTGATCATCTTTTCAGCTGAACAGACACTATCCATCTTTTCCTAAAGAAAATAAACAAAATAAGCACCCTGCCAAATGACCAAACCCTGGGAGAACACTTTGCCCGCACTTGGACACGTCACTTGACATCCCAACTGCAAAGCCAACTCAATTGTACAAAGTCTTTATTTTGGTTCAAGAAGCTCAGCAGAGAGAACCTCACCAAGCAATTCTTTCTTAGCATAACATTTGACCTTGTATCTCTTTGGAAATCATACAACTTTGCTAATGCAGCCCTTACAGAATTAATCAAGCAGATAGTTAGCCCCTAGTTACTATGAACCCAGCCAATTATGAGCAGCACTGAAATTTGTCACTGGCGTATCCAACTACATTTTCCAACACAAAGATCAACACAACTGTGTGGAAATGAGGCCCCACTCTCAGACCTGCATGACTTGGACACTAGACTGGGCTCACTGGCAAAGCCAATGCTTTTAGGAACAAAGTATTCTTAAAAGGAAAGGCCTTTCCTCCTGGGTCTCCATTACCTGCTGCATTAAACCAGCCAGGAAGCAAATGCCTTTTACCCTCTATTTTGACTAGCAAAGCCAGAATAAATGATTCACTGAGAGTTCAGAGCTCTTTATTTGCCACTCTGCTCTACTGCACCAGATCCACAGTTCAATAAAGGCCAAACCTACTGCATGGAGTAGTTTGAGAAGGTTGGGAAGGAAGCTGCCTATGAACTTTGTTCCTCAGCTTCCAGAGTCCAGGGAAAGATGACAAAGTTACAGCCAGCAGATGTTAACAAATAAGTAAGGAAAAAAAACCCTAAAAAGAGCAGGGCAGAGAGGGAGAAAGAAGACAGGCAGAGAAAGCACCCACAGGAACAGACATATTTAACATAGACCTCATTTAAGATACATATTTAAGATCTGACATATTTAAGATACAGACTCAACCATGAACATATTTAAGGTACATTTAAAGCATGACAGATTTTTATCAATAAGTCCAACTTCTATCCTCGACCAGGTACTCAAATGACAGAACTGTGGTCACTGAACATGTTCTCTATCTAGCAAGTGAAACCAGATGAGATCTAAAACCACTGGCTGTGCTCCTGAAAGGTAAGTGACAGCTGAACTCACTTCTGAACCTGATCTGAAGTCACCAGTTACTTAGCCTGTTCTCATCTGTTCTGTTTACATCATGCTCTGGGTTTCCAATGCTCACACAGACCTGTTTTTCTGCAGTCCAGCCTGCCTTTTACTCACTTCTCAAAATCTAGTCAATAAAGTTATTTTTGAAGCTCTCCAACTGCAGCCATCTACTTCCACAAGGATAAAATCCATACTCAACACAGTGCTCTGTGGTAAAATTTCTCTGGTACTGGAATGCTGCTCTCTCACATAACAGTGCAAATTAAAGCCATGGTATGTTACAGTAACAGTTCATATTCTTGTCAAAATAGACATTTTTCCTAAATGTTGACGTGTTTATCACTACCAAGATTCTTACAAAAGCAGGTAAAATAATTCATGCCCCAGAAACACAAGATTGACTAGAGGCTACTTCACCCTGGACCTCAAAATTCCCAAAAATCCCACAAGATACCTAAGCAAGCCCCATGACAGAGACAGTACTTACAGCTTTTGCAAAAATGACCATCAGCTCAGGGAACTGGTGGGTAAGGAGGGCCAGCATGGCTGAGAAGGAACACAGGCCTGCTGTGAAATGGATGAAAAAGGGAAGTTCCTTCTGGGGGTAAACAGAGACTTCGTGAAATGCTGAAAGGAAAAATGAAGGATGTTGACATTTGATCATCAATTATTTATACTCTTGTAACTCAATTCTGGACTTTCAGAAACAGTAAGTATGAACTCAATACTTGTGCAGCACATCTAAGGTTCCAGTACTTCAACTTCTTTAAAATTTTCCCCCTACATTACATGCTTGTCTTCTTTATTAACAGTTATTACATATTTGTTTTCATTATTAATCTTCTCTTCCCAGTCTTGTTTTTCACTTGCATGGGCTTTATTTTTGAAGAATTTCATCAGGCTCAGTTTTTGGAAACTACAGAGGGAACACCTGTAAAGTTCACAAGCTGTCAGAATTACCCAAACCAACTAAAACAATTCAGGTGTTTCCAGCTCTCTGGAGCTCTAACCCTGTAACCTGGAGAGAGCAGCACATCTCCCCACCCTGAAAGAAGCTGAGCAAGTACAAAACAACTGGCATCTTATATACACATATATTTCTTAATACTTCTTGAAAATTTCTGGTTGTACACTACAGTAAATCTGTTCAGAGCAGCTGACAGAGCAGACCTCAAAGAAAACAGCACCAGGACTGGGTTATAAATTCTGTACATAGCAGCTCCTTGCAATTTCCAATCTCTGGTAACAAAATCCAAAGCAGGTGATTAGCCAGGCCCAGGCTGCTGTGTGGAGCTTTCAGCACTCACAACACTACTACTGGTCACTCGCTGAGGACCTGCTTGCTGAATTTCCCATTATTTACTGGCTCTGGATACCTGCAGCTCTGATTTCTATCCAATGATTTGAAAAGATTTTTAAATGAAGAAAAAAATAGTTTCTAAAGACCTAAGTAATTACAACAGGACTGCACTTCTTGACAAGTTTTTTAAAAATCTAACAAAACCCTAACATTTTAAACGAGCCTTTTTTTTTTTTTTTTTTTTTTTTTTTTTTTTTTTTTTTTTTTTTTTTTTTGGGTAAAATGAGAAAATACAACTGTATTCTTTTTAAAACTGAAGACTCTGGAGGAAAAAGACACTTTACTCTCCCAGTTACTCTTTCTGAAAGCTGGCACATTAAAGCACCATTAGAAGACTAAACCCAGCAAAACTGTCTTGTGCTCTTGCAAATCATTAATGGCAAAGTGCTCGGGGTTTGGTTTGCTTTTAATGGTATGATCCTGGAGCACAACTAAGTAGAGTATTTGGAGATCCATGTCTAACATCCATCAGAGATGTTAATGTTACCCAGAGATTCATACCATATAGAAACTCACCTCATTTCTAAAATATGAAGCAATATAATTTAGGAAAGTGTTACAAAAAAAAGGAATTAATTCTTTTTGCAGTAGCTTTTCCTTCACTGGGAAATTAAAACCAAATCCAAAATAGGTAAGGACAACTAAAGCTAATTCTATACATTCACAGACATCTGAGAAGTGTTATTCATCAGACCAATCCAGATTTTTTGAATCATTGATTTGGTCAACATTATTTTGAATAGATAAATTTTGAAAAATTAAGTGTCAAGATTTCTCGAGGAAGTACTGCAATAAAAGTGTTAAGATGATTTTATTTATAGGTAGTTTTATATTTAAAACATAACAGGAATGCGTGAGTGATCCTGTTGAAATATCTGCATGTGTTGGTGTTTAATTATGCTGGGAAGTCTACAATTTAGGGTTAGTTGCTAACCAAGGAATTCCTTGTGCAATATCCTGCATAAGTGCGAAATGAGTAATTTAAAGCAGTCTGGGGGCAAATTTAAATTACACATTTTAAATATAACTTCAGGCTTTTAAATAGAAACATGTCTGTGCAGTTTTCCTTTCCACAGCTGTGGTCTCTGTGGGGCTGCTGGTGCTTTTGCAGTAGCCCTGTCCAGTCCCAGAGGAACTGTGTTTCTTCACAATTTGTAAGTTCAATCCCAAAGGAATTCAACTAAGATGTACAATTAACAGTATAATTCTAATCTAAATTAATGCTATTTTCCTAAATATGATGAGCACAGTCTGTGATGACTTAGTTTATTTGTCTTGCCCAAAGGAAGAACATGTAGGGTCAAAATTGAATAAAGTAACCTTGAAGCGAAGAGCAGCTGGATAAGACTTATTTTTGGTATCAAATGTTAGTATAAATACATAGAACTATGTGGATGAGAAGTCCCAGGAGGCAGCCAGCAGATAAATATGGACCAGTGAATTCATGAGAGAAAGCAACACCTGTTCTATGAAGCTACAGATTAACCAAGGATCCTCTGTAAGATCACAGACAGGTTTTACTGGATACCCAATGCAGGACTGGAACCATGGATTGATTCTGTGCTCCAACAGCAATCAAATCCATGAATTCTTTTAAAAGAATTTTTTTTAAAATGGTCCATTTTGTTGTTTTCAAAGTTGGCCAGACTCAGTCTGAATGTACCACACACAGATTTCATCTCTGGAGGACTTAGGTTTTTACAGCATCGAGCTGACATTTACCACACACACACGTCAAGTGCTTCAGGACTTTTTGGGAGGGACATCAACAAACAGCTGAATCTCCTTCACAGGAAGCTTAAACTAAAAAAATCGTAGTAAGGTAAATACAGAATACCACAAACTGAATGTGTCCTTAGCCTGTGTTTTATTATTATTACTGCTTAGAAACCACTTACTTGGCAACAGTTCTCTGTCTGCTGTCTCTGTGCAGCTTGGGTAGGGATAGAAAAGATGTCCCTTCTCTAATGGGTATGGGATCATCCTAAATGCTGCAAAAAGGGTGAGTGACATTAGATCTGGATCTAACCAGGCAACCAGCTTCTCACAAAGAGAACCCATCGTGACGGAGGGGAATAAAGGCAGAGAGATTAGTCTACCGTATAGAAAAAAATCAAAGGAGATACTTACTGCCTTCCCAAGTGCAGTGCAGCAGATTTAGAGCCCCTTCTATCCTCTTCCAGTGCTGGAGGTGAAAAAAAGCATAGGCTACTGCCTCGCTGTCCCCTCGCTTCAGAATGTGCTCTGGAGGCAGCACCAAGCTTTTCATTTCTAGCAAATACTGAAAGGAAAAACGGAAAGCACACCTGGTTACAGGAATATTCCAAAACCTTGGCAGTGGTCTGACCCTGGCTGGGTGCCAGGTGCCCACGAAGCTGCTCCAGTGGGACAGAACGAGATGGAACACAGCTCACGGGTTGAGATACGGCAGCTTACTAAAGCAAAGGGACAAAACAAGCAAGAGTTTGTGTGTGCATAAGCAAAGGGGAAAAAAGTTAATCTCCCCTTCTGTGAAACATAAATGATCATTTGAGGTGTAACTGAGCATAGAAGGGGCAAATTTCTACCTGTCCTAAACAGCCCAATCCTGACACAGCAGCCAGGCTGCACTCACTGGGAAGTGAAGAGCAGCAAAACACAAGCCCGTGTGTATGACTTTTAAATTAGGCTCACACACACACACAGAACAAAACAAAAAAACCACCACCACCACCACCACCAACCTAGCTTCAGTAAGACAAAATAAAAATACATTCTCGTGGAACAGACATTAAGTATAACACTGCAGGTGCAACACCAACGAGAGACAAATTTAGGCTGATAAAAAACCCCAAACCAATGGTATTTTTGCTCATTATTTCATCACTGTAAGTTTCAATGTAGGAGACTGAGGACTTGTTAGCTCTAAAGTATGAGCAGCAAACCTGAAAGTGTCAGTGTGCTAACCAAAGGAAGAATAATAAACCAAACCCGGGAAAATCTTCTTTTGATGTGGTCTTACTGGGCTACCAAAAAGTATCTCTGATTTCAGATTTTTTTACAGTTTCAGCCTTCTCCCTCTGTAAGCAGAGTATCTGATGCTCAGAAGGATCAAAGAACACAAGGATTAATCATTGTCCATTTCCTTTGCAACACAGGACATTAAATTTTTTTAATGTATCATGTTTTCTCATGGTACTTTGAAAAAGTCAGGTATTCATTTGAACTTAGCTTTTAAAAACAAATGAGCCATTTTTACAACAATGAAATGACAGTTTCAACTCTAGTATTTACCTGTGAGCTGTTCTCTCCTACCATAGAGTGCCTCATGCAATAACAGCCAGAGTTAATCCACACCTTTGATCAATGTAGCTGGCGACTCCTTGGGGTGTCCCCCAAAGTGTAAGAATGCAGCCAACTCACCGATTTATTTCAGCAGATGCCACAACCTATAAGATTATTTACTAATCCAGTTTGAGGACTTAACTTTTCCCATTCAGACTCTTCAAGGAATGCAGGAGGGGTTGTGCCCCAGCCAAATAAAGCACATTTACTGCCTGGCTAGGTTCTTCTCTCAGTGCCTTGGGCCTGCACTCCGGAGGGTAATATCCTTGCTAATCCCCTCTAATCCTCTCCAATTTTTTTTTTACTTTTTTTTTTTTTTTTAACACAGTAAAGGATCACTCACACAGGGTTGCTGTGGGAAAATGGTCTCAAATATCTGACCCCTGACCCTACTCCTCATGCTCTCCACATGCCCACTTTTCCATTGTGCTAACTGGGAATATAAACCCAGCAGTGGCAGTGAAGCCCCACTGCAAGTATTGCCACAACACACCAATCCTCAAGTCCAGGCTTTGGCTCTCTCTGAGCCCATGTTACCAAACAAACAGAAAAATTCCCCAGTCTGGTAGGTTTTCATGTCCGTGTTTAAGTATAAAACAGACAAGGTGTCAGTACCGAAAGTATTTCAGGTTTTGAGGTCTTTATACACAATAAAAATCTCTAAGATGTTCAGAAGATGACTGCAAAAGATTGTTTCATACAGTACCAAAATGTAGCTACAGATTTCTAATTTGAAATGGCTTAAGATGACCCGTTTGCTAGCTGGTTCCAACTTTCCAAACAAAGCCCAGCCTTGTAAAAGCAGAACTGGGAACAAAGAGAAACAAACCTTATTTTATTTTCCTTATGCAAAATGATGTTACATGCAAAGACAACCACTTTCATCAGCTGAGAGAACAAAGGGATTTCTACTTTACATACTCATTTCTTTTTAGTGTATGGGACAGAACAGAGTGGGAATTCTAAAATCAGATCCTCTTCCCCCTCTGTGACCCATTGGGCAAGTAACTTCACTTCTCTGCCCTTGTTCACTTGTTTGCTTTGACCAGAAACATTTCAGAGTTCTAAACAGCCTACACCAATAAATTCTGCTCTGTCATCAAATCAATAGGTGCCTCAAGGCAATTGTAATAAAAAACCCATGAAGAATGGATAGATGTACAATTAGAAAGGAAAATCAAATTACTGAAACCTGGAATCAGTTTCTGCATTTGTCTGCAGAACTACAGACTATATTTTAACAACAGCCTGTTCGAAATGATCTCTAACTTCTTTAAAAAGGTATATGGGGCTCCAGAAACAACTGGAGGATACCCAAAACAAAAGAACTTTTAGATAATGATAATGCATTATAATCTTCTTCCCCTAAAGGCAGAGGCTAAAGAAAAATCTGTCTGAGACTGTCTGAAATGAACGTGCTAGGCTCTTGATCAGTCATGCAAACCAGCAGCAATTTGTGCCAGCAATTAGCTCTGCAGTGCACATTCTATTGGACTGGACAGGCAGACAGGCCGGGCCGGCCGGCTCATTCCAGCCTCCCCAGCAGCAGCCACTGGGACTCCAGCATCATCTGCAGGGGATTAGAGCCAGCACTGAGCCAACCTCCTGCATGCAAGCTTTCATACAGAAAGCATCACTAGCACAGGAAAAAGCAATGCAAGATTTTGTTTTCACCCAGTGCTCCGTGCTCTGTATTTTGATGCCAGGCATTGAATTACAGCTGGTGGTGACACAGACCCTTCATCTTGTTTACACATGGATGAAGAAAATAAGGGACTGTAGATATTTCAATAACCATGGAGCCATGCTTGGAAGCACAGCAGAATCAAGGGGTTTGGAATACTAGAGTGATTACTATTTGGAGAACTTAATTTGGCTTCGGGGACTTGGAAGCAGGGGGTTGGAATGAGAGATCTTTAAGGACCCTTCCAACACAAACCATTCTGTGATTATTCTATTACTTTAAATATCTACATTTTTATTTATTAATGTCTACCCTTATTCAGAGTAAAGGGCCTTCAGTAATACCTTACTGGATTTTTCAAAGAAGTTAGGAAATTCCAAGTTTAAATTTTTGTGCAAAAAACTTCTTTGAACATCAGTTATTATTACAAAAAATTCTGGCCACCAGACACGATACAAATACTAATGTTTTTCACAACTCCATGGCTGGAGTTATAACCAAATTCAAGAATAGATGGGGCTAGAAAGGCTCCAATAACAGAATTATATTACAACATGGTATTTTTCAGAATACAGTAAAAGTGGTCCAATAGGAAATAAAATAATCTTACCTTTGGAACATGAGGGTTAAATTCCACAGCTCTGTGAATTGCTTCCACAGCATTAATTTCTGCTGTACTAAGCCCTCTTTTGGAGGCAGTTTCTGGGGAAAACCTGAAGAGAAAGACCCTCATTGAACAAAAGTAATAAATAATAAATGCTAACCAGGTGTTTATTTGCATTGTGAGCTTTGAGCTCACTAAAATTTGGCTGATTTGTCAAGAAAGATAAACAAACCTTTCTAGGAGAAAAATGTTCATGTTAATTTAGGTATCTTGACTGTTATCTGTGCCCATATGACACATGTTTAAAAACTCCTGTCAATCATGTCAGGTGAGTGCCCTGACTTCCAGCTCCCTGTCACAGCATCCCCTGCTGGGAGGTGGAGCTGGGCTCAGGCCACAGGGAAATGCCAACACCAGCTACCACAAATATCCTGCACTCACCCCACTAAACAAATCACAAGCAAAGCACTGAAAACAGAACTTACACAAAAGCACTTGGCCAATATGTGGGCTCTTGAAAAAATCCTCACCTGTATTAACTTCATGGATGCTTCAAAGGAATTTTAAATCGTTTTTAATTACACACACAAATACATATGTATATATAAATACACTCAACTTGCTCTTAGAAATGTAACTGCTACATAGTTAGGCATAACCAGGGATGTAGAAAACACTACAAAATTAAAATCATCCTTGAATTGAAGCAAATATTTCTTTACAGATTAGAAGCAATTTTAAAACATAAAGAATTTAGACTTTCTTCCTTCGTATTTCACATCAGAACCCAAGATTAGCAACAAACCACTGTTTTCACACGTCTGTGCTTACCTTTCTGAAACAGCTCTGGCTTTTAGCAGGGCTGCTGTGTAGCATATTGCTGCTGATTTGGGAAGACTGATATCTGTGACAAAATAAAAGAATTAACCTGTAAGATTCTAAGGCAATACAAACATTTTAAACTCACATCCTTCGAGTTAAAGATTTTTCCTTGGGTATGGCAGACAGCGAATGTAACATCTGGAACATTTGAGCTGTGATCAGAAACCTTGAATTTCTTTGCACAGTCACTTGTCAGTCTCAGATTGAAAACTCAGAGTTCTATTTAGGTGGTAAAGAGTCATTTTTTGTTTCTAAGTGTTCCAACACACTGGAACTGAATTCAAAGAGAAATACACACTTAAAGACTGAATATATTTCCTATTAACCCACAAAGATTTAAAATAAGCTTCTAATCTATACCTGATTTTGCAACTGTACATTAACATAGTCTTACACAATACTGAGAGACTGACCAGAAGCTGACCACAAAAAATTACATTACAGACAGGTAGATGACTTTTAACAAAAATGCAATTTCCATTCTCCTGCAGTTCCACAGGGGAAAATTCTGTTAGTTATAGCTTTGTAGAGTATCTGAAGCCAAGTTTGAGCTGACAATTACAGATTAGAAGGTTAGCACTCCACAGTGCAAGTTTACTTTAAAAGCAGACAAAGTCTGGGGTCTAATTCCCAAGTACCATGTTGTGTATAGTCAGATGGCTCTTGCTTTTTTTGTAAATCCCATCCTGGGCTTGTCCATCACTTACTACAAGTCTGGCTGTCATGTCAGGCAAAACACAGGGGTGCTGCAGGGAGCTTGAAGCTCATACTCATTTTTCCAGATGCTGAGAAAAAAAATCAGCAACCCTTTCTTAAGAAAGTGTCACAATTCCTGGTGTTAATAGCAAGAAGCATCGGGAAAAGTGCAAACGGTTTTGATAAATTAAGATGAATCCATCCCAAGATGATCAAGGAATGCGAGCAGAGCATTAGGTTGGTCATGCACAAGTGGCACAGGATTTGGGCAAAAATATCATACTTTTGATTCCCTGAGGCAATAAAGAACACACAAAACAGAGAACCATCACCTTCTGGGAATGACTGTCATCAAATACTGCTGTTATGCCCCTCCATTCCAAAGGTGATTTAAGGTCCTGCTTTCACAACAGCACTTTGTATATTCATGAAGTGGGCACTGCCTAGGTGGCAAAACTGAGGGCAATAAAAAGTGTGCATTTTATTAACTTTTATTTAGACTCGCACATTATCTGAAACCTACTAATTGAGATGGAAAGTGAAAGCAAACTACAGTATTTAATGCACACCACCAATCTCTGGCAAGCAGCATGTTTGCACCCTGCTATCTCTGATGAGCAACCTCAGTGTTAGAGAAGCACAAGACCAGGCCTGGAAGATGACAGAAAGGAAAACTACCTTCTCCAGCTTATTTACATCAATTACTTACAGGGCTTTGTGCTGCCTGAAAAAGGCTGATGAATTTAGGCATAACCAGGGCTGTAGAAGAGATTAATTCAAATAATCCTTGAATGGAAGCAAAGATTTCTTTACACATTAGAAGTAACTTAAAAACTTCGAAAGCAATTTGTGCGCTATTTAGCTTGCCTAAATTTGACCTCAGCAGTCAAAAGGAAAACTTGACCCGAACTCAGGAAGCACCTATTTGTTACTGATGAAGGGAATCTGATCACCTTGCTAAGCTCATGGGTGTGGACTGTGGTCTGCCTGTGGACAGACATCCCTTGCCCACCTCACTTATACTCTTATTCAAAAACACCCACATTTCCCAACAGGCATCTCTTACCATCATACTTTGCTAAAACTGCCTGGACATCTGCGTAAGCCTGTAACTCCAGAAGTGCCTCCAGGAGGTTTTCATGGATATTCAGCATGCTGAGAAGTGGAAACTCTTTCATTAACTGCAAATTAGTAAAGAGAAATAAATTACAAACACAATTGCAGTTGAATCACTGAAATACTTAATAGAAATCAGTATAATAATTTAGGATTTTTCAACGTTCTGTTGTTTCAGAGTGAAAGAAATTGGCATAGAAGCAGCAGGAAAAGAACTGCATCCTTTCATAAAATCACAGAATGGTTTGGGATGGAAGCAGTCAAAGCTTAACTCACTGCAACCTCCTGCCATGGCCAGGGACACCTTCTCCAAGACCAGGTTGCTCCAAGCCCCATCCAATCATGATGTGCAAATCTCATGGGAAAATAATTCAATTAGATTAACTATGATGCCTAGAAATGAACTTAAAACCATCAATTTGGACTATGTGACTGAAAACTACACAGTTAACAGGTTTTTCTACTTTTACTTACGTCTCTCATCATTTTTACTGCTTCTCTTATTCTTCCAAGTTTCCTGGCACACATAGCTAGTCTCCTTTTCACATATACCAATACATTGGTATCTCTTCCTGAATACAAAGACAAAAAATATTAGTCTATCCATTTCAATCTTTACCTCTCCTTATTATATCTTTAGTTTTACACTTCTGCTCACACAAAGCCAAGAGTTAATGTGACTCAAAGTCCTTACTCAGCTGTGCTTCGTGCTGAGGGCTCTGGGAATGGCAGTTCTGAGATTTTCTGTAAATCATTTCTCCTGCTTTCAAAGCCTGTTTGAAATATTTCTCAGCATCCACAATAGTTGTTGCTTCTTCCTCAGCCAAGAGGACATACGCAGTGGCACAGCTGAAATAAGAGAAAAACCTAAGTTACTCTGAGGGAGGAAGTTTGTCGCAATAACGACACGAAAGAAGGACACAGACACTCCTGAGAGCAAAGGAACAAGACTGCCGGGCGGACCCCTGCCCATCTTTATTTTATATGTGCCTTATAAACCACTGTGGATTGGAGGAGACAATGAGCCTCCCCTCAATCCCACTGGTCAAAGGAAATGTCCATCAAACTTCTGTGCCCAGGAGAAAGGAATGTAAATAATAAGATACCGTTACAATAACATGGCTGTGTTTACAAAGAATGTGTGAGAACTAGTTACAAAAGAATAACATCCAGAACTGCAAAACTCAGGGCAACAGAAGTTTAGTATTTTAAATTCAGGTGAGAAACATTAGAAATGGGCACTTTTCACTTATGTTTAAGATCTAAGCATTGGCAATATTAAAGTTCCAAAATACTGACTTGAGTTCAAAGGGCGAGTGACAGGAAAACAAACCTTTCCCATGTTACAGAAAAAAACACCCACATTTGGAGAAAAAACAAAGGAAAAAAATTACAAAAGCAAGTTAAATTATTTTCCTTGAAACTGTAAAAAGGGTCTGTAATTGTCTGGAAAGGAGTCTTTGTGTTTGGTTTCCCTTCTCAAAACCAAGAGGTTTTAAAACATTGTACACAAAAATAACGGGCCAACATAACAAAGCAATCACACCGGTGGGTGCAATTCTTTGGTTTGTGCTGTAAGAGTATTTTTAAATCCTTTACAGGAGAGGCATCTGTGAATTCCAAATACAGTTCTACCGTGATGCCATCTCTGAAATACATGATCCCATATTCAATTTCCACCATTCCACACCCTATAAGATTTCTCATTTATTATTGCCACTAATACAGCAATTTAAGAAAAACAGCAGCACAAAAGATGTTTTTAATAGAACGGTTCAATACTTCAGTGCAACTTGCAGCCCCATGTGCCAATTCCCAGTCCCAAGAGTCCCCCTTAGGCCATTCAGAACTTTGCTAAAAGTGTGCTCAGTATCTCTCCACTTAATACTTCACACTAGAAATACAGCAAGTGACTTGATGAACTCACTCATTGTTGAGCTCTAGAGCCTGGTGCGCCGCCTGGATGCGTGCCTGCGGGTTCCTCTCTCGCCACGCCTTCTGCATCACTGCAGGAACAACAGGGGAGGGGAGGCTGCTGAGGGACAGGGACACTTGTGACAGCCTGGGAGCCACTGCAGGCAACACTGGCTTCTTGGAGCCAGCTCCAGTGTTTCCTCCCAGGCTGAAAATTCCTGTTGGCTCTATGATTGTTAGAAGGAAGCACAAGCAAGAGTTTTAATCCCAGCCCAGTTTTTGTGTTCCTACCACAAGCCCTGTCCTCTTGTAACAGCTCACACCCCAAATTTAGTTTAAGAAAGCAACACCACCAGGAAGATTCCTCACTGACCATTTCAGAACTCCTCCATGGAGCACAAAGACAGCTTACATAACCGGGCAGATGTACAATTTCTAAATTGCTACAGGTTTTTGGAAACATTTCCCAAGACTTGTTGAAAGCTTGTCAGGAGCAATTGTTATACACAGGTTCTTGCACAGACCTGCACAGAATTTAAATTTAAGCTTTCAAACAGAACTTCAAAGAGTACAGTGATGGAGTAAGTGGTGTATTGCTCAGGTAGTTTTGTACTTAAGTATTAAGTTGTCCAGAGAAGCTGGGGCTGCCCTGTCCCTGGCAGTGTCCAAGGCCAGGCTGAACAGGGCTTGGAGCCCCCTGGACAGTGCAGGGTGTCCCTGCCCAGGGCACGGTTGGGACCGAATCAGCTTTAAGGTCCCTTCCAACCCAAACCATTCTGGGATTCTATTCCATGATTCTTTTCAGACAACTGTCAGACATGAAGGGTTAACAATTTCTTTCTAAATTTACAAAGCACATTTGCCAATTCAAGATATACAATTTATCACCTTATTAGAAAACATTCTAGGAAACAAGTAAAAAGGGTGAAAACTATTCCCAAGTGTCCTTTGAATTACAACTTGAATTCAAAATTATTTCAATGTAAAGACTCTAAACCCATCCCCACTATGCTTCCATTCAGGAAAAATGGAAACACAAACTGAAAACTAACTTCTAGGAAAAGAAAAGCAACACACTCAGAGCTACCATTTTCAATGCAGAATTAGTAACTTTCACACTAAAAACCAGTTCTGAAAGAACTCCAAAACTTCACATTCATGGAGTTCCCTATCTGGCCTATCTCAAGGACGATAAGAAAACTGAAGAATCTATATATGTTTCTTTTGGAACAAAACCTCCTGCTGTCCAGCAAGAATAACGTGGAGAAATATTTGAGTTTTCTTTCGGAAACAAAATATTAGTCTTGGCTCAGCAAGCGAGACAATACACTCCCTTTTGTGAAATAAAAACACATCTTTCATATCAAGCATGTCACAGCCAGCTGACAAGAAACACCTCTGGAATGTGACAAACTGAGAATAATTCACACCCACACTGACAATAACCAGGTAAAGAACATTTTCTGCACTAAACATGTAGAACACAAGGAAAAAAAATCTGGAGACTGCACTATTCATTCCTAAGGTTTGAATGAGACCACATTTTGGCTGTTGAGAATATAATCCAGGTTTGTAATATTGTGTTAATTATTCGAAACGCGTGAGATCTTTAATGTAAGGACCTTGACAGCACTAAAGTTGCAGAGAATGCACAAGGTAGAACATCATCTTTCCACTACATTTCACTAAATACTAAATTTCAAGGCTAAGTTGGACAAGGCTTGGAGCAATCTGGTCTAGCGGAAGGGCAGAGCGCAGAAGGTGGAACAAGATGGACTTGAGGGTCCCTCCTAACCCAAACCATTCTGTGATTCTATACATGTATTAAAACTCTTTAGCAGTTGCAAAAGGCTACAGTTTCACAAAATACTTGACATGGTAGCTTGCACTGCTTTGAAGTTCACTAGAAACATGCATTGTACACTGTGCAACACTTGCACACCTCACACAGCTGGCAGTACCTGTATCCGAAGGCCGAAGGGCATCGGTGTCACAGGTGAAAAAGGTCTGATGATCTTGAGCAGACAAGTTCATGTCGTAGTAAGTAAGAGGCTCCTTCCCAGTCACCCACATGTACCTAAATCAGCAGAAAGAGGCACTCCTAGTAATTAGCAATGCTAAGACCAAGAGGATATCTGATGTGCCTAGTGCATAAAATCTGTATTAATAAAAGACTGAAGCTACAAACATGAAGTTTCAAGTACTACTGTTCAATAACCTGTACAGGTTGTAAAGTTCTAAGCAACTTGGGAACTGGCTTCCTAGAAAGTAGCTTTTCCCATTAAATAACACTAGGAGACTTCCTATATATTTAAATAAAGACAATTTAGATTGAGAATCGCTGTCTCAACCTCTGAATAAAGTTCTTTTCCAGCTTTACTCTCAAACCCCCTGATACTACAGTAATATTTTTGTTCTTAACATGGAAACTGCCAAAGCTTGGTGCCTTTTAAACACAGGCTTGGCATCAATCACCCCTATAATCTTGCAGGTCTCCAACTGTCTCCTGACATTACCAGTGCAAGCTCTGTGAACACGTCATGTGCATGCCCCCAATTAACTTTAAAAATACACAATGGAAAGCAAAGCAATTAATACCTGCTATACTCTGCCCCTCTGAAAAGATTGAGAGGATTTCGCCACACTTTGCACTCTGGGGAATAAAAAAAAGTACTTTTTAAATTAAAAGCACAAGAAATAATTACCTTGACATTAAAATGCAGTAATGCAAAAGCAGTCATGGTTTCAAAAGTTGCTTTAATTTTATTACTATGCAATCATCATCTCCATAAACTTCTGCAATTCCATAAATACTTTTGCTCCCCAACATTGCTGGGGTACAAAAGCCTATGGTGGAAAGACTAAACACTGCCATGTACACTCATGCAATGTTTACCTTGCCCGTATTTAGCAAAGTAAATAACTAATGTTACTGAAACAATTTTAGCTAAATCTATAACATTTTCTAAATCATATTTATAACAAGGAATGGTTTAGAGCAAAAATACACTATTATGTAGTTTGTTTTTACCATTGCCAATAAAACCCTTTGTAAGAGGCATGCTCTGTCCATCCTTTAGCAGCACTAATGCAGAGGCAAAGCCACTAAAAGGCACCTGGAAGCTCAGGGAAAGCTGCTGGGACACAGGAGGAATCACCTGGCACGCTGTGCCTGCTGCTCTCGCTCTCCCCCGCCGAGAAAGCTGCTGGGGCTGGGGGGCTGTTCTCTGCAGCCCCGATGAGGGGCCTCAGGTGGCTCACAGAAACCTGCTCAATGAAAGATGTGCCGTACTTTCGGAAGTGCCACCACTCAAACACCTGTCACGAGAGAAAAAAGCACCAGAGATTTTCTTAGGCAACACCCTTCCAGCACACATGAGGGATGAAGAGTGTTCACAGGGAGTACATCCCCTTGCAAATGATGAGGGACAGAACTCATCTCCACACAGAGTAACACTAATGAGCTGCTTTGGCCTGTCATGCAGGATCACTCACAAAACATGAAAGGGACTGAAAAAAACCCAGTAAAATTTCAGTCAAATGGATGTTCCTCCCTCCCCAGGTCATTCGAGTAACTCGTAAACCCTTTCAGTAGTGCCTGTATAGGGAAACTGGGAACAGAGGCAAAAAACATTATATCCTCTTTATCTGGTGAGGATATTTCAAGCTGCAGCCCTACCTGTAGTACCAAATTTGTAGTATTCAACACAGGTGTAGTTTTTTCAATTCACAAAAACAATCTAAAAGAATAAAGGACAAAAGGGCCCATTAAACTGAGATGTTCTGCTAACCAGAAAGAGGCTAACAAAGAGACAGGGCTGAGTTAACAGCAGTGAAGGTCACTTATCAGAAATTTTGGGCCAAAAATATTACCATCTCTTTTTGAAGCTATTAAAACCCCTGACTATCACAAGCCCTCAGAGACTACACCAAACTATGAGCCCTGGACCAAGTGGGATCCAGCACCTGCAGCAGGCACTGACCTCTCCTCTCTGCTGACCAATGGCAGGACCCGAGGGAGCAGCTGGAGCTGTGTCAGGGAAGCTACACCATTCTAGGATCCCGTACAAGTTATTTTCTCAGACTCATACAGTCCCAACATACAACACACACAGCAGAAGAGTAGTTACGACACGTGAGAGAAGATACCAAGCAAGCTCCTTCCCAGCACAAAGGCACCCTCTAGAGTCTGATACTCATTCCATTTACCCCTCATAAAGTCATCTCAGAGGTGCTAAAGTTGTTTAAAAGAAAATTAAAGTGCACTACTTACAAATATCAGTCCAGATATAAAAGATGAAGTCACTGTAAGGGCAAAGTAGAATTTTGGAGTCAAAGTGCTTAAGAACACGGTCACTGTCAAGAGAAACAAAACCAAAGACTTAACAAGCAGAACTGAAAAACAGAAATAGCTTTTTCATCAAAGAATGCTGAATATCATACAAATATAGAGTATGCTATAGCCCCAGTAACTCTATAATGCTACACTGCTAGAGAGAATGCGTACCACATATTAAGTCTGTTTGCAGCCACCTGTGACAGTCAATTTTTATACCAAATCAAAAAAAAAAGCAGTTTCTAGACAAAGCAGCTTACAGTTTCACCCATCCTGTGACCGGTGGACCACAGTAAGACAATTTAACATTTTATTTCACTTTAAGACAAAATCACGCTGTTTTGATGCAACTTTATATTCAGTGCTAACATGTATTTTCCACAGACCTCTCCCTCCTGCTATCAAGAGCACAGTGCAGGGAATGCAGTTATCTAGTGGTGCTCTGCCCATGGTTTGGACTCAAACTAAACATCAGCCTTGTCACCTGCCACCAGCACAGGCTGGACAGAGGGCAGGGGTGGCCAGGGCAGGGCTCCAGCCTGACAGTGTCAGACCCCCGGCTGGGAGTGGGTGGCAGCACCGGGGCAGTGCCTTGGCTGCTTCCAGCTGCCCCAGGACTGCCCAATCCTCGGCCGTATCCCCAGCGCGGGGGGCGGGAGTTCAATGTGTCGCTGAGACAAGCCGGGATGTGGGACCAGCCCGTGGGCACTGCTGGGACAGATTCACAGAGTCAGAATATCAGTCAGTTTGGAAATGACGTTATTGAGTCCACCCTGTGCCTGATTCCCACCTTGTCACCAGCCCAGAGCATTGAGTGCCACGTCCAGCTGTTCCTTGAACATCACCAGGGATAGAGACTCCACCACCTCCCTGGGCAGCCCCTTCTAATGCCTGACCGCCCCTTCCATGAAGAAATCCCCCCTGATGTCCAACCAGAGCCTCCCCTGGCACAGTTTGAGGCCATTTCCTCTCGTCCTGTCCCTGTTCCCTGGGAGCAGAGCCCGACCCCCCCAGCTGTCCCTCCTGTCAGGGATTTGTGGAGAACGAGAAGGGCCGCCTGAGCCTCCTCTTCCCCAGGCTGAGCCCTCCCAACCGCCCCTGGTGCTCCAGAGCCTCCTCGAGTCATCCGTTCCCTTCTCGGGACGCGCTCCAACCCTTCTAACGTTCTTCCTGGATGGACGTGTCCAGACCTGGACACAGCACCCGGGGAGCCCCTCCCTCGGCAGTGCCCGCGCAGCGGGACCATCACTGCCCGGTCCCGCTGGATGCACTCCTCCCGATACAGGCCGGGATGCTGGGGACGGCCGGGCCGAGCCTGCTGTGCCCGCACGCCCGGCTCCATAAGCAGGGTCCGCCTCCCCCCGGCGCGCCATCCGCTCCCGCCGCCCTCACCGGCCGCCAGGCCGTCCCGAA
>VZRZ01003655.1:0-11928 GCA_013398175.1 Climacteris rufus
GGAGCTCACACAGACATGGCAAACACAGCAGATGTGAGCTGCTAAAGCAGCTGCTCAGTTCTAGGAAACTGCAGCAGCACCTTCCGTACAGTTACATCTCCACTACCAGGTACATCAGCATGGTTAACTCAGAGACACACCATGGACAGTGGAACCACTGAAACGCATTGCTGAGGGCACTTCTGAAAGAAGTCACTCTATGCAATAGTAGTTTAAAGTATTCAACATTCACTGCAGGTCTGTGTTGCAGAATGTGATATTAAGTGAAAATATGCTTCATTTAAAAATAGAAGTTTCCTAGTTCGTTTTCCATGATGCACAGCAATGCGGACTCAAAAGGTTTTCTCTGATAGGATGGCATGTATCAGGAAGAGCTGGGATCAACCTTGAGCCTAGGCAAGCTTGCCCTCCCTTACAAGTTCTGTCTAGGAACGCTTTTCTGGGCAGACACTGCAGACTGATCCCCACATGCTGTCCCCCGGGGGTTCTGTGGCAGCTACAGAAACACCAGAGTCAGGGGAGAACACCTGAGCCTGCAGCGTTGTTCCAAAAGGTTTCACACCAGGAGCTGTGAGAAGAGGCTGCCCAAGGGACAAACCCTCAGACCCCTCTGCCCCAGGTAATTTATGTAATGTTCTTTTTATTTGTAAATGGTTCTTTGCAATGTCCTTCACACTCTACCCACTGTTCATAGCATTTCTCGGAAACCAAGATTAAAACGCACGGTTTAAACATCATTTAATCATCCATCCTTAAAGCAGGATTCTGCAATCTTCTCAGTTTACTGCTGTGTCATAGCACCAGTTAGGAACACTCAGATACAGATTAGAAAATGCATTCATCTGGTGTTTTTTAAAGTGGGCTATTGTTTTCACTACCTCTGGGCTCCACAAAACAAAAACAGACTTCTTCAAAAATCAAACCAAACAATGTAGAACAATGAACTCGTAACATTAAAACTGTATTAGCTTTTGTAAATTGTGTTTGGAAATATTTATTACGTGGGTAACTGAATTATCAGTATTTTCACATCTATAATTTCCTTTTAATGGCAAGAAGTTCTACCCACAGGTGACAGATTGCAGTGGAAGCATAAGATATCTGGCCAGCTTTAGCAGAGGATATAAATTTAAGAGTCCCTGCAAGAGCCACATTGTGAATATTTCTATTTTGTTGCACAGCAGAATAAAATACAACTCTTTTGATGACTGCAACATAATCAGAATAATATACAACACAACAGTTTTCCAGTGGTAGCCATAAACTTACATAGTCCCTATATATAAACCTGAGATGTACCAAACACCTATATACACAACATTTAACACTCAGAAATGGGATTCATTTTCATATTCTATGCATGTATTTATAAATATTATAAATGATAGTCGTTTACATCTTACTGGTTTATAGCACAGTATTTCACTCTACAACACTCCAGTACACTCTTTTGAGTGATCTCTGTTCTGTGAGAGTGGACCACCCAAAAGAAACACATTCATCCTTCAAAAACACCTACAGCACCATCTCTAAGAGAGTCACAGTCTGAAGTGCAATTTAAACTGCAAAAGAAAACTTTATACATCCAGAAAATCATTGTTTTTCTTCTGCTTCTAGTTCCCCAGCATTTCAGTAAATGAAAATAAATGGAATTCTTTTCCTAAGCAAGCATCCTGACAAAATGAAGTGTCACACAATGCATAAGTCAGTTTGCAGACACTTTATGACCTGTCAAATCCCAGGAGAAAGGAAACCAGAAATGCTTCAAAGCTTCCCCAGATTTACAGTCTGGTTCCCCTGTAGCACAACTCTGCTTGTCTGTGTACCTGCTCACTGTCCCTACCTGAGGCCTTGATTCAGCATCTCAATGCCTTCACTTGCAGAAAAGCATGTTTTGATTTATTCTCTCAACATCTTCTCTCCCTCCCCCATGGAGGGCTTCCTCCTTCCTGAAACCACAGTTCCAGGTCCTCCAAACTGCACAAAGACAGCACCTCCAGGATTGATTAGAAAGGCAGAAAAACAAACTAATGCAAGGCCCACTTGAGACATTCTGAAATTACAATCTTCCAGAATTAAAGCCAAACCAACTTGAATGAAAATGGAAACAAACCCAAACCTGCCCATGAACTGTTAACCCAGCTATCCTGCCACTTAACTGCATGTTATCTCTTTCCTAATAAACAGGCTCTAAAAATACCTTAACTGTTTGTAAGAAACACCACACCTGTAGCAGAATTTAGGTCATTGATCTGGGGTTGTTTAATCTATTGCTTGCTTGCAAAATACTGAGATAGAAGAATTTGACATTATCCCTTTTTTACCAGCCAAGCCTCTACTGTATCAAATTCCCTGCTGGGAAAATGAAGGCAGTGCCACAAAGATCATAGGATTGTTCTGTCATCTCTTGTCTGCAGGCTAACCCCAGTGCTCTGATTTTCCTGACCACTCCATCAGTTTTATGCTTGGAACTTCAGAGTTTTAAGTGTGTGGATATTAACATTTATAAAGGTTTCATGGATTGACAAGCTCTATGTCACCACTGCTTTCAAACACACTGAGGCTGCTACTTACACACCTTCTAAAAATTACCCAGGTATTTTGTAGATCAAAACCTTCTGAACCTGACTTAAGTGTTTGTGCTGAGTAGCATTTACCTGCTGAAGGCACCCTCCAGGCTGTCCCCATGCAGCCACTGTTTCACTTCAGTTCTAAGTGCTCATTTTAAAAGTTACAATAATAGCAATTCAGATAAAGAATTAAAAAAAAAAAAAAGAAAAAAGAAAAAAATCAGAGCTGGCACTTGAGTTGCAGTTCTAGCAGTTAGCCAGGAAACCAATCTGAAAATTTACAGCAGGTTCTAGAACAGAATGGCTAAGATGAAAATCCCAAGAAAATATACCTTTTTTTGGCTGCATGATGGAAAGACCAGTGGGTGAACTTTTACATGATGAGGGTGGAGACACTATGCTGTAGTGCACAATGGAAGCAGCCTGTTGTGGCTTTGACTTGGATGAAGGTGGCAATAATGTAGGAGGTGATGGCTTCTGACTTGAATGGTTGCTATAAACTATGAAAGTAAAAGCAATAAATAAGGCTACCATAAAAAAACCCCACCCCACACAGCTCTGAAGTACTTTCAGCCTTCCAGCAGGTCAAAAAGCTACCCCAGAATGCTCAGTTTTCAAACTCTCCTCAAGACCTCTTTAGAAAATCACTGCTCCCTCTGTGTTAAGTGAAATCTAGAATGGTTCTCAAGTAGAAGAGGCAAGTGTGCTGCTTCCAAAATGCACCTCACTCCTTCTGTCACATGGAAACAAAAAGCTCAGAATTTTCAGATCCTTCTGGCTGTTCAGGAAAGGATGGAAGTGATTCTGCTGCCAACTTACAGTTCTCATGTGTGTCTCACCTCACCAGCAGACATGCAAGGCATTATGATGGATGTTACTGGATTTTAAGAAAGTAACTTGAGATATTTCAATGATAAAAAAATTTGATATTTCAAATGAACCTGCTTCAGGGTTAAAAATGGAAAATAAATTCAAAAATGGAACAAAAGAGGAAAACATAACACAGCAGTTAATTCTAAAGCAAACCCTTAATAGCAAATATCCAATCACCCAGCATAACAACAGCTAGACATTTTTTAAGCTTTTCAATAAAAACTTCATTCCCCCAACCTGCACACTGCTGTCCTTGAAGCTGCTGTGAGTTGCATGGTGATGATGTTCTAGGAAATTGTATCTGCTCTGATCCAGGAGGCTGCAAATATCCTACTGATGAACTGTAATAATAAAAAAAGAACATGACTAACAGGCATTGATGCTACACTCATTTAATCACGACTTCTGCATTTGCTGTCTACATGTACTGCAAATCACTGAGATTTTGTTAATTTAAAATCAGTAATAGTCCCACCTACCCCTGAATTCACTCATTCTTCAGAAGACTGAAGTTTCACATCTCTTCCTTAGCAAAAACATATGCCCTGCCTACACTGAGAAGTTGTACTAATTCACCTAGTTTGAGACACTATTTTTGTGTCCACAGCTCTGTATCAGCATAAAGACATGCAGAGTAAGAATAATAAAAAGACAATTTGTTGTCTTGCTCAATTAAGCAGAATGAGGCCTCAGTTCAGTGATGCCCACAAACCCTGCCATGAGGATTTGGGATGAGCCCTCAGCTGGTTCAGCACCTCTGCTCCAGCGTGTGCTCCACACTGACACAGCCCAGGCAGGACATGGCTTCTCCACATGGGGCTGGGAAAAGGAAGGTGACTCAAGGGCATAAAGCAACCCTTCAGTTGTTTGCAAAATGTAGGAAAAGGATCACCTTAAAAGTTTATTTAGGCCAGGTAGTTTTTCAGGGTAATCAGAGGAAAAGCAGGTAAGTAACAGACATAGCCAGACTCTATTATACCACTAATGCTCAGCCAGAACATCAGGCTGGTGGACCATCATCAGAATGGTGGCTGTAGAATCCTGTACTAACAGATAAACATTCTGAGAAAAGAACAATTCCTTCAAATCATGGGGGAAAAGTAGGTTTAATCCTCTTGGACCTACTATTTTTACCCATGTTGTCACAAGTTTGTTCCATTCTTTGTCCCATGGTTCACTTATATAATTTTAATTAAAAGATTCCCTTCCATTAAAGCAGATAAAACCAGGTGAAAACGAACACAGATGCTCTCACACAGCTTCTGATCTGCCTACTGAGTTTGGTTTTCAGCAGTGACCTGTAGGTTTGACACTGTCAGCTCCTGCAGAGCAGCATTCTGCTTTCCTTGGCCAAGTGCTGCAGCATAACTATTTTCATGAAAGCAAGATGTTGTCATTAATTGCTATCTGCTCTGAATTCCTAATAAATGAGAGGGACATTCTAAATTACACAAAAGATCAAGCAACTAAACTTACTTCAAAAAAAGTCTGGGATTATGCCTATCTGACTTCACTGAGCCTCAAATATAACTACAGAAAAGGATAAAAAAAGCTTCAGATACAAAGAACAAGAATTCAGATTTAAGCAGATGAAACCACACGGTGATGACACAAATACTGTTGAAGTCTCTGCACTCATAAAAGGATGAACAAGCTTCAGACTGTTGCTGCTTGTTTAAAAGCTTCCAGGTATTTTTTAATGCTGCATATTTGTAAGTTCAAAAAACTAGAGAAAGAAAACTTTGTAACAAGCATTAATCATAATGAATTCTCCTAGGTAAGTGCCTATCTGCTCTCAAACACTCAGGCTGCTTTGGGGACACAGATGCATATGCAGGGAGGGCTGTACATGCAGAGTAATGTGCTGCTACCAAGGTAGGTCAAAAAAAAAAAAACGAAAAAAAGGTTATTTATGAAACAAAAGCCAAGTTTCTATACTTGTTTCATAGCCAGCTTTGTGCCAGCAGGCCTCATTTACAACACAAAGGAAGCTAAGCTCTTTTCATACAAAGTTCCAAAAAATAAGTCAGTCTTTTTCTGGGATTCAAATTATTTTTCCTCTACACATTATTAATGTAGTATCTTTGACAAAACCAGAAAGGCATTGCTGCTGAGCACACTGGTGTTTCATGGGTAAGAGAAGGAATGCAGCAAATGTAAGAGGTGGAACTGCAGTAAGGAATTGCTGAAAGTGATATGGAGACAAAGTTTTCCAGTCCAACAAGTGTGTCACAGTGAAAGCAGTACTGGTGGTCTCAGTTAATTGCATAAGAGCAGAAACAAGCAGTCTGCCTTTAAAAGAACAGTTTTAGTATCTCAGTACTAAAAGCAGATCCTGTCAGTTCTTACAAAGCCATTAAGCCGAGCTGCTGAGAAATCAAATATCAGTGAAACTCACCTTAAATTATTCTGTTGGCCTGATGGAATGACACTGTAGTAAACTGGCATTCCTGTGGTGGGCAGTCCTTGATTGGACTGGCTGGGAATTATAACAGGCTGCTGATATGTCTGCTGGGGCACTGCTTGGGAACCTTGAGGCACCGAAACCTGCAAGGGGCAACACATGAAGATTTCCTCCTGCACACAATGTTTCTGTGTCTCTTGACCATCACTTAGTTGATGTAAGAACTTTAAAAAACCCCAGAAACTGAAATATCTGCTGGAATTCCCTAAATCCAGAAGAATAGTGTTAACTATGGTTAAATAACTATGCTTTATTAGAAAAAATCTTTAAATATCTTCTTTCCCCAAAATGGAAACGTTGGCTCCAAGTGACTCCATCAATTAACAAGACATTTTCTCTACAATACAAAGTGAGGTGGTGGGGAAGGAAACCCTATAAGCTTTTCTTCCCCACCCTCTGAATTGCAACTGACCCAGCACTTGGCTTTCACCAGGACTAGAACCTGTGCACTTATAACAGCGTTTCTTCTCACTTCAGCTGTGGGTTTGCATCGTTTAACTTCTGTCTCCAAAGTCAACTTGGACACCTGCTGGCAGTTTTCTACCATTTATAAAGCAATGGACTTAAAAAAATCCCCAACACTCAAACACACACAAGAGTCATTGAAAGTTATGAACACATTACCCACCTGATAAGATGGCACTGAGGGATATGGAACAATCACACCTTGAATTTGATTCCCAATGTTGTTGTGTTGGCCACTGACTACATTTTGATTCTGAGACTGCTGAACTCCAACTAAACCCTGGTAGTTTTGCTGCTGGTTGGGCAAAATCTGGTAACCTGAAATTATACATTTAAATCTTACTTTGAAATAATGAACAGGTTTTAAGCACAGCTGTCTAGGTGAAAATACATGTGTAGCATCTTCCAACAGCTTATTTAATCTGGCAACTTCACAACAGTTGAACTGATCATGCACATAAAAAGAAGCCAACATTAAAATTAATAGTTATTCACTTGGATCCAGCATGAAATACTGACCATACTGTTTGCAGTGCTGCTCTCACATGCGTGCACTATCCATTTACACTCTGGGTTACATGCATTAGCACCTTGATTTGACAGGTGAAAGCTGAAAGCACTTGAACAAAGCATGCTAGACAGTACCAAACCCAATTCACTGTCTGGTATTGTGAACAAGGCCATTCCAGGGACTTCAGTTTTGAAATTCTACATATGCAAAATTCAGCTTCTACGTCAGGTGCCCCAGGAGTCAGAGCATCTTAACTGCAATTCAAAACTAAATCAGACTTCAGGAAGATTTGCATAAGGCACGTGTGCAAATCTTTTCCAAAGGGGAAATTTCTACTGAAATCTGTAATGTTAATGCCAGCTGGGGACACAGAAAAATCTTCCAAGTACAAGCCATGTTAGCATACAGTGGAAGACATTTTATACTCAAAGGTATCTTAGGGACAGAAAGACACATTTTCATACTCGCCTCTCTACAACAATTTATTGCTGCTTAAACTGGTACCCTCGCCTATCTTTCAAAAATTGCCTAAGAAACCCCACCCACCAACCAAACCATAACACCCCAAGCATGAGTGCCAAACAGGAAATCTGTGCATTTATAAAGTCCAACCTAAACTCCTCTTTTCCTCCTTTTTTACAAAGCACACAGCAGGTAACTGTTACCATGATCCAAACACATGCAGGACACAAGTTCTTTTCATCATATTCTGTCATACAGGTGTGCACTACTTACCAGGTCAGCAAAACCCCAGCACTGTCAGTGTTTCTGAGACAAAGCCAGTTATCCCCCCAGAATAACTAAACTGGGCTTGTCCAGATGCACTGATGGCAAGAAGACCCTGGGTTTGAGTTGGACACATTCACAGCCCACTGACCTTGACATTCCCCATGCTCCCTACCTTGGCATGGAACTACAATAAAGCAAATTTAGCTGCAAAAACTCACTTGGTTTTTCTTTAAACTGTGCTAAAAAAAAAAGGCATGATCTATTCTGAAAGTGATTCAGTTAACATAAAACACCTTTTTGTGAACAGCACCCACCGATGTTCATTGATTTCATCCACGCAGGGTACAATGAACACTGTGCACTAACAGCCTCAGCTGGCTCTCTATAGAAATTCCAACAATGAACACTAAAAGAAGACTGCTAATATAATCAAATATTGCTTCAGAAAATTAAAGGGAAGAAGGTTCAGTTTGTTAAAACCAAGACAGCCATTCATTAGAAACACATAACACTATAAATATTTTCAGAGGACTAGACAAAATTTCAGAACAATACATGCTTGAAGCAGGATTAGTACTTAGAATTTTGAATAGCTTAAGTTTGAACTGTGCACGAAATCCCCTACATATCTGTAATAAACAAAATGCTCAAATCAACTTTGTCACAAAATGATCTGTGGCCCCCAGGAAGCAGCGGAATGGGAAGCTGTGGTGTGTGACAGACCCAATCACTACACCTGCAGTCTGAACCCCTCATGTCCCACAGATTGCAATGGACCTGTGAGTAGTTTTGCAGCTTTTTCTGGCACTTCCAGAGACAGAGGCAATCAATTCTGCAAGCAGAGAGGGCTGGAACAATAGAAATCGACTGCCACGAAGGTTCCCCTGAGCGTTCCAAAGAATGCTCTATTTTTAGCTGCAGTTTCACCTCTGCAGAGAGTGGGCTGACAGAAATGCAGCACTCAGCACTAAACCCACACCTGCCACAGCAGATTGCCCCACTACACAGAAACACTCTGAAACTGGAGGTTGAAAAAGGAGCAGGTTTCTTAATATTTACATAATTCAAAAGAACTCACAGTTAATATAAGAAAAGTTAACTTACAGAATATAGAAATACATTTTCTGAGTAACACATTAAGAGTGAGAAACAGTGTTTATCAAGAACAGAAAAGCAAGTACAACCACTTGGTTAAGGAGCTGTGAGCTGATGAGCTCAATTACAACCATTACAACTACAGCTACTGTTACAACTGGAGTAGTTTTATCCTGACTTCAGTGAAGCAGAAGCCAGTTGAACTTCAGCTGATGTTCCCATAGAAATGGTACTTCAGGTAAGATTTTTAAACAACCTGTAGTTAGGTCTCATGGTAACTGGGCTCACATTATCATGGCAATCAGAAATGCCTTCTTCTTAAAGAGAGTTTTCCTCTCCCAACATCTTTAGGGCAAGGAAAGCATTTTTATTAAAAGTGACCCCCCCCAATATTCCACCTGAAACCCCTTTGAAAAGGAAGCCAGGAAGCAGCTGAAAAAGAGACCGGTTCACTGTGAGAAATGTAAACCTCTCAGACAGTGTTACGGCCCCGAATCCAACAGCTCATCCACAAAGCCAGGCCACTGCACAACATTAGAGCAGAAGTGGCTCCAGTTGCCATGCTCTCAGAAGCTTCATCTTTTATCTGAATTTGCATTTGCAAAGTTATTTCGTTGTTAGTAACCACTTTATGAGATTAATAAACCCCATGGCTTTTATGTAATGCAAGATTTGTAACTCTCATTTTTGACCAGGCACTTTGCTGTATGAGTGAAGGAATGTGGTGCCTTTGGCTCAAACCAGACATTGCCAATAAGCATCAGTCACTACAGGTGTAGCTTTGTGTCAAATTAGTAAATATTAACCACTTAAAAGAAATTACAAGAGAGAATTTTCAAATACACCATCTTATGAGGTGTTTCCAGAACAGAACACACGACATGAACGTGGATTCAAATTTGCCTGTACAGCAGTAAATGAGAACCAGCAATGACTGGAGAGCAGTTTGGAGATTTTCAGTTAAACACTAATTATGCAGTTGATGGTAAGATCCTTCTCTCTCCCACCAGTGCTAGTAAACACCAAGTAACCAAACATTGAATGGAATTATTGTCTGGACTATCCCCTCACTACTCACACATAATGCCCTCATGTCAGAGTACAGGTACAAGGCACATGATCAAAGCAGTAAAGTGGCTGCCTGCACATCTTGCTGATTTTATTTCTCCCAGGACAGAGAGGGAGCTCATCTGTTGACACTCTTCACCCAGAGGCAATGAAATTCAGTTAAAATATAAAGAGCTAAAAACATACACAAAAGAACTTACTTACCTAACAGCAACCAGTTCATCCCTTTGCATCTTATCAGGCCATGCTTTGCAATTCACACTGGTTTGTTTAAGCACAAACAGACACCGAGCTCTCTGACCTGGGGAGTCTGTGTGCTATTCACACAAGGTGTCCCCACAGTGGGAAGTAATCCCACTTGAGCCCCAGACTTTTTGCTATTAAGCAGTCTAGGTATTAAAAATTCTGAGGAAGGAAAGCAGGTTGTGTAATACAGTTGGGTAACACACCTTTAACACAAGTTGCAAAACCAACTAATTTGTTTGCCTTCAAAAAAAATCTTTGTGAACTGAACCCTGAATAACTACATCAAGTGTTGCTGCTATGGGAGCACTTCCTAGAACTGCAGAAGAGCAGCCATCCCTCTTACATGCTACTTCATAGAACATAAATAAATCCAGTCAATATTTGTAAAAGCCGATCTTTCATCCTGTTTCTGGAGAGCAACACATAGTTGGGGGCAGGGGGAGAAGTTAAAAAAAATACTTCCTGAAGGAAACTCAGAAGGGCTTTAAGTATTCAACTGAGATGGTATAAAAGTCTGGTCTTTAAGGATCTCTTCCTCCAAACATCACTAGTTACTTTTGAAAGTTTTGACTGTGAGTTAAGATATTACTAAGAAGGAAATTTGTTTCAGGAATATAAATCTTGTTGAAGAAGTCGTAACAGCATTTAGAAGTACAGATTATCAGAATAATGGTAGCTACAATTAAAATTTGTAAGGAAAAAGCACAATAAGAAAGGAAGGAGATGGAAACACAGGTAACTCCAACAGCTGAAAAGTCTTTACTAAAAATAGGAAGAGCAAAAAACCAATTCTAACCACATAAGCCTCATTATATATTCCACACAGTACCCTGACATCTTTAATCATAAGACAGCAATACAAAGTAAAACAGTGTCACCAGTACCTTCTGCACAGCACTCTTTTCATGCCACAGCCTCTAAAATTAGTATCTTTAGTTTAGAGCTTTCAGTTAAGGTATATCTCTGCAATGTTACATCAGTTAAAGGTACTAACTCATCTTACTTTGTAAGTTACTGACTTAGTTACCAAGTTACAATTTTTTTAAATTATCCTCTTCTACATTTTAAAAATCCTATCATTAAAGTGACAGCGTGAGCCACTCATAGGAATGGCTCAAATCCCAAGTTTCATGCACAACTGACTCAACTTTTTCTACTTCAGGTTAGTTACACTTTGTACCCTACATTTGATCCTGTACTTTATTTGAAATTTTACAACAAAACAACTTTAAAATGAAGAAACCAGGAGAAAAAGCACACAAAGGGTTCTAGTGAAACACTGAAAGAGTCCAACAAACCTGTCTGCTGGGCGGGCTGTGGCAGGGCCTGGCTCTGCTGCGCGCTGTAATGCACAGAGACGGGGCGGTACTGCTGGCTGGAGTGCGGGTACTGGCTGGGGGTGCAGTAACAAGGTGGCATCTGCAAAGGAACCAGGAGAGCTTCACTGCCTGCAGCTCCTAAATGCAAACCCCATACAGCAAAGATGCAAAACTTATTGAAAGGTGAAACAGATGTTAAATAATTCAGCGATTCAAAATCACACTACATAAATTCCCTCTTTAACAGCCCATTTCTCTACTTTTCTTGTAGAAGCAACAAACCCCGATTTCCACAAAGAAACATCTGAGAAACAAAAAAACCTATGCAGAATATGAGTTTTACCAGCTACAAGCAAACAGGAAAATCGCTGCTTCTCAAGTAAATTGAAGTCCCACATTACAACACACCCAGGGAAGCCCCCCACTGTATGAGAAGGCAGGAAGAGCAGGGCAGGCTGGGTTGTGCACAGGTACCTGTGGCACGGGCTGCTGCACGTATCCCTGCTGCTGGAGCACGGGCTGGCCCCCGGGGTAGGCCGGGCCCGGGGCCGGGGCCGGGCCCGGGGCCGGGGCGGGCTGCGCGGAGGG
>VZRZ01003655.1:11960-55575 GCA_013398175.1 Climacteris rufus
GGCCGGGGGGCTGCCGGCCAAGGCTCAGGTGGCTGAACTGGGAGCCCAGGTTGTCTTGCTGCGGGCACGGAAAAAAACAGGGAAAATTACATTTGCAAATGGACATCCGAGGAAAAAAGGAATAAACTAGCCAAATGCCTCAGTGAGGTTCAGACAGCAGGTCTCAGATTACTGTGCATTAGCAACAGCAGCCGAAGAACAACAGGAAAGAAGATGGAACACAGGAGCAAATTACCTTCAGGGCTGACAGCAGGAGAGAACACCCCTTTCAGATTTCACTCTTTTCACTGAAAATATTTTGACTTTTGGATTATATCTGCCTTTATCTACTTATTGTGAGATCTTATTTGTCAAAAAGAAAGTTTAGAATTTGTGTCATTAACATTTTCTGATTGGACTCTGAGGCTTGAGTGAAAACATCTAACACCAGTTAAATAGCAGGAGGCCTTGGTACTGCTGAAGTAATTTTTGGCTTGAAGAGCTTAAGATAGTGAGGCTCTAATCCTGAGTTAGAAGGTACATTCCTCTAGCTAAACAGGAAACTACATGCAAAGATTCATTATCTTTTCATCTGAACTCAAGTAACAAGAGAGAAAGTGTCCCAGTGGTTACCGCTATCTGCACTTCATTAACATCTCAAAGGATGACACTGATTGCACCAGGCACTGCAGGACTCCTGTGGAATCTGAAACTTCTGCTACTGTAACCCCAACTCACTTTCTTTACAAGCATTTCAGCATCAAATTAGGAATATCCCGGAAATTAGAACTGATCACTAACTAGTTTTGCCTTTTTTTTTTTGCTAAACAGGAAGATTTGGTCCATACTTCAAAAGTGAACTCTCCAAACATGCAGGAACATTAAAGCTATTTCAGGACCACTTGATCTTCTCTTAGATTATCCTGAAGATAGGAACTAATCACGAAAAAGTAAGTGCAAGCTCCATCTTTCACTGATTAGCAACATTCACATTTTATGATGTATTTTTTTAGTTTCCAGGCTAAAGATATTCTTAATTACTCCTAGAAATGTGAATTTGCACCTAAAACGTTATTTAGATAACCTTACAGCTTAAAAAGCCCTATTTTCATTAGATCAATATTCTTTAATGGTGCCTATTAGTGCAACTGTAACACTTTTCTACATTGGATTTTACATTCTGCTTCTCTGAATACTGAGTTTAGAGAGGAGATACTGCATATGAGTTTATCTTAGCTATAGATATGTCTGAAGGATAAGCCCAAGCAATACCACACTGATTTCTGTTACACTACCAGGGTAAGTGAATTCTGACCTGGTTAGTTGGTCCTGCAGTGACATGTATGCACAAGCATGATCAACCACTGGAACATGGCATTCCCAAGAAATGGATATAGCAGACTCTCCTGCTACCAACTACAGATGTGTTACACTTGGACTACAATCCAAGACCATAAATCTTTTTCATTACATTACTTAAGTTACCATCAGCAGGAATGAATTTTTGAAATTGCCAGGACACTTAGTATTTGAACCCATTTCCTGAATATGAAATGTTCTGAAATTATTCCAAACTTGCAAGGAGTTTCCTCCTCTGCTTTAACACATGCTCAAACTCTAAATCAACTTTAGAAACAACATTGCTAATAACAGAACACCTTCCATCAAGTGCAATTCCTTTAGAATTGTATTCCTATTGAATTCAGCTAAAACTGCATTTATTACTAGAAGACATTTCTGATTAGTGTTGAAAATTAGCTGTTGTACAACACTGTGGTGAGCTAACCTTGGCTGGCTCCTAGGTGCCCACCAAGCCACTCTCACTCCTCTCACCACTAGCAATACAGGGGGAGGAAATATGAAGAAAGGCTTATGGGTCAAGAAAAGGACAGGCAGATTATTCACCAATTACCATCACAGGCAAAACAGACCACACTTGGGGGAGATTAAATTCATTTATGCCAATTAGTATCAGAGTAGGGTAGTGAGAAATAAGAGAGTGAGAAAGAAAAAACAAAACTAAATCCAGCTTTCTTCAACCCCACTGCTTCTTCCCAGACTCAACTTCACTCCCAAAACTTCTACTTCCTCCTCCAAGTATCCCAAGGGATGGGGAATGGGGCTAGTGACTGGTTCCAAATCATGTATCCACTGCTCCTTCCTCCTCACACTCCTCCCCTGCTCCAGCTGAGCTTCCACCCATGGGATACCATCCTTCACAAAGCTCTTTAATGTGGGTTCTTCCCACAGGGTGCAATCCTTCAGGAATGGACTGCTCTAATGTGAGTCCTGCCAGAAAACCTGCTCCTGCATGGGCTCCTCTCCATGGCCTACAGCTCCTGCCAGGAGCCTGCTCCTGAAGGCTCCAGCTTCCTTCAGAGCACCTCTGCCTGCTCTGGTGTGGGATCCTCCAGGGTGGATATCTACTCCACCAGGGTCACCCACAGGGTTCAAGGGGAGAACCTGCTTCACCAGATCTCCTCCCCAGGCTTCAGGCTCTGCTCCAGCACCCAGAGCACCTCCTTCCTCTCCTCCCACTGGCCTCAACATCTGCAGAGTTGTTTCTCCCTCCTCTCCCTCACAGCTGCTGCACAGAACTTTTTACCATTTCCAAGCACACTCAGAGGTGCCACCAGTGTCAATCACTGACTCAGCTTGGGCTGTGCAGTGTCAGTCCTGCAGCTGCCTGAAATTGGCTCTGCTGGGCAGCTCCCAGTCTCTTCTCACAGGAGACAGCCCTGCAGCTCCCTGCTCCAAAACCTTGTCACAAGCCCAACACAAACATGTACTCATTAAAGTATTGGAGCAGTCTGGGGAGTTGGGAAGCTTTAATATTTGACCTGGAATCCAGTTCAGATTCTGCCTTGGATAACAACTCTCCTTTACTAAGTTTCAGTATCAGTTTGTGTGGGGGGTTTTTTTCCCTCATTTTTGATAGACCAAGATATTTTATTTCTAGCTTCTATTTATTAAACAATGCATATTAGAGAAGTGTAAGTGTTAAAAATTCTAGAAAAGAGGCTACAAAAACGTAACCTCAAAAAATCAGAGCAGCTGATCCCTCAGAATGTATTAAGGTTCAGCAGGAGCAAGAGCAGACAAGGAAACAATAAGAAACAATGGGAAGAGGTTAAACCAGAGATATAAGCAGGTACTGACTGGCTAATGAAACAACAGCACTGACAAACTTCCTTTATAAAGGGAAATAATGTATCTCTAAATACAGAGATATATAGATACAGCCTTAATTGCACATAGCCTTAATTGCACGTATTCCTGCTGAACTTGAAATCCCATCTCAGGAACTCGGGTGATGCTCGACTGTGATTGAGAAGCCAGTCATTACCCTGGTATCACACAGCACTCACAGAGAGGCAAGCAGAGGTCAGCAGCCCCTAAGGATGAAGCTGTGCAGGGGGGAGAGAAGAGAAGTGTAATACCACAGAGTATTGCTGTGCAGAGGAGGCTGGCAGCAGCGGGGGTGGGTACGAGACTGCGGAGTACTGGACAGGCTGGGAGGAAGGCTGCAGAGCCCGCAGAGGCTGCAGAGATAACAGTGTTATAAACAAGGTTAACACCAGAGGCAGAGAAGTGAAAACAGCTCTTTTGTAACAGCAAACGTGCTCCAGAAAAGCAACTCGCTCCACTCTCAGAAACAGAATGGAGTCTTCTTTATTCTTGAGCTCAAGACTGCATAGAACTAAACCAGAAGTAACTTTGAATATCCCAGTCTCCCAGAAGACACATATGTGCTTTATTTGTTATACATTATATCAGCTATGTCAGCAAATTGCTTCTATTTAACGTTTACTGTTTCCTTTAGAGAGACTAAAAACTCCACATGCATTTTAAACACAAAGCATCTAAAGGCAGAATGAATTTACTACTAACCATAGATTCAAACATACTACTTTAATTTATTCAACAGTACTAAAATATTTTCTCTAGATTGTGGTATTTGAACACCAGACAGTTATCACTGATTATAATATTTCAGGCAGGTTCAATTCCAGCATCCATTGAGAAGGCAATCAGAGAATTAGTAAAGAATTTGTGAAGAAAATGGCAAATATCACATACACACTTCTGTGAACTAGAAAGAGTACAAATGAAATCTTTTTCAAAACAGACCAGCTGTACTGAGGCATACCCAGGTATCTGAACAGATTTAAACAGGGAAAACAAAGGTAAAGGTTTAGATGAAGTTCTATAAATAAGTTTTTGATAAAATTCAAGAACCATCTGAAAATACTACAGGAGACTACAGCCTGGTGCCTGAAATAGCTGCTGAGGAAAGAGGGCAAACCCTTCCTTCTCCTGCCCATACATTTTGCTTTTCTTCTCCTTCTAGGCCTGGAGTAGTCTTTAGTCTGGCCTACTTTACTAAACTCCTCTCGTTTAGACAAGGATAAAATGCACCCTGTAGTTGTCTGTTAAGTATTGTGAGCAGAATAGGCCCAAGTGCTGCTAAGGAGAGGTTCATGCTCTACCAGTCCTCTCCTGTGTTATGACTCCTGCTTGTGCAGTACAGCCCAAGAATTCATCTGGCTGAGAAATAACCCTAAGACAAGGAAACCGAGGTTTCAGGTTGGATTCACTCTCTTCCCATTTGCTCACCATATTGCTGTTAATGCCAGGGTGACTCCACAGCGCGATTAGGGACGAAGACAGAACCTCTTGCTCTTGATAAGAGAACATTTTCATAGTAAAACACCTCTACATTTTTAAGAAAAGGCTGCCTGCCGTGCTCAGGAATGAGCAGAGCTGACAGTTCTGAGGACTGTGAGGGAAAAAAGCCCAGTTACCCACACCTTTGTGTCTGTTCCTCACTTCCACTGCAGGAGAACAGCCCCCTGCCCCCGTGAGCAGAGCTGGGAGAGAGCCCAGCCCCGCTGTCCCTGGCATGTGTTTGACAAGTGCACCTGTGAGAGCAGGGGGGTTGCTCCAGGCTGCTGCTGGGCTGGGCTGGGCAGGGCTGGCTGGGCTGGAGCTCCAGGCACTTGGGTCCTGCCAGGCTGCTGAGGCACGGGAGGGTTGTACACAACCGCGGTGCCGTCGGGATTGAGGAAGGGCTGACCTGGCAGGGGAAAGGCAACAAACACAACCAGTTGTACCATCTGAACTTGGAGAAAATGGACAAATGTATTTACAGCAGATAAAATGAATAAAATAATAAAATTGAAATGCAACTGAATCATACGGTTTTACGTGACAGATTTATGCCAAATGCCCACAACTGTGTTTATAACAGCAATGACTACATGCAGCGAAAAACCAAAACATTTAAGCTAAACAAAGATTTACTTAATTAACACAGATAAATATTTGCTATATCCTGCTTGTCTTGAAACCTGATTTTTAATCACGTGGATTAACAATGACAGGAGTAAAAAAGGAAAACCCTACTAAAAATACTATTTTAAGGATCTTTTAAAAATTAATCTCCTTTAATCAATTTGAGCACCAATCAGAACACAGGAGAGCTTAAAGGCAGATATTTTTTAAAAACTACATAAAGCAATAGCTGCCCCGGTATTTCCATGACTGCTAATGAGATTACTGACAAAGGACCCTCTTCCCCTATTCTTTGATTAATTGTCTTTTAGCTGTCAAAATAAACAACATAGTATTATTATCCTATTTAATAATTTGCAACTTCAGTATTACAGCAGTGAACTGATGAAAAAGAATTGAAAAATAACCTCCATAAAAGTAAATTATAAAAAATCCCAGTGATTTATTTTTGTGCCTGGGTTGGGAAAAAACAAAACAAACAGAAGGAACATCAGCCTGCCTGGCAAGGACCTGTATCTACCTGCTTAGTGACATGTGCCCTGCATTGGCTTATTCTGATGCTTAATGTCCAAATAGTGTTGTAAATTTTTCTCTCCTCTGATATAAATATATTCTTGTCATTTCCAGAAAGATTGAAACTGAGATTAAAGCCTTTGCACCCTGTCAAAGCAGATTAATGCTCCTCCAGACTTCTTGGTCCCATCATATTTAAACAGAACTGGCCAACATCAAAGTGCAACAGTTACTGAAGAAAGGACTGAGGAATTAATGGAAGAGACAGAGGAAGCATGAACAGACTTGAAAAATAAGCTGCAGCAGTTGGACTGCAGGTCAGCAGATGATACTCAATTTAGCTTAACAGAATTCTCTTTAACACTCAAGAATTGGGAATGTTCACAGAAACAGGGAGTCAGATTTTCTTAGTTTCTTCTACTGCTTCCTGCTAATCACCAGAGCTTCACTTGGAAGGGCTGAATAAGAACTTTTTCCTAATTACCATCTTCAGCTAGTGAGAAGAATGACTGTGCTGCCCCAAGGCCACAGAATCCTCTGTCAGACAGTGAAAAACCCAGCTCTGTTTTTGGAACTCTGGCTGTCATTTGGAACAATAAAGCCAGAGGAACAATTACAGAGTACAATGATTCGAGTGCACCGTAAATCCAAGTTCATCTCCACCTAAATGTTCCTTGTTCTGAAACTGCACTGTGTCTTCTATTAGAAGCTGATTAGACATTAACATAATTATAAAAGACTATTAATGAACTTAGCTCTAAGATGACAAAGATATCCTCCTCCAAATCCAATGGCTATCTATGAAAATCAGGTCCCACAGCAGCTCATTTGTAACCAAATTTTTAGCAATTGATTCATATTAAGGAAAAAGAGAAATTTATCTATTTCAATGTTAAATCTTCTAGTTAAAGAAATTATTTACTAAATGATAATTTTAACAATCCCAATGAGAAACATTTAGTGTAACACACCGTGTGCAGTTCTATTCAAACATTATAAAGTCCATCTACAGAATGATGGCAAATATCCTGAATTATTTTCTTTTCTACAATGAAAACAAATCGTTAAGCTAAAATATAATAATTTCCCCAAATTATGATGTTTTACATAATAGGTAAGTTTAAATTTTCAGGTTTTCTTAATTTCTATAATAAATTAAAAGTTTGCCCAGAGAATGCAAACTCATTTTTTAATCCAGAGAAGTTGTCACATCTCCTTGCACCGGCATTATGAAGTATCAATTTCTTACTACTTACTAAAAAATATCAGTATTGGCCAATTACACCAACACTGACTTAATCCTATTTTAAGTGACAAAGAGAAGTTTAGAAATAGCATTTCATCTTGTGCTTCTTTATTTCACTTGTATGAAGTCAGCCATGAACATAGAGACACAAGTATGTTGCATCAAAAAAAATAAAGGATGATACATTCTTTCAAGTCAATATAAATCCTCTCTCAGACTCTCTCCCCTCACTGAAACTGTTTTATAGTAGCACCAGGAAAGATTTTCCCCTCTTGTTAAAAAAGCCAAAACAATTAATTTAAGTTATTCTGTGTTCTGGACAACAAATCATATCATTTGAATACACAAATTGAATATGTGCAAGTCATCCATTAAAATTTTCCATGCAATTTAAAACTCTTGTAGGGACAATCCTGTGAGTTTACTTATTCCTTTGATTCTCCAGTCATGCTTTGGTGTTAAATGAAGTGCACTGAACGAACACAAGCACAGAACAAAAATCAAGAGCAAAATAAAGGACAAAGGACAACAGTGACACCAAGCCTTATGCAAGCACCCGTGCATTTGTCCAAGTTGCCAAGGGTAACAGAGACACCCACGAGCAAGTACCAACCTGTCTGAGGGTTGAGCAGCACGCTGCCAGGGGGGATGCCTGCCGCTTCCAAGGGAAGCAGAAAGAAGCCAGGGCCAGCAGGAGCCGCCTGCCCGCTCATGGCACCGTCAAAGGCAAGGGAGTTACTAGAGCTGGCGGCGGGATAGACGGCAGGAGTGCCAGGGGAGGGCTGCCTCAGAGCTGGCACTGCCAGGGGCTGCTGGCTGTGAGAAAGAGAACCCGTGGAGGACCCTACACTACTAGAAGACTCTGAACCTAGGAAAGGAGTAACGAGAGATTGGTTTTACCTGGAGACAGAAACATCATGCTCACGTTAAAACAGACACTTGCAAGTGCTCGCCCTGAGAGCTCAGCGTTAAGCACGTGGTTTAACAGTGGCCTTTTCAAGGGACCCTTCATCTCCCCTGGATACCATTACAAGGTCCCTTTCTGTGAACCAAGGGTCAATTCAGCACTGCTCTGCTCTGCAAAGTGAGCCTTCCGTATCTAGCTCTGATTTTCTGGTCAGAAAATGCGTATTTGTACCTCCAGGATTCACGTAAGTGATTGGCCCCTGCTCCAGAAGGACTGGATCCACTGAGGTGCTGAACACCAGCCCCCAGCTGCTGCAGCTGTGCAGGGACTGCAGCTGCAGGGGCCCAGTGGCCCTGTGGATACAGCAGCTAAAGCCAGGTGCTCTGCACACACAGCCTGCATGCAAGCAAGGACCAGTTTCTTTTCACTCCTAGAGGTCAGAGATCTTCTCTGACTCACCTGTTGGACAATTGGCACAACACTGAACCCCACAAAACTATTTGTTCCTCCTCCAACAATTTTCAGATTGAAATCAAGAATACAGCTAGAAAAAATGAGGGTAATATGGTAGCTTTAGCTTGGCTTTATGCAACAATTCAAATTTCAAAGGAGTATGAAATAGCCAATTCAATATATTGAAATATTACTGAAAGCAATAATCATTTTACAGATATGAATGACTAAAAACATTGCAAGGCAGTGGAGAACCAGACCCTGAGCTTCCTGAAAGCCAAGGCATGCAGCTAAAAGAAATATTCCAGAAGTCCAATATAGAGAGGTCTGTGGAACTGCTGTTCCCAGGTCACTCTATACCTAGAGCTCTGGGTACACAGTTTGGCAGAGTTAATAAGAAGTATATGATACTTGCAGTACTTGGAAACAGAATATAGTTGTTTACATTTTAGAACTCCTCATTAGCAGCCTCTATACAATCTAGAAGAAAAAGCAAGACTCAGAAAGCATTCTGATGGAATTTATCTACTGTTTGAAGTTACTTTGCAGTCCTTCATTGAAGTTTCTAATTGTAACCCTTCTACTTGTGGTCATGAAGAGGGCATAGCTTGAAGGAGTGGCCTTTTTTCCATTGCTGAATGAAATGAAATCAAAACAGCACATCCTAGCTCTGTAAAACCATTTTTGATTGCTTTCAAGTGTATTCACTTCTAGATTATGCAGAGAAGTGAGGCTGGAGCCATTCTAACCAGAGCCAATGGCATCCTGGAACACAATGAACAAACCCAATCTCAGCATGTGCCAAATCTCCAAAACCTGAAACTGCATGAAGCAACAACCATCAAGATGGGCATTCCAAACTTGGAATGTTAACTCTCAGAATGCCAAAATAGCTTCCAGCAAAGATTTTAAGAATCCATTTATGATCTTGAAATTTAGATAACAAAGATTTCAAAGAATGTATTTTATATATTCATTGTCAGGTTGTAGTTTCTTTTCAAGCTGTGCCAGTAGCACCACTACACTGCTAAATGGAGTAACTCCATATGATGGCACAATCTGACAGCACATGCAGAAGTACCTTGAAATGTATTTTTTTAATGCAAGTATAGAATGGACAAATAGAATTTGTTACTGTTTTATGGCATTAAGACATAGCAGCATGGCCATATACCTAAAAGGTAGTGGAGGTTTAAGGGAAAGCAAAAAATTTAAACAGATTCTCATTAGAAACAGGTTTTATAAATAAGATCAAAGCCAATATTAATAAGGCATGCAATTATATTCTGTTTTTTTACAGTTCTACTGCAAATTCTGAAGCAGTCCATCAGTAACTCACCCACGTACTACAAGTCTCAAAATTCTCCACAACCAGATTATGGATTGGATCAAATTACGTTCCCATTTGGAATATAAATATTTACTAAACTTCATTTTTGACCCACAAAAGATTCATACTCACATTTTCTGAGATTTTGTTTTCATATTAATTACCAGTTAACACACCTTTGAAACACACTCTTATAAGGTTTTTTCCCTCAGCATTTCTAAATCTTAAAATGAAACAGTACACTTTGTTCCACTGACCTAATTTCTCAGCAATCTAAAAATTAAGTAAGCATTTTAGCCATATTCATTTTAATTTAACAAAAGAAAGATAACACAATAAAAATAACTACCAGTTCATAGGCTCTAATGCTGTTTTATCTGATCTAGCAGGATAGCAGTGCAGTTTCCTAAGGCTGTGAATGCAGCTTTGCCACACCGGAACTGGAGTATTTAATACAAAAATATTTCTGGTAAAAAACATTTTCCAACCCTTTGTATGAGATGAAATGCATTGAACTTCAAGCCACCCACAACACACTTGAAAATTCTCCTTCCAAAGACCAAAGTCTTCAGCTCATTTGTCACCCAAATTCAGGCTCTGGGAGGCGCTTCTGGGCCTGGAGCTGCTCCGTGGATGCAGCCCCTGAGGGAGCTGCATCCCAGAGCCCCCAGCACTGCCCTGCACACCCAGCTCAGCCCTGAGGCTGCTGTACCTGTCCTGGACAGCCTGCCCGTGCTCCTGCTGCTGCCAGAGCTGTGCCCCAGCTCCCAGCTCAGCCCTGAGGCTGCTGTACCTGTCCTGGACAGCCTGCCCGTGCTCCTGCTGCTGCCAGAGCTGTGCCCCAGCTCCCAGCTCAGCCCTGAGGCTGCTGTACCTGTCCTGGACAGCCTGCCCGTGCTCCTGCTGCTGCCAGAGCTGTGCCCCAGCTCCCAGCTCAGCCCTGAGGCTGCTGTACCTGTCCTGGACAGCCTGCCCGTGCTCCTGCTGCTGCCAGAGCTGTGCCCCAGCTCCCAGCTCAGCCCTGAGGCTGCTGTACCTGTCCTGGACAGCCTGCCCGTGCTCCTGCTGCTGCCAGAGCTGTGCCCCAGCTCCCAGCTCAGCCCTGAGGCTGCTGTACCTGTCCTGGACAGCCTGCCCGTGCTCCTGCTGCTGCCAGAGCTGTGCCCCAGCTCCCAGCTCAGCCCTGAGGCTGCTGTACCTGTCCTGGACAGCCTGCCCGTGCTCCTGCTGCTGCCAGAGCTGTGCCCCAGCTCCCAGCTCAGCCCTGAGGCTGCTGTACCTGTCCTGGACAGCCTGCCCGTGCTCCTGCTGCTGCCAGAGCTGTCCCCCCGGCTGAGCACGGAGATGCCACTGAAGCTGCTGGCCTTGGTGACGGGCGGCCGGAGGCTGCGCAGGGAGCTGTCCGAGTCGGTGCTGCTCCAGGGCCGCGGCTCGCAGCCCTTCAGCTCCGTCTCCGTGCTGCTCTGGTGGCTGTTGCCTGATCTCCCCAGCGTCTCCTTATTGATCCTGCAAGTCACAAACTACACTTTTAGCACGAGCATCAGGTGCAAAATAAGGGAAAAGAAAAAGAAAAGAAAACAAAAATAAGAAAGAAAAGGTAAATGCATGCAGAATACTTTGGGGTTTTATTTTTTTTTAAAGAAAGCATCAAATACCTAAGTATCTGTCGTCTTTGCTGTGTACTATTAGTTTCTTCCTCCTGGATTCTGTTGACATTTTAATAAGATAGCTTAATATTTATTAAGAAAATAGGAAAACAAAATAATTAAATGGCAAATTTTCTTACCTTTTATCAGTGAAATAATTCTCTTGGGAACACAGGGACTGAGGGGCAAAGAAGTGCAGAAATTAATATGAATGGCATCTAGAACCTCTACTACAAAACACGCAGCAATCTGGAGTCTTTTGCATTATACATGGACTTTTACAGCACCCTCTTTATACTGAGCTGCCTGAAAAACTTTACCTCTTTGGTGACCAATTTCCTTGTTGTGAGGAAACCAGACATGAAAAGGCCCACGTGCAGGAAACCAAAGGCTGTATCACAATTGTTACAGTGCTGGTCAGTTGGTTTCTATCAGAGTTTTTCTGAAGTACAATCCTTCTGCTGGGCCTTTGCTGCCTTATGTCACTTCCAGCTGGTGTGTAATTCTCAAGGCTGTTACAGCACCTGAGCTGCTTCTTATGCTGGGAAGGGAGGAGGAGGAGAGGACACTGGTGCTGCAATAACTACTCAATGCTTTGGGTACCAGTGTGTGGATGCTACAAAGCACCCAGAACAGACAATCAAAAAGGCCATTACTAACTTGAATTATGTTGTACTTGACTGTCCTTACATCTGGAACAAAGCTTCTAAGGGTGCAGTACATGGTAAATTAAGATGCAAAAGGAAAATGTAATTTTATATCCAAAAGCCCATTCTTTTTGTTTGTAATTAAGGTGAACAAAAAAAAATAAATCAGCATCTCCAGAGGTCATTACGCTCTTCAGAATGAGAATCTTGTTTTAGATGTGCAAGAGCTACAGATAAATGTCAGAAAAACTGGATTATTAAAAGTGACACATATTCTTAAGACATATTTGTTCTGTTTTAGTCAATATAATCACTACTTGCAATTGAATTGTAGCTTACAATGTTGTCCTGCAGGGTATCTCCAGTCAGATTAGATTGTGACATTCCTAACTGGAATTTCACATATGAGACCTCAAATCATTTTACTGTGACCACTCATAAGATGCACTTGGTATTGACAGAAGTGAGAAAAGTGGTTGGTTTTTTTTGTTTGGTTGGTTTTTGTTTGTTTGTTTTTTGATTTGCTTGAGTTTTTTCTCCTTTTAATTATTGCTCTGAGCAACAACTGAAATTATTTCAGTACAAAAACACTGTAACTTAAATTGCAGTGAGGGGCAAAACAATGCAAAGAGGGGAAATGCATTGCACGAGGTAATGCTAGAGAACATTCTAAATAATTCTTGGGCTCCTTGAGTTTCATACAGCAGTGATGAGAGAAAACAGAAGATTTCTCAGTAACTGCAAGATAATTTAAAACTCACTCAGGCCACACTCCTGATTCTTATCTGCTCAGTCCCATTCAGAAACAGTTTCCTGGAAAGAAGTTTCCTGGAAAGCCACTTGTGCATGTATGTGTGTGAAGGGTTCATTGAAAGCAGTGAAAGACTGATACATACATCTTGTGCAAATATTCTTTCTCTAGCTCTTTGATATTCTTCTTCACGTTCTTCTATGGATTTACTTCTTCTGTCATCTTTTAATCGTATTCTCATCTAAATTAAGTGGTACAGGGTCACTTTATGCAGGAAAACAGTATGAATGCACAGTCAAGTGGAGGAGGTGGAAGAAAATAAGCTGTGTCTGTTTTACCTGGTTGTCATCTTTGTCTAAACTAGAGTTATCTCTTTTAAGGATGTACCGCTTCTGGAAGTCATCGCTCTTCTCATCCTTTATATGCTCACAAAACTTTTGGTCAGGTCTGAGGAAAGGTGTTACAAAGAAAAGATTGATGGTTTTGGACACATACTGGACACAGTGGAACAAACCAAAATAGACTCAAGATTAACGTTAAATATACTTAATATTCTAACTGAAATAATAGGTTTTGGCTGTCTGGGCAATGGAAAAGAGAAGGTTCACCCCTGACAAGTCCTGTTCCTGAGGCATAACAAACCTGCTTTTAAAAATCTCTTCTTCCTTCAAGTCTTTTGCTGCAACTTCCAATTAAGGTGGGAAGCAAACCACATGCCCTTGGGGAATCAGAAGTGCTTTTGAATCCCGACTGGTGCCATGCAATGGACATTGGGCATGCATGGAAGTGAAGACAGGTGTTTGCTGCTAGAGCTGCAATACCTCAGAATTCATTTCAAGGGAAAACAGAAGACAAGAAGGTAGAGGAGAAAGCACTGGAAGTTAGAAACTTCTAAAACAAAATTAAGCAGAAATGAGTAAGAGAAGAACAGTACAATGCAGGCAAGCAAGAGCTTCACATGGTCATAGGGAGGGGGTGAAGAAACATTATAAACATCGCTTTGGTATTTTGTCTACTTGGTGAAAGAAAAAGTGATATTTTGAAAATCCTGGTTATTAAAAAGACATACCAAGTACCTAGACAATAAAACTACTACTATCAAAAGAGAAGAGCTCAGACAAGCAGGAAGTATTTGTCTAATAGAAGACAGAACAAATGTATGCTCTTCTCTATTTCTGTTACTTATCCATTACCTGGGACACCTGGATAGAGTCAGGGGAGCTTTTTCTATGGAACAGCCAGCCCTGCCTATTGATTGCTGGATGCCCAAGCATAATTAGCAGGCATTTCAGAGAACCTTTAGACTGTCTTACCTCTTTCTTTTAAAGGTCTCTGAATTTAGTGCCCTGCAATCACCAAGTCCCACTCCACTGAGACGTCCCAGTGAGCACTGGGTGGTTGATGTCAGTAACATCGCTGCTGGGCGATGGAGCCGGGAACCTGCCTATGAGGAAAAGGTAAGTTTGGCTTTGTTCAGCATGGAGCAGATCTCCAAGGTTTTCTTTCTAAATTCTTATTTTATAGCCAAAGCGATTTAAAATAAGAATATTGAAAACATCAAGAATCTTTATGTCTGCAGGTTGGATGAAATGCCTGCTAATTAGTAACTACACCTATAGGGGCTTCCAAGCTATTTAAATAAGATCTAAAAAAATTAAAAAGTGCTTTAAAATGAAATAATATTTTAGTAGTTCTTAACCATTGAAGTGCTAAACTGAAACTTCAGTCTAGAGATGCTGGTAATTGCAAAAGCAACAGATCTGAAATGTTTGGCTTTCTAGGTCAATTAAGATATAGACTGTACAGCCAAAAAAATCCCACATACATAAGTATTCAATATATATTTAGGCTCTATATAATTTTTCTAAAAACTTTTGAGGAGAAACTGTTCACTTAACTACTAAATTTTAGTGTGGCATATCATTTCAGTTCTACTGACTCTAAAATAAGGGTGGATAATCAGACTTTTTTCTCCCAAAGCTATAGTGCATGTAGAAACTGGATTAGGATGCATGCACTGTAAACTCCTGTTTCATGTTCAAAACCAACAAAAAAAAACCAGTGTCAGGCAAATGCTTTAAGTTAAAACTAGAAACTAGGTGGCATAAATATGTCAACACATAAGAGCTTTGTCTTTCTGAGAGAGAATGAGGTGACAGAGCAAGTGCAGAGGACAGAGAGAACAGCTGGGTCCTGTGAATGAAAACCTCAATTCCACACGGGTTTTGGAGTTGCTGGGGCCCCAGTGCTACCTTTTCTGCAGTACAGATTTTCCTAGGGGTTTCTCCAAAAAGCCCCCAGCCCTCACAGTACAGTAGCATGCCATGGCTTGTTAATCTGGCTGCCATTTCCACTGATGTCTGTCTTCCCTGCTATGTTTACTTGTAAGGCCATGAGAGATCTGTAAACAACATGATTCCAACAGAAGAACTTAGCTGAGTTTTTCCCTGTAGAACTTTACAATACAAAAGCCAGAGTTGTGCAAGTCCCCTCCCTTCACCAAATCAGAAATGACCCCGTTGTAAGATAAGGGCTGGCTCTGCTTTCCAAAAGAAACAAAGAATGTACTTTGTACACTTTACTGGTGTAAATCTTTAAACAAGCAAACAGTTGATAGAACTTCGTATTTCACAGAAACAAAGCAATGCATCTCTGCCTGAAAAGCAACAAAAACTCTTAACTTAGAGATAACATCCCTTTCTCCCCAAAAGAGTTTAAACATGAAACAGATCACATTATTACACAGCACTGGAACATGAACAGTAAAGATCTCACAACTACCTCTCCTTGATGCCTGTTCCCAGTGAGGAGACTGACCTCACCTGCCACAGCATCACTGCCTCACACATCCCAGGTGTTAGAGCTATGCATCAAAAGGGTTTTCCAAGACTTTTACACTTACATTCTTGTATTGCTAGTTTTATTTACTATGACTGACTTCCCACTCTGGTCCACGTTGTGCTCTAATCCAAAGTAAGCAGCTACCCTGTGCAACAGCATTCTATGGTAAGATGTCATTGGGGGAAACTTTTTTCTTGGTACTCTGGAAGAAAGGAATAGTAGCTTTATTAAATAAACAGGAACACTCTTGAATTCTTTTGTCCTATGAGAGTACAGTACTTACTCATTATTACCAATGAAATCTAAAATTTCCTGTTCTAATTTCAGCAGCATCATTCTGTCCCTGAAAATAAAAACACAGCAACTCACATATGAGACACTCCAATAACTGCAGTTGTATTCATCTTAAGAATACACAGATCAGAGCTGTGATCAAGGGATGATGGCAGACTGTAAATAGGACCACCAGGTGTCAAATGCAGTATTTTTAGGGTAAGTATTCATTTTTTACTAAGCTATATTGTATTGAAGCTGCCTAGTGAAACATGCTGTTCTCATCTCAGATATCAGAGTGCAAAGATCCTCCAAGAAGTCTCTGCCCAGGAGTGGGCAGAAAGTGCAGTCATTGAGAAGACAGGCTCCAGGAACAAAAGCAGTGCCCAGGCTGTTCCTGGGTGGTTGGTGTGGGCAGGGAGATGTGCAGAGGCTTCAGCTGGCCTTGGATTGTGAAGCACATCCTGGGATCTCAGAGGGACAGGGCACAGGGCACTGGTAAAGGGGGCACATCACCAGCAACCAAGGAGTTACAGCTGGCACATGTGGCAACGTGATGACATCAGACACACAAAAATGCTAAAACTCAAGGTGGTAGAAAGGAACACTATTCTTGAAACTGCTTATGCTGGTTCTAATAAACCGTTAACATGGAATTAAATTCACTGAAGCACAGTTCATAACTTGTGCACATGCAGTAACTAAGCTTCCCAGTTACTATGCACGTAAATCCATGCAGATCTTCACCTACAATTCCTCATTTTCACTGGGATGCTTCATAACTTCAAACAGGAACCACCTAAGAGTATCACAGAGGCCCATGCTTTCTCATTTTACTCTATAGGCCTATGGCTTTAGCCATATTATGGCTCATTTCATATTTCTTGCCATAAAATGGAATCCAAATGAATTATCTCATTGGAAGTCCTAACTATAATATAAATGAATAACAAATAGCAGTGAAACAGCTTTTGTGGCAGAGCACAATTGCACCAAGTCAATTTCTTGCCTTGTACTACAGCCACAAACCCAGCAGAAAACCCCAGTAAGGGAGAGAACAAACAAGGCAGACAGGGACACACTGCAAACCTCAGGTCATATTTGGCTTCTGATGTGCAGAGTGAAGATCTTTAAGTATGGTTATATGGTAAGCTTAAAAAAAATGCCTTTATCTATAAATTCAGTGCAAGACAGATTAGAGTCAGAGAAGGCAGTCTGGTCTCTAACAAGCAGGTGCTAAGACAGTACAAGTTTTAGAGACAATGTATTAAAGTCCCTTCAGGGAGAGAACTGCACACAGACTGAACACATTCTTTGCATATTAAACATTAAAAGCATTTAAAACATTTCAATATCCTGAACCTCTGCTCAATAAGCAAACCAATTACAGTGGTGTTTCAGACAGTCAGTGCAACAAAATCTCACCCTGAGTAACTGACATGAAGTGTTAGACATTTAAAAGGGGGAAAAAATAAAATCACAAACAAAACAGGGAGTGTGACACCTCAGGCAACAACAAAGGAGAAAAACATGAAGAAAGTTGACATTATTGATTCTTACCTGGGATTGTTTTTTAATGTATTTACTAAAAATTCATGAAGATCTATACCAGTGGAATCTGTATACTCCTGGCTGGAATCTAAGGGTGAGGGGAAAGAGAGCAAAATTATACTTTGAAGATTTTTTCCAATTATTGCTGAACATATGGATCAATACTATATAACTATTAAGCACATTATTGCCAAAACTAAATGCTTCCTGTTTCCAGGGAAAAGGCTCACAAGTCAAAAACAAAACAGAACCCCCACCACCCACTATCCCCTAATTCAAGAGTAACACAGAAGCAAAAGGTTCAGTACCACCACCACCAACTGGCCATATATTGTGAAGCTGTGCATCACCTTGGGACACCTGATATCTATCAGCCTTCCACATTTTCTCAATATCCTGCCTTACACTGTTGTGTACCCATCTGTGGACCAGCAGCAGCCCATCTAGAGAACTACTGGATGTTGCCCAAAGAAATATTGCAATTCAGAATGTAACAGTTTAACCTTCATAAAGTGTTCTTTTGTATTACTAAAAATCCTCGTTCTGTTGGGCTTTGCTTTCTCAACATCATCTTCAGATGTTTCCAAGAAGAAGTCTCAACCTTCCATCTCCTTTCAGGTTTCAGTGACAGTCACATACTGTGCTCTAAAATATGTCACTGAAAGAAATGATGTAACACCAAATCTTTCCTTACATGAGCAGCTCCGAGTTCCAGGTACCAGAATTCAAACCAACAGGTGTTTGAACAGTTTTTTTGGAACTAGATGCCTTGCAAGAACTACTTATGTGTTAACCTAATCTCAACTTAGTTAGGCACAACTCAAATTTATGCCCAGGTCCCAGCAGTTCCAGCTGCCCAGAGAGTGTAAGTGAAACCAAGCAAGTCTGAGCATTTATGGTTTGGGATTACTCTTGATTATGAGGAGGGAAGGGCAAAAAAATCAAGGCTATGACTGGTAAAAACTTCAAGATTCAGTAATTATTTACTTCAATTTTCCTAATTTGCAAGTGAGCAATGATTTACTTATAATTACTAGAACTGATGCTAAAATTCCATCATTTTCTATTCTGGCACATCCTGTATTGGGAAGTAATTAACCTTCAAAGGGGACAGTGATTGAATTTAGAGCTACCTCTACCACAGGCATTTTTTCACTTGGTTCTCAACTCCCCACATACCCTGTTGGGTATGTGGGGGCTGGGGTGGTTTTTTTAAGGCATCATTTCAAAGAGTGAGGTTTATAAATGCAGGTAAAGTTCTCCATCCCAATGCTTTTTATTTCACAATAAATAATAGCTGGGACAAGCTGCACTGAAATGCCACACAAGGAAGGCCTTATGGAATTGCAGGACACGAGAGGGACAAGTGCTACTTGTGTCCAAAAGAGTTCTGACTCTAAAGGTGTTTCCTGTACACTGTCTGATCTAAGATATTTAGGTAAACATTCTGGATATTTAAAGCAAGAGTTGTATAATGATTTGCCAACTTAAATGCACAAAGTCTTCTACCTGTAGGAGGCATTAGGCAGCATGGACAGACACTGCCTGATGTCATAGCTCTCTTTCAGATTAAAGCCCAAAGATTTTCAGCACACAGACTACAACTTCAATCCAGAATGCAGGAATATTTTAGTGACAACATAATACTTGTCCTTTTTATTTATGTAGTTCTACCCTTACTCCAAACTTTATTAAAAAATTCTGGATACTGTCAAAAGTAAAATAAACAAGCGAGAATATTGACTCCTGTGGAATGAAGACCAGAAAAAGTACAAAGGTAGCTGTGCCATTCTCACTGCAGTTTCACAAATCCTGTAATGACAAAGTCTAGGAATAAGAGAGGAACTTCCACTGACTACTGAAGTCAGCTTTCCAAAGAATGCTTGGACACAACTAATACAGCTGCTTCTGTGCTGCTGCACAGTCACAGGTGAGAAAGGAAAAGCACTTGCTGGAGTGTGTGATGCAGGCTCAAAAGCCCAGTTTCCTCTGGGACCAATTCCTTCTCCAGCTCCAAAGTGTCTGGTCTATTTGTTTCATTTGCAAAAAAATTATGTTCATGTTTATGCAATGAAAACCTGGAAGCAGATCTGTATTTTCATGCTCTTTATCTACACAGGACATTTAAAAGCACAAGGACAGATAGCAAACCTCTTGATAACATTTTTCTGGACAGTTTATCACTGGATTTTTCCTTTTCCGATTCATCTTTTGCAGTTTTTTCTTCTTTTTCAAAAGACTGTGACAACTGGATCTGAATTTTCTCCTGTCAAAAAGTAAAAAGCAGTCATCACACAAATTACTTCAAACAATACCTGCAGGAGAATTGCTCTGTACTATATTGCCTGCAAAATAATGAAGTAACAAAAAAAACTTGTCTACGTATTCTTTCTGATTCCACATGTGCTCTGTATGACCACACAATTAAATTTTTTATCAGTAAATCAAAAAGCACAGAGAAGGCATAGAAAGGACCACACACATATTAGAATTTACACACTCCAGGCCCTGAATGCTATTGCAAAATGAATTCAAAGTACCTCACTTCATATATGTAAGAAAATATTCCAGTTTTTCAGACGTATAAATTTTATACTGCCTCTAAATTTTTAAGTTATGCATCATCCATAATGCTGCCCCTCCCCATTCTTCACAGTTCTTTACTACAAAAGGTTGTTTCAATTTGGTTCATACCAAGAAGCAAAAAGAAAAAACAAAACAAAAGTTTCAATCTATGACAAACCAGCAATTCCAGATCCGCAAAAAAAGGGAAATTTACAATGCAATATATCGAGGTAAAATTTGCAAACCTGTCATCAAGGCTTAGATTCTTAACTTCCTGTGTATTTTGACAGAGTAGCTTTGTGTGCAAACATCTCAAAATCTGTGGTTTTGTACCAGTAGGTGAACTATTATAAAACCTGTTTCTGAAGTTCAGCAAAAAGTTTCCCTCTGAAATTAGTGCCATGATGGTCCTCTAAACAGTGAAAGACTGCAGTTTGTTTTTCATGCCTTTTACTCTCAAGGCTGTCAGTGAAGGCCTAACACATTTCAGAGAGCCAAACCTCAGGAGTTAGGGAGCAACGGAGTCCCCGTGCCTGAACGAGCCCCCGAGGAGCAGTGGCAAACCCTGTCAGACCCAGACCCCCGTTACCTCTGAACCCCCTCAAATGCCAGTTCTGCTTCCCCAGATGCCAACGGAGCCGATGCTGGCACTGCCCATTCCCCAGAACTTCTGCTCCTCCCCAGCCCAGAGAACTGCCCCTCATCCACTCACCCATCACTCTCCTGCCCTGCACCCAACCCCTTCCCACACAAGTCCTCACTCTTCAAGCCCATTGTCACCCATATCCAGGCACTTGCCCTAAGCTTCTCCTCATGTGTCAGTGCACAGAGCTGACCTCCCTGCTGGAATGTGGCCAGGATAAATATAGGCAGGATTCAGCAAGGCTGGGGCCCGTTCACGTGCCCACCCCGCAGCCACCGTGGGAGCCCTGCAGCAGCCAGGCTCTGCTGCAACAGCAGCTCCCAGCTGCACGTTTGGGGAAACAGCTTCTTCAGATGTGGAAAAAATATTCACTGAGAGTTTAACCAGCTCTCCCCTTCCTTATGATGTTTCCCCACATTAAATGTTCAATTAAACGTCCTAATTAATGAACAGCCACAGAGAGCACCGCAATGTGAATGAAGATTCCTCAGCTTTGGACGGTGTCTATAACCACACCTGACAAATCCCATCACCGGCCACCAGCAAGGAACTCTTCAGTCTGATTCTTTCCTAGTCTTGAGAATTCACTTGGCCACCAACCTTAAGGAGTCCAAAACAAATCTTTGCATTCCTTACCTCAAAAACCTGAGTGTAATTCAAATGAGCAATTTATTTGTCACAACAAAATGCACTATGTTTGCCATTCACCAAGCAGCTGGGTAATCATTGTTTGAGAAAGAAACATTTGTGTTACTAAGAAATTATTCCTGACTCGGATTCACCAATGTGTTACCCTCCATTTTACTGTCACACTCTACAAAACTATCAGTAGATTAAGGCAGTTTTCATAGTCTAATGTTTCTTCACTAGAAAATTAACAGACTGCAACTTCTAAACTTATTCGAAGTCAGTGCATACAGCAATAGTTTAGTCAAAGGATCTCAGCAAGTAATCATTTTCATACTTTCTTTCCCAACAAGAGCTAAAAAAAGAAATCACCATCTGAACAGCCAGTTCTGCTACTACCACCAGCTCTACTTCAAAGCGTGATACACCAGAACTGGGTACCAAAGGGCACTTTCTTGTGATTTCACGCTATAAAAACTGTAGCATCTAATTAAACATGACCTACTTGACTGGAAAGCTGCCGAGAAATCTTTTAACTTCTCTTCCCCTATAAAACTCTCTCAATCCCACCCTGTTTGCAGCAGGTCTCTGCTGGCATTTGCACTGAACAGACTCCTTGCTGTCACTCAGATCAACCCATGCCAAGACCTCACTGTAGAAGAGGAAACTGTCACCAAATTTTGATTAAACACGAAAAAGCCAAACAAACAGCAAAACACCCCAAAACCATCAAAACCTGCTAAATCCCTCCAGCTTAATATATTTGGGAAAAAGTTAAGAATACTTCTCAAAACTCTACATCCTGAGGTTTGGCTTTTTACCAGAAAAAACAACATAAGTCAATAGCAACTAACATTACAGCCCCTTGCCTTCTCCCCCCACTCTCATCCACTGGGTTATTTTACTTTGCTTAAAAACTTCAATCTTTTCAAGGTTTATTTAATTATTACCCATAATAACAACTATAATTCATACTAAAACAGCTCTTCCTTAAAAATGGCTGTAATGGATCATCCTTTGCTAGTGCTTGTACTTTGTATTGGAGCATAGACAACCTTACATTTACACAAATGATGGCAAGAGAATTTAGTGTTACAAAGATAAAAGATCAAATCTATCAGTTATGTTGTGTGTCTCACAATAAATTTATAGGCTCATACTTTTACAGCACCTTTTAGTAAAGGGCTGCTGGTGCTCTTTAACAAGGATTAAAAATTTGGGAGGCTCTTATATCAGTAAGAACCAGTACCTTTTTTCAGGTTGCAAGTGAAAACAGAAACATATATCAGAAAATAAATTGATCTGCTTGAGACAATTCCTTTGGTATGTCATCCTCTCCCATCACAGACTTGCAAGGAGAAACAGCCAGTAGTGCCAGCAGTGCCTCCTACACAGATCTGTGTCAGGAATTCCACCCTGCTGGAGCTGCTGGTGTGGATGGGGTGACTGATGAACAGTCACGCACAAGACCATGGAGTTGTCTCCAAACTCACACCAGTTTCTAGCTGAGTACATATTTTTTTCATCCTATCAAGGCTAATAATACACTTAATACTAATAACACTTTCTAATAATTGAAAATTAGGATTATTCCACAATCATCAGCAACATTATCCTGAATTTAATTCTTCCTGTGTCTTAAAATCCATTTTAAGTATTAACACAATGCTGGAAGCCAAGTTTCAGCTGCAATCACAGATACAACAGGGCAGTGATCCTTCCAGGGAGGGGAAGTATCAGAGGTGATGCTCCTGCTGCCAGAGAGGCCTGTGCAAGGCAGGCTCCCCCTCCTCTGAGCCACTGTACCTCCCACACGTCCCAAGCACAATCAATGCCTCAGAGCGTGGGGCTTGAGGCAGCCAGCAGCTGATTGGTGCTTATGAAAACCTCTTCCCTGCTTCCCTAAAGATTCTTTGGGAAAGAAGGCAAAATGGGTGAAGAAATTGCCTGTGTGAGTTGTTACAAAGGGTCATGGGAGACCTGTGCCCCACAGGATGTGCACTCCAGCACCAGGACTTGTAACAAATGCCCACTTCCAACTCTCCCACATGCATTTCTCCACTCTACAGGGAAGAACTAAATTTGTTAGTGCAATCATTTCTTTGCACAGCAATTGGGATTCATAAGCCATTTCTTCTAGATTACTGCCTCCAAAGAAAGCTCACAGCTAGCTCTAATTTTGTTTCTTCAGGCAATCTGCTTTATGGCATTCCTTTTGTACAAACTTACATTATCACACAATTCAATTCATTCTGCAGAACCAGCCTTTATGTCCCTTCCACTACTGCAATGATTCCTTTCAAGAACCACCTGGCAGCACACAGCCAAGGACAGATTCCCAGAGGCCTTGGCAACAAATGCCCTCTGCAGAGAACAATTACGAATGTCTGACTTTAAACCATTCCACACATGGACTTGTGTAGTGCTGGAGGTTGGAAAATCCTAATGCCTCTTATGTTTGAAATAGGCCATGGATGTACAGTGCACCAGCTCAGGATTCTGTCTTCTTGTAATTCACTACAGTGACTGAGAAAGGTAAACCCCACTGCTTCAGGCTAAACAACTTGCCCTGATCTCCCAGTCAATTTTGTTATCTTATGCAAAACATTACAACAGGGCTGTAAATCACTGTAAACAGCAATAGCTTTTGTGTTGGCTTTAATCTTTTCCTCTGCAACCTACACCAATCTATGAGTTAGATTTTCATCAAGTTAGCAGGCCCAGTTTCTGAATCCTTCTAGTCAACACCTCAAATTCTGGGATATTAGTGAAGCCCTACCAAAACACTATTTTCTCATTTTTCCAAAGGAACAAAAAAAACCCCAAAACTAGATACGCTGTGTTTCAATCTCAAAAAAATTTTAATTAGCTTGACAAAAAACCTACATGAGTTCTCAATGTCCATCCTTCCTCAGAAATGAATTACCACCCCCACAGCAAAACCCCCTCACATCCTGCTTTCTACTGCTTCCTTCTTAACAGAAGTGAGCCTTTTCACAAAAGCACAGTTTAGAAGCTTTTCAGTAACAGCAAAGGACCATTTCAGTTTTGATAGGCATGGAAAAACACAACAGCATTTTGATGGCCCTCATTCATACACAGAACTAAGGTCAGTGGTAGGGGTTTGCTCTGGTATGAAGATAAAGTCAGGAAACCTCGATTTTGTTTAAATTCTCCAAAGTAACTGTATATCTTTTGTTCAGCATGTAGGAACGTCTTTAAGTGTGCTGTACCATTTCAATAGATTAGTCTTCAGAGATGCCTCAGGCAGCTGTTACAGAGCTACCAGCAATCATGACCAGGAATTCAGTTACAACACCAGAAATCACAACTGTTTCCATTTTCAAAATATAAGAAGCCAATAAGTTATGCTCCATACTGATCACAGTGTTTCTGTCTTACTGATTGCAGACAGCACTCCAGCAGTTTTAAGAGTCCCTCAAGCACACTGTAGGACTAAAAAGTTAAAACAGCTGACAAACCCCCTCTTTCTGTCCACAGATATCAACTATTATAGATCAGAAAAGCAAAGCAGCAAATTCTTCTTCTGATATTATCACCTCTACTAGATCTTACCGGATTAGTATTAAAAAAAAAATTAAAACTATATGGTGTTCACATGTTTAAAGAATACTCAGTAGATTTTCTTTTGAACAACAAGGTACTTCAAATTGTTCCAGAAACTTCAGTAAGGTGCTTTTTACCTGGAGGTCCTGTGATATTTCAGCTGTGGGAGGTGGTGGATATTCTTCACATACAGCAAGGCTCCGAACTAACTTTAACTTTGTGTTTGACTAAAGGAAAGTATGTAAAATTAAAAACTATGGCTTGTAAATGATTAGATAAATACACCAAAAGCCGTTATTTCCCCATGTAAAACAAAATGGCTGAAAACTGCATTTTTAATGTTTACAACAGAATAAATAATTCCCTTGAGGATGAAAATACCCAAGCAGCTGTTGAAGGCACTACCAGCACAATAGAGCACATCTAATGAAAAGTAAACAAAACGCTGGGAAGGTGTTTCTCTCCATAACAATAAAAAGCCACCAAAAATATAAAGGCAAATCACAAAAGCAGACAACTAGGCAAGACAAAAACCCAACAGAATAAAAGAAAGCTACAATGCCAAAAAACAAAACGGAAGGCACTTTCCACAAAGTCACGAAGCTGCAGCAAGCACGAGGGGCTCCCCCCGCATGCCGGCGCACCCGCCCACCGTACCTTGGACCTTCTGGCTGGCTGGCCAAGGGACTGCACCGGCCGCTGGCGACAGGCACAACAGAGAAGGTTGGCATTAAACTTAGTGGTACAAGTTTGTTAATGCAAAAGTCTGTACAAGAGAAAGCTTTGACAGTTATTACTGACACGGGCAAATCTGTGAAAGGAACAGCAGGCGCTTTTGGCTGACGGATTAGGCGCCCTCCCGCTTTCGTCAGCCTTGTCCTTGGTTTCCCTTCTTCGTTTATCAACAACAGATATTAGAGCACTTGAACAGAAAGCAAGTGTTATCCTTGTGCAGTAGCATCCAAGCAGTTTACTCTCTCAGCCAGCTCCTACACTTTCAGTTCTTGTTTGATAATTGCCTTTCCAACATGACATGGTTTTTTATAAATTTTCTTTCTATTCCTGAAATCCACCTGGAAAAATGATATTAAAAAAAAAAAAAGCACTGCCTCTACTAAGGGAACAGATAACAGATTATGACCTATCATAAGCACTCTAAAACACATGGGGCTTTTTTCTTTCATCTTGGGACCTATAAAAGTATATTTTACAATGGGCTACTGGCAGGTTTTTTTCCCTTTCATTTAGTAACTCACTATGCATTAACATGCTTTTTCTCCTTCCAGAGCCATTTTAGTAACTTACTATGCAATAATTTGCTTTTTCCTCCCAAAGCGCTTCTTCTATTACAATTGTTCCTTAAAAAAATTAAAAAATTGCCAGAGTTTTACTATAGTGAGCAAAGCTGAAAGGCACATTTGAATCAACAAAAGCATTTAATCATTTGTTAACTGCACAGCTAACTCAACCCCCTGTGCCAGTGGCACAGGAATAGAAACACAGTGGCATCACATAATGTAAGTACTGGTTTCCCTGTACTAAAACTAAAACTGATGAACAGACAAGCCTTTAACAGAACTAGTCTTAGTGAGCACAGGCCTAATATTTGCAAGGAGAAATTAACATCATTAATGTAATTTCAAATGTTGTTTAATGGACAATATTTTCTCCTTTCAAAAGGAAACTGAATAGAAACTCCATGAATCCAGCCCCCCTGCCTCAGCTCACAGGAGATGTCTTACCAAGTGCCTGAACTCCTTAGCAGGACATACAACATTGCTAAAAAGAACACCTCACCTGCAGCAAAGAGCTCTTCCACAAAGGCAAAACCACTTTTCTCTCATTTTGCTCAAGTCCCACAAGTCTATTTTGGATGTTGCACCAGCTTAGCTGAGGAGCAGCAGAAGGGGAGCTCATTTCAGCTCATTTCACTATGTAACAGCATTTTAAATAGCTGCACTGAAAACTAACTGAACTCATCAGCAGCTTTTTAAAGGAAGTTTGCTGAGATTTTAAGCAGCAAAGACAATTCAAATGCTTCCATACCTGAAACCATCCAGACTCTGCTGTATCCATACCTGGAACCATACAGAGACTTTGAGTTTTGCTGTTACCTGCAAAATATTTTTTCCTTTACCTCATCTCTGCTGAGAGCACTCCTTGCATGCTGAAAGCTGGCACTCTGCATATCCCTGACAAAGCTTCTGTTACACCAAGCTACTAAATTTCAAAAACTGGACCATTTCCCAAGCTCCCATCAATTACTCCAGCCTCAATTAGCTTAGGTATGTTCAAATCAAGTAGTGCAAATTTAAAATCAAGTCAGAGTTGTCAGTCACTGTCAAAAGGCAGAAGAATCTGCACTTGGGCAATTGTGCAAAATTTTGCAAAATTTGGGAGCTTTGAAGCCAGTATACAAGTCAATAGAACATATGGAATCAAACACCTCACATCCAGTACTTGATAGGGCACAAGGGGGAATTCAACCTAGTTATACAGAGCATCGAGCTACTGCTCACTAACTAGGTAAGTCATGACTGTTTCAGTTATTTTTAAGGGTGATTTAAAAAAAAAAAAAACAGAAGAAATTGTTGCTTAGACTAAACCAACAATATTGGGGAAAGCTGGGGGCCATTGTATGAGGGGAGATTCTCCCTTACAGATGAGACAAGTATCACCCCAACCACCATATTCAAACTTATCTAAAAAGAACTGCCTTGTACAACAGTCCTGTGGTAGGTGTGGATTCCTGGCTTTCCTGTGTGACTTGAAGGATGTCAAAACACGAAATATGAGCCCCCAAAATCCAGCTGTAACTGTGAGCAGTAAGCACCACACACAGAGAAGCAGTGGAATAGAGCTGGTAGGGCCAGAATGCAGGGACAGCTCAGGTGAGAGCAGGCTGATGGTGCAAGCTCTGGAACTGGAAACACAAACCCCAAAGTCCTCTGGTAATAAAACCACCCTCAGAACCTGAAGATGGTTGGGCACAATCCAATGATTCCTTTCTTGGACAAAGCCACACACACAAAGGATGACACCATTTCCACTGGGATTCCAGGACAGCAAGCAGCCAATGCACACTGTAGCACATTTTCTCTCTTTTCAGGCCCATGAATTTTGGCTCTGTTCTAATTTCTCTACACTTATAAGTTTTGCTCCTAGAGAGCATCTTTATGTTCCCCATTTGTAAAAAAGAATTTCTAGCTAATTTAAAATATGCAATATTCTATGGTGAGTGCAAATTAGGCAATTTCTTTATATTTGCAGCTCTCAAAGACTTTTACTGCTTTGAGATGCCTATTTACAGTCATTATGGGCATGATTTCAAGACAGTGTTTAAAAGCAAGTACTCCAAATAAATGCATAATGAAAATAATGATTAGGTTCTTGCCTTTGAAGAACCCCCACAAACACAACTTTGAAGACCAACTTATAGTTCCAACTGCAAAATAAAAAGGGAAGTAAGACAGCATTTACCAAAAACATAAAATCATAAATATCCAGGCTTTCAGTAGGAGTATTTGCCTACTTTATTTTTCCCTAAATACCTCACCAGATCACATACACTAAATGCAAAGTAAAGCTCTGGAGCTGTTACATGCCTTCCTCTCTCATCACTGTGCTGTCTAAACAAGCTGGATAAAAACAGGTCAAGCACAAGATGGTAAACTCAGACGTGTGAAAGGTTTTGTGAGAAGGGGCTCTATTTCTGAAGTACCATTTGGGCATTTCTGAGGATAGGCACAACATGACAAACCTGAACAAAGAGTATTCTAAGGACATCCAGTTTTTTTACCCTTCTGCAAAATTAGGTCTCAGTTTTAAACCCAGTTAAGGGCTACAGTCCCAAGAAGCACGGAGAGCTTTGTAATACTGAGGGAAAGAACAGTGTGGTCTATGAGTATCTGCTGTCCTGCATTAGTGAGCAGTGAGAGCAATTTTCCATGACACAGGACAGGATGACTGATGGAAAAATAGTTTCACCCTTGGACATGGAGGCTGTTCAAAGTAAGAGAATCTGCCCAATCATTTATCTATTCAGAACTACTACATCACATATTTTGGAGACACAGACAGGTAAATCCTGACAAGACCAAAACAACTGGGGAGGAGGCAAAAAGAGGGTTCAGAGAACTTAAGCTGTGGAACAGAGAGAAGCCCAAGGTTTGTGCTAGTATGGAAGGAAGAAACTTGTACTGAGAGAGATGTCAAGTCACTAAGTAAAAAAAAAATTATCTAATTCCCCCAAAGGACAAGGGTATCTGCTTAATTAGCACAGAACAAAATCAGAATTATACTCCCTTGATATATCACCTGCCTTGCCCTTATCATACAGTACATGCATGCAACTCTGCATTCATGCCACAAGGCTTTTTTGGTTTTTAAAAAACGAATCTTCCTAGTAATGAACATAAGGGACTGTCTTGCAAGATTAATCCAGGATCTTTAATTTGTTGTCAATATTTCCTGATGCTTTGTTCTTAAAATGGATGACACATTGCCTGTCTCACCACCCAGGAACAAAGGCAACACAGACCCTGTATTGCAGCTAATTCTGAATTAATTTGTTGTCACCCAGGCTGGATAAGATTAACAGGTGGGAGACAACAGTAACTGGTGAACCAAAACCTTTTTGATCACAAAACCACCATAGTGCTGACATGCACATGACTTCTGTGAAAGTACTTTTCATCAGAGTGCCTCTTGTTTCCAGTGTCATCAAAATGACACTTGACCTCACTTCAAATATGACAATTTAGAAATTATCTCTGTACCAATTACACTGCTTTTGCACTGCTTAAGGAAATTGGCAGTGCTGGCCATGTACTCTAAGTAGGTATTTTTCCCATTCACATTGTACCCCCAACAGCAGACACAGCAACAAATCTGTTACTAACACATAACCTCTCAAAAGAATCTGGAATTTACAACCAGTTACATTTCAAAATATAATCACCAGTTTCTGCACTGTACAGTTCCAGAAACATACCTGAATTCAACCCATGCTAAGTTTAGACAGAGGAAAAATCATAGCCTGTTTCTTCCTTGGCCGCAAAGAAGTCAAAAATGAAGTGATAACAGTGCTCAGGAACATGGCCACAGTTTGCAGTAGGTATGAAACCCATTCTGCTCCTAGGGAGAACCAAACCCAAACCCCATGCAACTCCCACCCAACCCATCCTCTGATGCACTCAACCAGTACCCAGAAGAACACAACAAATTCCAGAAGTTTCTGATCATCTTTTCTAACGTTTCTCAGCAAATTCTTGCTCTTTTTCCCATCACCACAGTAGCATTTAACCTGCACTTACTGACAAGTACTAGGTCCACCAAAATTTCATCAAACTACTGAATCATCCATCCATTAGTTAAAAACTTGCTGACTGCTCTGCTGTTCCACATGTTTGATTTGTTTTTTTTTTTTACTATGGACAACCCCAAATTTTTGTTCTGTATTTTAGCATAAAACATACTTTAAATGAAAAATACACAAATATAAGACATGTATTTGCACTGGCAGCCTCCACAGTACAAGTGACATTAACTTCTGCTGATTTAAATTCTTGCAAAGGGCTTGCTCACATTACAAGACTGTCTTCCTACCACTCTGGAAATGTACATCCTCAGCCTCCAAACTCAGATTTTAATTAAACTGCTCATGTAACAGCAATGTTCTCATTCTGATGGAGACTGCTGGACACAAGACTCACGACAACACTAAATGCAATAACAGCAAAGCTGCTTCCATCCAACAGCCTTCACCACACAGTTCCCCAGTTCATTTTGTGGATGTCAGATAATTATTTCAGCCACCAGCTCTTACTCCTGAACAAGCACCCAACCAAGCAATCAACCCCCTGCCAAAGCCACAGCCTCTGGCAGCGCTGACAGGTTCATTCCTCTGGACTCTGACTTGACAGCAGCAGTTGTTTGCAGGAAGGCTTATTTCTTATTTGCCACTTGAGTCTCATAGAAGTTTTCACACTAAAATTTGTTAAACGAAAAAATGTGAATGAGATTTTTCCAAATTACTGAACTGTATGAAAACAACTAAACCTTAGATTAATTTTTAAGGCTTGCTACTAGAATATTCCATTAATTAAAGAAAATACTAGCTTGCTTACTGGCTTTTCAATAGCAGTTATTTCTCATGTTACAGGAGAAGTATTTCATTTCAAGGATTTATTTTTTCCATAAAATTATCTATTTACACAGATGCCAGCCTTAATAAAGCCAGCAGATATTAAAGTGTAAAACTATTGTTATTGCAGTGGTCCACAAGATTTATCTGGAAGCAATTTAACATAGCAGATAAAGCTTACTTCACTCAGTGGAAAACTGAATTGTTAGTCTTGAACAAAACTGCTCCCTAAAGAACCTTATAGTCAAATCTCAATAACAAGAATCTAATAAGCCATTGTCCTGTTTTTGCAAGCCACAAGAGAATCCCTCATATCCCAATCAGGATTTCTCTAAGAAAATTGCTTAGTATTAACCCACAGACACAAAATTCCTATAGACAACTAGTTTTTGCCAAACACAAACTTCTGTTTTTCCTTTCAGAAATCTGGCCTGGTTTGTAGGTTGTGTCAGAAATTTTCAGCTGCTTTCCTGCCCTCTTCACCTCACCTGAGCTGCTTACAGTCCTCAGTGACCAGGTGGGCAGCCTGAGCCATGAGTGAGATCTCTTGTCCCACTGCTAAATCTCAGAGGTATGAAGTCTGTTGCCACAAATTCCTAACCTTCCTTATCAGTGTGTTCTCCATTGACACAAGGTGTTTTCACTGTTTGCTTTGCCTCCTTCTCCCTTGAAATGTGATGCCACGACTTCTTTCTAGGTACATTTCCCACCTGCACAGCTCACCCATCGACACGCATCAGCTCTTCAGGGCATGCAAGAGGAACTGCCTCAGCTTTCCCACCTAAAATTCCCTACCCAAGTTGTCAAGTGATGAAGAACAGAGGAGCAGGGAAGGTGCAGGGAGTAGCTGCAGCCCACCCAGGCAGGGTGATGCTCACCAGCTCATTCTGCCACTCCCGTGGGGTTTCTGCAGGTGGCAGGGGCAGGACCCAGACCTGCTGGCCTCAGGAGCTCTGCATTCCTCGGACTCCTGGGGATTTGGATTACCTACAGCTGATTACTGCAGCCTTCTGCTGACCAGCTCTGCTGGCAAATGTACACCTGAGGCACCTGCAAAGTGCAAGAGCTCCAGAGGCCTGGGCTGGCCAGCCCTCTGGGGCAGAGGCTCCGGGCTGAGCGGCAGCGCGCGGTCCCACGCTCGGCACGCGCAGCCCAGCTCCACACCCAGCAGGGATGCAGCAGCACCAAAAGCCAGCCCCAGTTTGCTCCTTGCTCTGCCACAGTGAAAAGACCTGGAAAACTCAAATATGGGCAAATTGTCTGGTTCCCATGAAAACCACTCACCTACTTCAGCAAATTAAAAATGACTGACTCATATTTCCATGAGTACAAAGAGAGAAGTGGAGCAAAGGAGAGAGGAAGCAATAATCGTTCTATTTGCTTCCCTAACACCGGCCAAGTTTTCCTAACTGTACCAAAGAAATATGTAAGAGGATCAAGAGAATGGAGAAGAACAAGACACAGACTTATTGAACATTATATACTTGTGAAAAATAAAGTGAAAAGCTTCTTACCGGCATATTGTTTTTGTTATCAGGACAATTTTCATCCTTTTCCACTTGAATCTGTTCCTGACTTCCTGATTTTTTTAGGTTTTCAACTGGGTCTGTATCTTTAAATTCAGCTTCTGAACCCTTCATTGCATCAGTTTCATCTTTTACAGTAAGAATATCAGACATCCTCATTAGAAAAGATTATTTTAAAATTCTACAAGAAATATGGAACCTTTAGGACAAAGAAAAAGTGCATCATTGAGTAATTTAAAATTAATTTTAAAATCCCACCCATACCTAAACAGCTCCCCAAAATCAACATGATTTTGCGCAAAAAGGACCCCCCCACTCTGCTGTGACACTTTTTCCTGTCTTGTATTAGAGAGAGTGATTTCTTTTTAATGACTTTGATCAAGAGGCCTGTAACAGCAGACATCCATACAAACAAGAACTACATTACTGGGTAAGACACTCAGATTTTCCCTCCCACATTTTAAAAATAAACACCTGAACATTCAGATACTCCAAATCAAACTAAGTTCCAACAAAAACAAGGCAAGACTTTCTCAAAGGAAAAGAAAATGACATATAGATTTATTTTAAAAGGGTTGAAAGTAAATAGATGAATCATAATGCCCCAACTGTGCAAACATTCATAAATTTCATAAACTTTTAAAGTTTCTTTGTTGACAGGTAATAACTGAACAAGTTCTGAATGCAGGAACTATCTCACCTACTAACTGTAGCAAAATTAGTTTTAATAAAATTCAGCATTCTCTCAAAAGAAACAAAGAAAGAAAGAAATGGACTGGGTAATTAGGATGATAACCATTATCAGCAATTACAATTTATTATAATAATTTAAAATGCTATAGAAAGATAACCAATGCTTAAACCCCAAATTTCCCATAGGAAATAAGAAACAACTCCTTGTCATTACTCAGCTACAGTGCAAGATGTAAACCCAAAAATTTTCCATTTCCTTCAAGAAACAAAGAGTAAGATCTGAATGCTAAAAGTGCTTCATAGAAGCAAATAACAATCAAATAATGTTATGACAAAGTCTTAGTGTTTCATTTAGTACCTGATATGTCCTACAGTTTGGGGATTGTGGTCTCCCACAAAAATAAAATAGAATAATCCGCAGATCCTTTTCACAGTTGTCAGCCAAGATGTCAGTTGTAGTGAACCATCTGGAATGCGGCAGGAGGAGTCCCATGTCCTTATCCCCAGTGTAGAGTCCTGGACAGAACTATTTTGTCTTGAATCAGCAAGAACATCCCTTTGGAATGCCTGAAAATCAACAAAGGAAATGCATTACCCTTTTATTTGCTGTGGGAAGGGAGACGGAACACGGTGACACCCAACAGCTTGAACAATCATTTTAAGAAAAAAATAAAAAAGAAGAAGCAATCAACATTTGTCACATCCATCCTACTTGCTCTATCTAGCAGCAGTAACAGTTTCATTAGACTTCCAAGATGTTTCTGCATTATGGAGTTAACAAGTAGTCATAATAAGCATTTTATTGGCATTCCTAGTGAAGCTCTTTCTATAAACAAGTAGGTATCTTCCCAAGGAGTCTGGAATAAGCAGCCCAGCAGGTGTGGAGGAGTAGAAGGCCATGAGAGCTCACAAATCCCTGTCAGCATAACAGAGTTTTTCTCTTTGTTCTAGTTAATCATCTACGAGCACAATATATAAGCCATATTTTATGGAATTACAGAAGATAGCTCTACTCTATTCAACAAAATAATTGCCCTTGAATGAGGATTTACACATTTTTGCAAAACTGATGATTTTCCATCTTCCCTCTTTTTCAGATTTGTCTTTCTGAGAAATAACTACCAGCACCACCCACAAGGAAGCATTTGCAGTTGAAGGCAAGACCTCTAAGAGCAAATCCAAGGTAACTGAGAACATCTCGTTGTCCCAGATCTGAAGAAACACAGTTTGGTGAGAGATGAAATACTACAGACATCTGGAGTACTAAAATCTGCTGCAAAGTATGGAAAAGAAAGATAAAAGATGGGCTGTGACTCAGGCCTGTAAGAGATCCCATTTACTGTATCTAAATGGAGAGGAAAGGACTGCAGATGAAAGAATGAACTGGAAATCAAAAGATGCAAAAATGCAACAAAGGATATTCAGCATTGCTTGGTTGTCGAGGTGGTTTTTCCAGATAATGCAGATGCTGATACAAGATTTATTAAGAAGCTCAGAACCTTTACTGCAAAACAAACTTGAACAGAGATGCTGTTTCATTTTGTTGACTGACATGATTTGTACTGTATTTAAATATTTTAAAATATTACAGGTTAAAGACAGAAAGAAACCCTCTCAAAACATTTATGTCCAGTTGCAAATATAATACTGCAAATTAAGTGTAATTTAATTGCTACTCCCTGCACAAGTCACAAACATAGTAACTGTAATCAACCTCTTGCAGTTCTTCTTTAATTCTATCAAATATACTAAGAGCTCCTGTCCCTTTGTAACACCATTTTAAAAAAACAGGCATCAGCAAACTCAGTTACCAAAACTCATGCTGCAAACATATTTGCTTGCCTGGGTCAATCCAGGAAACTGAAGCACAAGAAAAGTCCTTATATTTCCTACAAAAACCTAACTGCAAATTAGCTCATGACTTGTTCTGAACAGATTTTTGCCTGCAGATAAATTTAAAGCCTGCAGATTTGGTGCTATGTATCCTACAGTCCAAGAGACAGAACTGAGGAAAAGCTGTGGAGTTTCAATTCACACGAAAAAATCTCTACATTTTGGGTTCAGAGAACGGAGCTATTTTGAGTCAACTGGAATCACCATATGCACATCCATGAGTAAATGCCAAACCCTGTGCTTCACTTTAGCAGCAAAACACACATAATAGAAAATCTTTGCTTACCTGGTTTTTTTTAATAACAGCAGCCATAGATTCCTTGGAATTGGTAATGCAACCTTGTGTTTGTGATTCACAACTGTGAGTTTTAAGTACCTGGATAAGATTCTGTCCCTGAAGTTTCCTCTAATTCAGACAAATTCCATAGCTGAGATAATCTGGTTTAAGTTTCTAAACTTGCACAGATTGGGTTAAAAAAGACCTAAGGAATTTTCTGTGCTGCAGACTGAGTGGGGGAGCAAATCACAGATCCACATCTTGTGAATCCCACCTCTTTCGCCCCCCCATAGAGTTGGGTGTTAATTTCTTGTGTCCCACATAGGACAGGACAGCACAGAAAAAGGCAGAAAGGCAGTCCTTAGGAGCTGCTCTACTGTTTGGAGAGAAAACAGGGTCTAGTAAGCAAACTGACACCTAATCCCAACACTGGCCATAGACTGGACTGCAATACAGACCAACATCAAATCTGCAGATTTTAATAATAGCGACACAAATAAAGTTCTGCCCTAACATTACCTGAAGAGTTGAAAGCAGTGAATATTAGGGGCAGAGCATTACCTGGGTTTGCAATTAAAAGTTCCAACAGCTCACAACAGATCTCATGAAAAAACATTCCAATTTTAGTATCTTTTATAGGTGGCAAAAACAGACACCTAATTTAATAGTCAGGAAGTAAAAGGACTTGCATGTAAGAGTGGAGGATAAAATATCATCTTTTCTTCACTGCTGTCCCCATCCAAACACTTAGTGTTGAAATGTATATTCTTCCTCTTTTTCATCATATTAATAACATTCTACCCCCACCATTCATCCTAAAGTCTAGTAATCCTCTTCATGAAAAATGGTAACCATGTTGTCCATGCAGAGGAAAAATTGGTATTATCAGCTGTGAGATGGATGTCTAGCACTGCACAGACATCTGCTCTTCAGTCAGCAGTTCATAAAACCAGTCAATGCTGTGCTCTTGCTGCTTTCTTTTGAACTACCTAGAGGATAAGTCACAAAAAAATCCATATCAAGCAAAGTCATTCCTGAGTTTTATGATGGCATCCCTCCTGAATCTTGATACAAGGAAAACCACTGAGTCCTTTGTTTCAGGTTCTGACTTGAAAATCACCATATGTAAACCCACTAAACTGACTTGTAATGAGTAGAGATATTTCTGGGAATAGGATCTACTCAACTTAATCCAATTTCTTTAATAAGCATCAAGAGTTCCATCTCCTCCTTGCTGGCAGTGTAGATGGAGATAAGAAGCTTTGCTCTGCCCATGATGTGAGAAATCCATTCTTTTTCTTTCAAAAAGAAGGTGTTTTTTTCATGCTTTGTTGAACTACTGATACCATTGTTGCCAAAAGACCCCAGGACCAGCAGTCAAAATTACTTGTGTCAATCGTATTCAGGGCAGGAAATTGGATTAGAAGGGCAAGGGTGAAAAAAAATCTACATTCAACATGCAAAGTGGACACGCTGTCAGTAGCAAGGTAAAATGTACATTTATTTCTTAAACAAGCCTCTGTTCACTGATACTTCAACAGAATTCCTGCACAAGCCTTAAGAGCACCCCTGGTTATGGACAAGATCCACCTGCCTCATTTCTCCTATTCCCAGTGAGGTTTATTACAAATCATTCCAAAATCTCCAGGCTGTACAGAGCACCCTGGTGTAGCTGTCCACATCTGCTCTAGTTACCCACAAAACTGCACTTCTCAAACACTGATTTAACTACATTATTTGGAAAGTCCCCTTTATGCATGTACACGTCCCCAGAGGAATCACAGCAGTGGGTTCTTTTCTATACTGTATATCAAGTATATCCTTATAATCAGTTTAATGGAAATCTTCCTAGAGAGGAAATATCAGAAAGGGGAAAAATGCATAAAAGATGCTCTGCACTAAGCACCAATTACTTTTACTGCAACAAGACTGGACTAGAATTACCCTTATCAGAAGCTGTACTGTCTACTTCAGGGAGTCTACAAATTCACCTATTTCTCCTTTTTGAGTACAAGATCTATTTTATTTCAAACAATCTTTTACAGATGTAGCTGCATGAGATAAAAAACCCAAACCAAACGAACATTGGCCTCTTACCACAATTTCCACAGCAGCTTTGTGCAGCAACTCCCTCCACAGCTCAAGTGAAAGAACCAACTGATGAATATTACAAAGTCTGTGGGAAAAGTTTTGCCTTACCCCTGGCATAACAGTGATACAAATCTTTCTTGGATGTGGAAGTGCCTAATTTTGAGAAAAGTCAGGACCTTTCCTAGAAAAACAGATCTTTGAAGACTCATGTAAGAGACTTGCCACAACAAGAGCTTTTTCCAGCCATTTTTCACCTCAATTATATAAACCTATTTATATTAACATCGTAACCTCAGGGTTCCTGTGATTAGAACAAACACCAACTCTCTCCACCAACCAAAACCACTCCGTTACATATGTTTCTTTGTTAGGATTAAAGGGGAAAATGTTTAAGCCTTAAGCAGAAAGATATCAATCAAAATTATCTTAATAAAAACTATGGGTGTAAATAAAAGAATGACTGCATCCAGCTACTGCTTAATTCTTGAAGACCACTACCTACACACAGCTCTTGGTTACAGTCAATTTTGGCAAGTCAGGTCGATGTCTCAGACACCCAAATCAAGAGAGAGCTCACTGCTGCCATGAAGGGGAGGTCCTGCTTCTTCCTTCTACTCCCTGTAACCTCCCCACAGTCCTCAGGTGTGCTCCCCACTCCACCCTCCCACAGCTCTGGTGTTTGCTGAACTTTCCCGTGGTGTGGTTCACTGAGAAGTGACCAAGGACCACCAAGCTCTTTGGCCAGGGCAGGTGTTGTTGGGCTGGGGAGCTGTGGTGGTGCACAGGACATTTGTGTGAGCGCTGGGCAGAAGGAAGAGCAGGAACAAAGCCCCAGGAGGAACAGCAACTGCTGTCCAGCTCTTTCTGCAGGGGTGGCTCCCAGCTCTGCCCCAGTAGTTCCATTACAGGCACATCAACAGCACCAGCCCAACCCAAATAGAGCCGTGAGAAGGTGCAGATTAATGACAGTACCTAGTAACTGAGAGCCTGTAGACAAATCCTGGGACAAAAGGTGAACAGCCTGACAAACACCTACATTTGGGACAGATTAGTCCCTTCTGGGAAGCTTTCGTTAGGGCAGAGGTGAGAAAAGGACTGGAGGAAACTGCCCGAGGTGATAAAGGAGAGGAAAGGATTAAAAACAAACAAAATCCGCCCAACACAACCTTGAAAATCCTGACTTGGAGAGCTAGGGAGGATTCCAGAGGGAATAACAATTCTCCTGCCCAGAGACAGACCAAGCTGTACTCAAGGATGATCCAAGAGCCACAAGCCAGGGTCTGCAACCAAAGTTTTGCTCCCCCTCTATAACCAGTGCCTCAGTGGCCCAGGCTGTTAAAATCTACCACACAGCATCTATAAAAATGTAGCAGCTCATGTTAAGATTGCCATTCATTCAACAGAAAAGTCAAAGCAGCTTTGTACAATTATAAGAAATATAAACAGAAATAATGCAGAGGCAGCTGTTCCCTTTTTCCAGAAAAGCCAACACACACACCTGCTTTCTGCGGGTTATCTTCTGTCTAAAGTTTGAGACCCAATAAATGACTAACAAGGGAGCAATAAGTCCTGGCCTGCCTACTGAAATATGATATTGTGCAGGTCTGATCTCAATTACAACAATTATTAAAAAGAAACAAGTGAGAGATTGAGCCACTTTCGAAGCATGAATCAAAAAGATTCCCTAGTCTTGTTTATTGGGAAATGCTGTACAAGTGAACCCACAGTGCACTGACTTAAATACACTTAAATACATTTAAACCAAAGATTTATGCTTTTCCCAATGATGTTGTTTACACAGGTTTTAAAGTTCTACATTAGTCAGTTAACAACTGAATACTATTTACTCCCTTAGCATTAGAAGATACTTCTTATTTGATTCAATTTACCAACCTACTTAGTAATCAGATTATCAAAGAAAGAGTATGATAAATCAGAACACAAAAGCACAATGTGCAGTTATTCTACCTCTTCCAAAATCAATTAGGGACTGAATGCATCCCACTGTCTGAGCAAGTCATGTCCTACTACCAAGGGTAGACATAATTAAAAACTTGACTGGACAGAAATAGCACCAAATGCACCAGAAGACATTTGCAGACTGTCTTCACAAAGTTTCCTCCAATTTGGAAGGAAAACCCCACAACTGTGAACTCAGTAGAAGACCACATACCTGTCAAACATCCATTTCAGACCCATACACCCCTCAGTACAAAGGTTATTATTTGGACAACTATAATGCTGAATACCAGAAACAAAAATTGAAGCTTGTCCCCAGTCTTCTTAAATACCTCCTTTTCTTTACTGGGACATTTTGCACGCTACAACCTCTCAAACACTTTTAAAGAGCAATATAGTGCCCTTCTTTTTCACACTGAGGGCCTAAGATAGGGCACTACCACTGCTCACAGGGTAGGTGACAGGCTTTTAAAGAGGACACCTTTCACACGAATAGGCATGTGAGAAGCCAAGGTGTATTATTAGCAACTATCCCTCCCCCTCCTTTTATATTTTAAATTCTGAGCAATGCTCTAAGGCTCTTTAATCCTGCCTCACCTTCTCCTGTGAGTTCACTCCTGAATGCAACAGAAACACTGAGCTGACAGTGACAAAGAATAACAAGGCAATTCCTTCAGGAATGTAGTTGCATAAATGAGAATAACATTTAACAACAAGCAAGACTAGAGCAGTCTTTTATTCTACATATTGCTAGGAAATTACAGTATCTAAATACCTGTGGAGATCAGGAGTTTGTTGTTGTCATTTGTTATCCATGAATTCAAAAAATAAAACTTGAAATGTGCACTGAAAAGACTCTGCCACTATACAATGCTTCTTCAGAGCAATCTGGTCCTCAGGAGGGTCAGCTGTTCATTCTGCACAAAGCACTGCCATTCTCCTGTTAGTTCCCTTCTTGCACTTCACTTTGGATTTTCAGGACACAAGCAATCAGAGCCAAGTACATCAAAGGAAGTAAACACCTTTGGTTTCCTCATGGAAAATGAAACAGTCCTCTGGATGTAGCTCCTGCTACAATGGAACATGACAAAAGGGTTCTGCTGAGGTGCTTCCAGCTCACTGTTAAATCTGGCAGACTACAGGCATTGTAGGAAAAGAAAGGGAAAGGCATTTAGGAAAGGAAAGGGTTGGCATACTACAATACTAAGGAAAAAAATTCCATCCTTGTTTTGACTTGAGGAGCTATGCAATACAAAGAGAGTTCAAGTTGCAGGGTTTCTGATGAAATTACAATTCTAGCATAGAACAATCTGTGGTGGATGAAAACCACCTTGGCTAACATTCACACACTGTTATTATAAAACACAATTCTGTGGCTAGGCCACCCTCATTAAGTAACGAAAATAATCTTAAATGGTTTTTATACTATTTAAAGTTGTAGCTCCATTGGGATCTGTTCTCACTTTTTTGTGTAGCTTAGGAGAGAGAAGGAAAAGAATAATTTCTGAGAGACTTCAAAACAGTTCACTAAACACCATTTTTTACAGAACTGTCTCCTGGCAAGCATCTGCACAGGGTAACACACACTGGCAGACAAAAGCCATTTCAGCTTGAACACCATTACAGCATTAACCTTTCCAAAATGCCATACCTCAGAGAGAGCAAAGCATGAGGTTAGTGGAAAATCCATCTGTTGAATGGCTAAGCCTCTCCTCCCCCAAAGAACGTGCCTGTCCAAAGGCATGAGGAAAGAACTATTTAGAAATGCTTATGAAATCCAGCATGACATATCTTTAGTTTTTGCTAGCATAGTTGGCTTGGGAGGTGAAAAATGAATGCCCTTCTCACATGACATTGCTGTACCAGCAAAAGCTCTGTAGAAACAACTCTGCTGACAAAGATTTTGTTGGCTTAGCTTTCATCATTCAGAGAAACCCAACTGACAGCAGAAAAGCTCCTCCTGCCTCTTGAGCCGTCTCTACAGCTGATATTCACAGAACTCTGGACCCAAGTGCCCACACCAGCACCCTCCCACAACTTCAAGCCATTTTAGCCTCATATTGTCTACTCTGCATGGTCACCCATTACCCTTTATCAGCCTCTTTTGTCATCCTGCATATTTTTTTCCCACAAATTGTTCACACACATTTAACTATATCATTAGAAAGCTCCCAACAATTCCAGGAAACATACTTTGTAATACCACACAGCACAAAAGTCTGCATCACCATCTAATCTGTTTAATATTTATCTGTATGTATCTATTTGATACCTGTAAGTCATAAAGATAGGCAGATCACAGACCCAAAAGCAAAGTATCTGTTTTCAACTATAACTAGCAATAATCAGTTGTCTTATTAAAATCAACTTTTAAAAACTGAAGAAGAATCATCTGTTATTAGAGCATTCCCTGTGGTTTCATTTCTAGTGTTAAGGCCTTAACATGGAATAGGAAAAGAGTAACAATCTGCTTTTTCTGTGTCAATTGGAAATCATTAGTTTGGGAAAAAAATGATTGGTTTTCCCTTTATGAGGTTATTGATGTTTACTAAAGGTCAGAGGTTTACAGCACAATAAAGGATAAGTATACCCCAAGCTGTTTACAATTGCTTTAAAAATTCTAAATAAAATAATTAAAAACTTGTTTTATATTACCCAACTGTAAACTAACCAGAGGTATCTTCAAGAATCTTTTTAGCTCAGCATTGGTAAATATTAGTATATTAGAAACAGGAGAGAAGTAAGAGAACATAAATATTTTAAGCTCAGATGATGTTAAAAAAATCATTTTGCTACTCAAAACACTTCACAGAAAACATGTAAGATCAAATAAAGTCATGCCATCTACAAGTTCTCAGATGATGCAGTAGCAAACTAAAAGCTCAGAATAGTCAAAGATTGATTTTTCCCCCCCCAGTTATTTTAAGTAAATGAACTGAAGCATTGCCTGTCAGTATTTCCAGTGCAGATCCTCCAAGCTGCAGCTTTCTTGAAAGACACAAATCTCCATTTCATTTAGAAAACAGCCATCCAGAGCTGCACACAGCAGCTAACAATTTTCTATACATAAATCAGGTTTTATCCTTAGAATATGTAAGTTAACATTTTTCCCATTGTATTTCCATCAAAAACAACACAAAAAAATGTCTCCAACTGACACACGGATGGTAGGAACAGACTGCTGGAGTTACCAGGCCAGATTAAAGATTCTCTTAGGGCCCCAAGATACTCAAGATTACGCAAAGGACTTCGTTTCCAAAAAAGTTATGAAGAAAGAGCTTCAATTATAACAGGCACTTTCTTTCCATCTTATAACAAAATTCACTGACTTGGTGAATGACTGTACCATCATGGTCTTTCTCTGCATAACATAAAGACAAAAATCAGCAAAGCAAACAAGAAAACATGACAAAACTTTCCCTGTATTATACCTATGTATTGTTACCACAGCTTCACAAGTACTACACAATATCAACACAATACATACAAACATCATTTGACAGCTTAAAAATCTGGTGATTACAAACAGGGTCATGGAAAAACAAATCAGAATTTCAAACCTGTCCACCTTACAAACATTAATCCTCTAGTAGTGCATTTTTGCTTAGTTTCTAACAAAACCATGGAAGTTCTGATGTCAGCACTTTGGACAGTGCAGAAACTTGATAAAAATTAGATGATCTTTATGGAATCGATTGTCATCAATTTAAGAGCCATCCAAAATTACTTGTTATCTCAACAAAAAAACATTTGGTCCACAACACAAGACAGTCATCAATATGCTGCATAGGAAAAAAAACCCATAGCCTACTGTAAATACTGTTGCTGTTTTCGTTTGAAACCTATCTTTCAATTCAAAACTTATCTTTATAAAAAAATTAAGCTTACTTGTAGCTCCTCACCAGAATGGAGATAACCATAAGACAAAAAAACAAAACAAAAGAAAACACTAAAGAGAGGTTTAGTCATCTCCCCCATTTCTGCCACCTTGGGAAATTGTTTAAGCAGAGATACTCATAATGGTTGTCCAATCACAGCACAAAAAAAATACCCAGTAAATAAAAACCAGCTAGAATGCCATTATTAAATGAGAAGATATCAGAAAAAATTGTTTTTCAAGTCAATGTTTACAGAGAGAAGAGCTTTAGGAATGCTGAGAGACGCCCGGCAGCGCCGTCCTGCTCCACCCAGGGCCCC
>VZRZ01003655.1:56829-75177 GCA_013398175.1 Climacteris rufus
CACTGTCACTGCCACAGCTGGGCTGTCACTGTCACTGCCACTGTCACTGCCACAGCCGGGCTGTCACTGCCACTGTCACTGTCACTGCCACAGCTGGGCTGTCACTGTCACTGCCACTGTCACTGCCACAGCCGGACTGTCACTGCCACTGTCACTGTCACCCCGCCGCCTCCTCCTCAGCAGCTCCCACCCTCCCGAAGCTCTGGGTGTGCTAGAAAATGGCTGTGCAGGTTTTAATCGCTTTCTCCACGAACAGGCGGGCTCCTCTCAAAATGAAAGTTTACACCACACCTCGAGGATTCTGATGTGACACAGAAGCGGGGCAAAAGCTTTCATAGTGGAAAGGTATTCATTTCCTCTCTAGACAGATTTATTTCTTCACTTTGCCATTGTGAACACAACATAAAAAGTCATCAGTAAGTTGGTTCACGGTGCCAGCAGATAAACACGCCTGTCGCCGGCAGTATGAATGCTATGATCATTTTCTGGACTGGCACATAACAACTATCAGAACCCAAATAAGGAAGAAAAATAGAGGGGTAAAAAAAAGCCAGTTATATGGTAAACATCATCCTTCCAAAAGCAGTACCCAGATCAGGAGTGCACGGTTTTGTTGCCAGTGAGAAACTGCTATCCCTGCCCCATGTGCAGCATCACCCCTGTGCTCAGCAGCCCTGCTGCACCATGATAAACAGAATTCCCTTCCTGTACTCTCCAGAGACCTCTCTGAGGGACCCTGCACATCAAGTGAGGCTGGAAGCAGAATGGGGCAATATTTTTAATCTGCAGGCTCCAGAGAGAGGAAGCACAATCTTGGGAGGCTGCAATTCTCTACAAACAGGAGATCAGTATCCTATATATTTAATGACAAGATTAAAAAAACCCAAATTCATACATATATGTATGTATTTCTACAATGTAACAAAGAGAGGAAATAAAAAATCTAAAACAACTATAGCAAGCTTTAGACCAGTCACAGACTGCAGCAGTCTTAGTACTAAAACAGATTTTTATAAATATAAATAAACATATATAAAATATAAATATATAAAAACATCTTTGGATATTAAGACTGCTGCAGTTTGTAACAGATCTTAATCTTGCTATGATTGTTATTCCCCTCTTCTGCCACGTCTGTGCTCCATCTTTAAGGCCTCTGCTCTTTCTGCCCACACAGGGCAGAGGCACACACTCCACTTATCCTGGCTGTCATCCTTGACCAGCAAGATCATATGGGGGGAAAAAAAGTAAATCTTTGTTTTGGCTGCAGACAGCAGCTCCTGGAATGCCTGTTTCTGTGCACAGGAGTTCAGTGGAACTGCTGGCCATGCCCCTCCTCTCCACCTCAGCACACACGCCCACCATTCCCGAGGTCCCATCCCAAACTCTTTAGAAAATACACACAAAAGGCAAAATCCTGGGACACCCTTGATATTTTTGCAGAGGTTTCAACTCTTCTCTTTCAGCTGGTCTGCAATGGGAGCATTATTTGTCGTGGAGAAGACTTCCTCGGCAGGATGCTAGGCAAGAAAATTACTTTTATTTTCCTAATTGTATAATGAATTCCAAATAGGTGAACACCTATGTGCACCAGTCATTCACTGCAGGGTCTGTAGTCTGAATCCTGCCAAAGAGAAGAGTTTTCAGTTTCTGAACACATTACACAGATCACATTAATGTCAGAATAATCTTTTAAGCATTCTCCTCACACAACACTAGGAAGATGTGTCTGTGTGCATGTCTAGCCACTGTTCCAATCAGATTCACATACACCACAGCAGAGCACCAAGGAGTATTTTTTTAATCAGTAAGATCAGCAACAAGATACAGAGAGCCCCAAACAGGAAATAAAGCAGTATCCAATGGAGAAAGAACTGAGCAAAGAATTACTGTTGTACTTTGCACTGCCCATTGAAAAATTTTTGTTAATTTTTCTAAAACCCACACACATTATAAAGAGTTGGGGCTTTTATCAGCTCCTGTAACCCCTATCCTGGAGACTCACCCCACAGGATGTGTTCTGGGTTTGCATTCTCATAAGCAAAATCTTTTTACCCCCTACACAAATGTATTGGTCTAGTGTAAATGATGGGATAAAAGCTGGCACAGCACTCATTACCTGAAATGTTCCTCTATCACAAATGTACTCTAGAAGTGCTCATCTGATGTTGTGTGTTCAGCCCTATGACTGCCTTTACACAAAGTTCAAACCAAAGGAACTATGTGCAAATGGACACAGACATAACATGTTAACTTACGTGAAACATAATTACATATTTTGAATGGAATAACAAAAATAATGCTGTCATTTTTCTCTTCAATTAGTCAAGATACATAATTAATATGCTTAAGAGCAGTAAAAACTTATAGCCTGGAAACAGGAGCTGGAGCACTAAGGGCTAAATCACAATTGCAACCCTGACTTAGTTGACTAAGTCAACTCAAAATGTGTAAATTTTATCTCTATAATCAAACACACATTATATTTGCTGAAATACCATCTAACAAAATAGGCATCATAGGCTCAGAAACAGATAAGCAAGTAAAAAGTTTCAATTCAATACCACAGATCAAACATACAAGACAGAGATAAACGAAAAACAGCCTAGAAAGCAATCAGATGCTTGTCAAAGGAGGATGAATTCTAGAGCTAGGAAAAAGAACTCTGAAGATATGCAACACCACCTCTTCAAAACCATTTTCCTGACAAAACAATACCCTCTGTCATAGTTGTACTTACAACTGCAGTATGAATAAGTGGCTGTGGAAATGAATCTCTCCTCTCTTTATGTTTTTAAACTCAGAACAAACTTACAGAACTCAGTAAGAGGCAAAAGTGCACCATCAAGTGTCTGCAAACCAGCATCTGACTCAGAGCAGAGAAGACTGGACTGTCCTGAATTAAATTTTCTTTACAACTTGAAAAGGAGTATTGACACAGAGACAGAAACCCAAACTGATGAAAAATCTCTGTTACATGGGATGTACTGGGGAAGCAGATGGCACTGGCTCTGCAATATCCAATCACTTGAGGCACAAGAGCCCTACTGCCCCAAAACAACTCACACCAACATTTTACAGGCCTGTACATTTTCAGGACTGAAAAAACAGGACACAAACTCCTGGAGAAGGACACACACACTGAAATGTTCTAACTAACAAGAGGTTTTCATTCTAGAAGAAAGGAAAAGAGAAGAGAAAGAAAATTAGTTCTTTGAAGATTCCTAAAGAACAAGCTAAAAGGCAAGCCTCTGGACCAACCAAAAGACATTTAAGAAAAAGTTTGCAACAAAAAAAAGCTTAAAAAACACTAGAATGGGCTATTTCAACTACTTATCCCAATTCCAGAATGAAGTTTATCTGTAAACCCAAAGGAAACAGAGCGGCTTTTCTCAGCTGTGTGAGAAAGGGAGGCAGTGTTTGTCCTATCCATATGGATTTAACAGGAGCACCTCGTGAAGCCATCTTTGGACTACACCAAGTTCCATCCACTTGGCTGATTTTGTCTCTTCTGAACTGCTAGGAAGTTTTTAACATTTGATTGAACAGAAATATATTTATCCCTACCCTTAGAGAAACTGTCTAACTCCACATTGGTCAGGAATGCCTATTCTGTATTTAGTTCACATCATCTGCCTGTAAGAACCTCTCCCTTCCAAGAAAGCAGAAACAATCAAGCACTGCAATTTCATTCCTTTGCACCATAAACACAGTTTCTACAGCACAGTGATGGAGCTAAAATAAACATCTTTCTCTGGTGGCTTTATTTTTGTTCTAAGAAATGAAATACATCCTCAGTCCTACTAGTATAAATGAAACAATTTTATGCTGTTTAGAAACTAGTCACCATTTAGCCATGGTTACTGGATAATGACAAAGTGTTGTCCAAGTCTAACAGGAAACTTTGAGCTAAAGCCTGAAATATAAATAATCCCTAAACACTGACTGTGCAAAGCTAGTCCTAAAGACTAAAAGGAATTACTTTTCAAATACCTTCTGGACAGTGGATACCAAGTGAGCAAGTGTCTGTCTGGTGGGTCTATTTGTAGGCCTGATTGCTGATGAAAGATTAACTTACTGTTAATTAAAAAGCCTAGAGTAACAGTACAGAAGCAAGCTGAAAAAAATACTTCCTAGGTTTCACAGAATTCAATATTAAAGGTCTTTTTACAAGTATTCATTACAGCAATCTAGTGAAAAATATTCAATGTATCTCTGAGTGTAAGCAAACTTTTGGTGTTACCTGGAGTACAGAAATTCTAAATAATTAAATAGGAATAACATTTACACGACCAGACTTTTGAAAGAAAAAAATAACCAACCAAACCTGGCATCTCTCAAAGTTCATAGAACGTTATTATTAAGAATGTGGAAGGGATGGTTTTGGGACCACGTAAAGAAGCCAAAACATATTCTGTCCAATTCTTCACCTCTTGAACAAAGCAACTCTAATCTCCTTCTTACTCAAGGAATGAGGAAGACTTAGGAGAAAGCAAATTCTAGTAGAAGATGATCCTAGAGTCCTGAGGTAGCCATTCATTTCACTACTTATGGTTCTTAAAGTCATGCTTAGTGAAGCAAAACACAATCCCCAAGCCACCTTTTCCTTTTGCTCTAGAAAGCATATTAGAACACATTTAAGAAAACTGTATTTCTAATTTTCTGCGTGCTAGGTAATTGTGTTACACAAGAAAGGGAAAAGAAATACTACCAGGAAAAGCTCTGGCCTATCTCCATAATTTGAAATAAGAACCACTCAGATTATATTCAACCACAGACTGATTTTTGAGGTCAACAGAAAACAGTGCTGCTTAATAAATGAAAACCAAAGTACTGCTTCTGCAGTTTAAACAACTGAGTAACGGCTCATGCTAAAGCAAGGAGTGAATTTATTACAAACCAAAACTAAAGATCAGTTACTTTGTTTTGTCAGATGCTTTATCACTGTAATTTCTGTCCTTCCACCCCCAGCTGTTCCTATTACTAAGCATTCTCATTCACTTTTACTTCTGAGTGTATAACCCTTTCAACACCTTCACATTTTCTCCACAATCTAACCTACTTTGTTGTTAACAAAAATAAAATAAAATGAAGGTATTGTAAATTTAGTCTCAAGATGATAAATTCACGCACACCTAATGAACATACCATGTCTAGTTTTGCATTCATATCTTGGTATTAACTTTTCCTCAAACTGCAGTTTAAATTCAGACTATTCTAGACATTCTGTTTTAGACAGCCCCATCTAAATGCCAGGTATTCGATAAGCAGAAGATTAAGCCACTCACAGGTTGGAGTTTAAGGCCACCCTCATTGTCTGAAAGCAAAAGCTGTAATATCCTCTCACCCACATGAGGTTCATTGTATCTTGGTTTTTTAATCAAAGAGCAACTGTTCGAACACAAAATAATATCCCTGGAAAACTTCCTCTGGGCTTCTCCATGAGTGATCCAGTGAGTGAACTGACAAAGTGGGCCAGGCATATGTAGGTCCCACATGCTGAGCAGAAATTCTTTAAAACCACAGTGTCTGCCTCAGAACCAACACTCAAACCAAATTGTGTTGTCTCCCTAGATATATTTTTTCCATTTTTCTCCCAATATTTCCCCCCCCATAACAAAACCTGGTCTCCTATAACCTTTATGATATAAATACTCATTCTTTAGAAGGTACTGATTTTGAAGCCATGCTATCCAAAACCCATTCCTATGGATTTGTCACACTTGGCAGGGGATGGGAACTTTGAGGGGTGTGAAATCAACTCCTTTTTTGGTACAGACACTATGAAACAACCAAAAAACCAAAGGGTTTGTCTGTTCCAGCAAAAGCTCACCATGACCAGCAGTTTTGTGAACACAAAAACGAGAATAGAGAATGGTAAGAACCTGTTTATACTAAACCAGGGTTATTTTCTGCAAGAGGACAGCTGAAATACAAGTTCCCAAACAACAAAGTCTACCCCCGACATAACAAAAACCCAAACAATAACACTTCCCTCCTGTTTGCAAAATTCCATGGTTGGGTAGCACAACAAATTGTGTTATCATCCCAAAAATTCTAAACAACCACAGCATGGGAACAGGGCTTCAGTGCCAGGTGCCTAAAAGCAAGAAATGAACAGAAAAGGGAGCTTCAGCTGAAATGATGATCAGCAATTCAGCTGTAACCCCACATTTCAACTCTGATCCTCAAGTACCTGAGGCAAAAGCCTAAGGAATGCACCAGTTTAAACCAAGGGAGATGGGAGAGTCTCAATAAATCTGGATTTTTCCAGTGAAGATGGATACAGCTCACTGATTTATCAGGAGTTTTTAATACTCTCTCCAAGTCTGAATCTGAAAATCAACAGGTCAAGTATGATAAGAGATCAGGCAGATTTTCTCAGGGCAGGTATGTGCTGCCTTCCAGCCCCACAGGAGGGAATGAGAGGAACTGCAGGGCTGGGCCCAGCAAAGGGCAGTGCCACAGGGAAGGAGGAGCTCAACACCACAGGGCAGCATTTCCCTTGCTTCAGGACAACACAGAGGATTTGGAAAGAAGGATATTTTTAATGTTGTTTTTCAATTAGTTTTTGTCTCTTGCAAAAATAAAAGCCAGCCTATCAGTTTGAGCCCTCAGTTTTGCTCTAAAAGTAAATCTTCTGGGATAAATATGTTCAACCTAAAGGAGTGAGCTGCAGTTGAGACTTGTGTCAGCGGTGGCATCAGCACTTTCAAGGACTGTGTTAACACCACCCTTGCTCCTGCCCCAAATTTGGCTAATGACAACTTCAAAAGCACCATCTTGTAAATTCTGAAGTGTTTAAGGTTAAAAAAGATCTGACTTTTAACACAGAATTCAAGAGGAGGAAGAAGAAAGGAGGGAGCAGAGACAGAGAGGAGCTCCTAAGGACACTAGGAGTCAACATGTGATTTTTTTACTTTCTTGCATGTCTGTACAGCCAAACATCTCCACTCATATATATTGGCATCATCAGACCCTAAAGAGACTTAAAACAAAATCAGCATCATATTTAATTATCTATGACTAGTTAGGAAAAAAAATAAGATAATAATTTTCAATTAATATTACATGAAAGGAAATCATTATTTTTTAAGCAGTTAGGGCTGGGACCTGGAGATGTCACTCGAGATGCAGCCTGCAATAATACAGATTGGATAGTGGGCTTTGCTAGATAAACAAAAGCTTTTTCATAGATGCAACACTAATTTTCAGAATGTTGCTAGGGCAACAGCAGACTGTAACAAGAATTTCTGAATAATGAGCAGGTGGCAATATACAAAGATCTTCGATTCCTGACTGAATTATTTATATGTAATCCTGAATAGTGAGATTTTGAAAAGCAATAGCCTTATTCCACCACTACACAAATGGAATAGTATCCCTTGTCTAGAATATTTATCAGAGTTCTAAACATACATCTCTTTTTTGTTTTAACATGATATGTAAGGCAAGATCCCTGATCTCACACCTCTAGCATAAAGAGGTAAAAGCAGTTATTTTGCACAAAATCCTGTTAAACCATGTGAAAAAAAAGCTTTTCTAAGCCAAAGCTAAACCTAACTTTCTATCCAAGATTCTCCTCATACAGATTCAATAATAATTCCAGAGGGACAGAAACAAATTCTGGCAATTACAAAGCAAGGACCAGACTAACAGAATAGAACTGGACATACTTTATTGATCATGCACATCCATAGCAGGAACTTTGCCAGATACAAAATGCTCTGGGAGGAAGCCTTAAGGACAACCTAGAGCTATGCATTTGGAAAGCAACAGCAGCAAGATTTAGCAAGATTCTTGTTGATTTAAAACTTTCAACCCTGGTAAGTCAATATCCTACCAACTAACTCCTAACTAACCACTAACCAACCAATTCCATCACCTGGCCTTCCAGGTTTCTGACTGGCTGGTCAGCAAAGGTTTGAGTACCTGGACAAGGCCAGTTGCAACTTTCTTCTTTTGCTGAATATGACAGAAAATAACTATTTTAACTTATTCCAAGACTGATCTGTTTCTCCCTGTGAGTTCCCTGAGATGCTGTAATATATGCAAAAATCACAAACCTGGTCCACCTTTGGGGCTTTTTGTCACAGATCTGTGTTTTAAATACCAATAAAATAGTAAGATTTGTAGTTGTTTTAAGCAAAGTTCCCAGTTTTTGGAGATTAACAGAGCCTATGTATTGAGATATAAATTCATATGCCACAAGGTAACAGTATATGAGCATTTGTAAATGCAAACTACAGAGCTTTTACAAACAGCTGAAATCAAAAAGTTTCTAAAACACAGTAAAGGATGGATAATCTAACTATTTGATACAACTTTGATCAATACTCTTAATTCACCATGAAGCCCCTCATGACAAGAAAGCCATGGAGGTGCTGGAGCACATCCAGAGAAGGGAAGTAACAAGAGGAAATGGCCTCAAGGTGCACCAGGGGAGGTTAAGGATGGGTATGAGGAAAAATTTCCTCATGGGAAGTGTTGTCCAGCACTGAAACTGCACGGGGAAGTGGTGGAGTCCCCATCCCTGAAGGGATGTAAAATATGTGCAGATGTGGCACTTGGGGACATGGTTTAGTGCTGGGCTTGGCAGTGCTGAGTCCAGCCAGTGCTGGTTGGACTCGATGATCTTAGAGGTGTTTTCCAACCTAAATAATTCCATGATTCTATTCTTTATTGTATGCAATTATTTCAGTTTATCTGATTTTCAACTAACATGCATTAAACTGAGGACAAGCCCTAGAAGAAGTTACACATTAAATTGTGTTGTCATCATGTGTGCCAGCTGTCCAGACCTGAACACCCCACAGACAGCTAGAACCAGGTTTTAAACTAAAGTTCATCCAGTGAAATCTCACAATTTGACACCTGGGCAAGTTTTACCAGCAAAGTCTTCTACGTCAGCAAAGCTCCTCGAATTAGATTATAGCTATAGCAATTCAAGAAGAATGTTCAGTGGAGACAGTCTAACTCACAGAAGATAAAAGAATCTGATCTACTCTTGCTGCATTGTTTATAAATGAGCTTGTCCTCTCCAGCAGCTTCAGTCTAAGCAGGTTTAACAACCAGTGCTGAGCAGCTCCCTGCATTGCAGCTGAATCCTCTAAATTCCTTTGTTCCACTTTCTGGTCAGAGGGAGGTAACAACAGTTCCCTCACTAATATGATGCCTCATGGAACAGCTGCTTAAGCATGATCTTAAATCTCAAAACTGAAGATCCTACCAACAAGGCAAAGTAGGTAAGATGAGCATCTTGCCATTTCCTTCTGAAAGCACAGCATCATCATCAGCCCAGCAGCTTCACTGCCTGGACCCAGGCACAAGGGAGACAGAGAACTGATTCCTCCTTTCCCCAACTGAGAAACCATGCAGCATCATTTTCTGCCACCTTGCACAGATATTTCATCTCCTTAAGCAGCAGAGTGGTCAGTCAAGCAAGCAATGTTAACATTTACACTAAGTACCAATTTTTTGGGATGGCATATCCTCCTTTCTCGTGGTGTGATCACTGAAACAAGAGGTTACTTGTTAAAGAAACTTACCTGAATCAAACACTGTATCTCTCTTTAGAGGGAGGGGGGAAGGAAAACTAAACTTAACGAAGATTTATCTTACAGAATGATGGAATCTTTTTTAATTAAAAAAGTATAAACATAGGACAAATATTGCCACCCTTATGTTTATATTCTGAACTATTTTTGCAACTCAAAGTTTAGAAGAGAAACTAATGCAGTGCCTCAGGATTTAGTGCATTTGTTTGAGAAGTTTTCTGGAAAAGCAGGTTTTGGACAAGTATAAAGGCATGAAGAAAATGAAAAAGAAGCACCAGTGTTTTCTTCAAAAATATTTCAAAGATTACATATCCAAGCCATTGCAAATTTGACAAGAGAAAAGATACCCACCCTCAAAATGCAGCTGCCAAATGCACCGTTCCTGCGTTGAACAGAGGCATCCCCAATTCTGGGGGCAGAAAAGGTTTGAAAGTTTGAAGGAACAGGAAAGTAACTGTTTCTGGAAACCAGATTTTTCACTTTTTAAGGGTATCCATTTACAACCTGTCTTCTGCTTTGCCTTACATATTCTGGAAGTGTGAGCAGCCCAGAAAGTCAGAGCTCCAGGCATTCTCTGTGGGACCAAATAGGGGATAAGGAAAGCAGATGGTTTAAAGAGACAGCAAACTTTAACACTGCTCTGCCACTGAACACCTTAATCCCTAAGAATCTTATTCCTGTAGTCAGAATATTCAAGCAAAGGACTATTAATAATTAATAGAATACCTATTAATAATTATTAGAATCCTGCATTTCTCTGACCCAAAGGCTTTACTTTACAGGCAATTCAGGGCAGGGACTTTGACATAGTCTTAGGCTACAACAATCCAGAGATTGAGGATAATCAGGCTGTCCTTGATGAAGCATTTCCTTATGCAGATATACAACACACAGTTATAGAAACATATATTAAAACATGTCTATAAATGTTATGCAGCATTTAATATTATGTGGGTAAGAAATCTTCTCTAAAATACCTACAGAACTTGCTCTCTCTAAGGCAGAGGGAGAAGAGGCTGGGAAGGGAAGAATGCCCTTTAAAATAAATAACCACAAATTTAGCTGGAAGAATAAATGCAGAGGAAGGAAAACAACCAAACAACAACTCTTAAACAAACCAAGCCAAAAATAAAATACACCCCAAAATACACTGACTCACCAAAAGGTAAGCCTTGAAAGTCAGAAACAAAAGTTGCAGTCTGAGCCAGAACTTTCTAACAAAAAGTTCATCATCCATATAAACAGAAGAACAAGTACTCCAGAAAACCACTACAGAACATCTGAAATTGAATTTGAAAGAGTACATTCAAAGGAAAAATAAGATTCAGATGGTGCTGAAAACACCATACCCACTAACTACAGAAAATTAGAAGGCTCTCATCAGGTCACAAGTCCCAAAAAAGAGGCTCTTCCCAACAGTACAAAATACACGATGGTATCATTTGATGTTAGAACAAAAAGCACAGAACAAAATATACAGAAAAAATAACTGTAGGCCTGACTTCTGAACAAATTTTAGAGGAGAGAATGAATCAAAGGCACCAAAGTCAATGGGAAATGAGTTGACAGAAAAACATGTGTAGCAGAGATTGTGCCAAACAGCTCTATTTAATAGAGTAATAGTTCCTAGGAAAAATAAATGGAGTAGGTCTAATCTCTTTGAATTGCATGTAGTATTATACAGAAAATTGAGAAAGCAGAGACAATGAAGATTAACCAAGTTTAAATTTTAAAGATGTAACTACCATTCAATGTATTATCAGAAAAGCTACAGAAGTAAAAGTGCCATTCTAAAGCCCTGGTAAGGCCTTATAAGGAAAATGGTATTTGCACTGATAAAAACTTGTATGGAAAACTCAATTTCATGTGGCTGCTGTAGATAACAGATGGGTAGAAGAGCTACTTAATCTAGGAGAAAACTTTGCCACAAACCCATGTGTCTGTAAGTTTTCCACAGTCAGCCAGGCTGGAGGCCAGTAGATATCAGAAGCAGATTTTACAACTGCTGCTCAGCATGCAAGAAGATAGCTAGCAATTTAATTAACATTAAGATAAAGTTTGACACAGTTATGAAAGCATTACTTCCTGCAATAAGGGACTGGACTACATGACCCACAGTCTGTCCTTTTAGGCTTCAGGCACGTTCATGCCATGCAGAGTGCAATGAGTTGCAATCTTGTCCAAAAACGTTGTATTATTTTATTGATAGTTACTGCTATTTAACACCTGCATGGCCTAGATTCAGTGCAAACCAACTGGAATCCTTTTGTTCATCAAACTTTACTTTAAAAGCCTGTTAAGAAGCCTTCTTAGGATCAACAAGATTTTTTCCTTAAAATTGAAAGGAACTGGGAAAAGTCCGCTTACTTGTACTTTATTTCTAAAGACGTCAAAGAATAATTTAAAATCAATTTGATGTCCTCCCACATTTTCTATGGGAGTCTGTCTTATTACATCAAACATATGTGAGAATCCATCTTCCTTATAGAAGTCATGCCTACATTTGACCTCTATCTATCATAGTTCCAAAGTTCCAGAATCACTGCCACTATAACCAGGTAACTGCGGCACAGGGAGACATGAATAAAATATGGACACACAAAACAACTCCTGACACTGCAAAAGCAGAGTCCCAAGGTTAATAAGTCATGAGCAGCATTAAAGCTGAGCCTGTCAACGTCATGCACCAGGACTTTCTCACTGTTCATATCAAGAGGCAGTCAGTCCATCAGGGACAGACACCCGGGCAGGAGGGACAGACCTGAGGACACTCTGCTGCCTTTCTGGAGCATGGAGACACAAAATATTTACATGGACAACTAAGAACCCCAGCAGAGCCCTGTGATCTCAGTCAAGCAACAGGCTTTAGAATTGTCTGATCCAAAACATGCCTGAATTCATACATTGTCTGACCAGAGCTGAAAAATCTTGTCAAGGTCTCCCATTCCCAATTATCCCATGTGTTAAAAGTGGACTAAACTGTTTCCTGCTTAAAAGTAGCTTATATATTTCATTGTATACTGGAAAATATGACAAGAAAAGAGTTACTGAAAGAATACCTACACATTTACATTTCTTGATCTTTATGGAACATTGCAGTTTTAAGCCTTCACAATGCTATGGACCAAGGAAGACAGACACAAACCCAGTTTTTAACACTGTCCAATAGTTCAACAGAAAAGGCCAGATAAAAAGCTGATTGTGTTCTCAGTTGGGACAGCTTCCACTACCATTTTGATATGCAGGTCTTAATAAGGACTACTGCTTCTCAAATCAAACTTTGCAGTGTCAGCAAACACAAGATTAGGTACAACTGAAGGGATGTCATCATGCTGAATGATGAACAGCCAACTGTTGGAATATCATACATTGCATTAACTGGGTTAGCCCAGTAACATCATTTATTCTTTTCATATTAAGAATTTCATCTAATGGTGCCATTTGAAGCCCAGAAATCTTCCTCAAAACATGGTTGTTATTATTTATTACACTGGATGAAGGCTCTTCTTCATTTAAATCATTACTAGATAAGCTCAGTCTGGACTCAGTTGCTTCTCCCAGTAACAAGAATGTCCACATAAATATAAGTAGCAGCTTCCATAAAGTAACTTAATAGCTTCCCAGTATTGGGAATCCTCTTCCTCCTCCCAATCCCTAGCACAAGGATGACATCTCAGAGCAACACTGGCACTGCTGTGTGGTACAACTTTAATCCCCTGAAAGAGTAGTTGACTTTTCCATGACAATAATGCAATGTGCAACCAAACATGCACCTGGAAGCCTTTGAAGAGATCAGTGGCAATTAAAATACATTAAAGGTCACTTTGATGTGCTTAAAACAAAGAAGAAACCACAACACCTAAAGCAAGAGACTAATAACTTCTAATCTTCATCACAAGTAAAAATTAAGGACTCATTACAGTCAATTCTACAGTGAAGAATCAGCACATACTTTGAGTATCCAACAGTCATTTTACCGGTTTCTGCCACCACAGCATATGCAACACTCACTAACATAGGAAAATTAATCAGTTTCCCTTGGAAAGCCATTAGGCAACAGTTCTTGTTCAAAAATAGTGTGACTTCCCAAGTGGAAGAAGGATAAGGACCCATCAACTAAAAAAGTCAGGTTTTATTTTGAGTCAAAGCACTGCCATTGTGTGTAGCTTTGCAGACCAATCCAGCTGCTTCTAAGGGAAGATAGAAACTGGTGAGGGCTTGGTTCTTGCTTTAAGCTATGGAATAGATTTAATACATTACAAAAGAAAGGGAGAAAAAGAATCTAATCCTGGCAGCAACATTTTAACACCTGCAGAGCACATTGAACGTGAACAGGGGCTCTTCATCCAACAGACTGAGGGATTGACAAAGCTTTAAAGGAAAAAGGCTTTTTTCTGAGCCTTGTGTTGAAGCGCTCCAAATCACGCTGTGACAACACGGACAAGAATTCCCCACAACCTGATTTACTCCTTTTGCTACTGCATCATTTGGGTACAAAACCTGAACGTTTGATCAAAGCCAGCAATTTTCCAATGCCTCTCAAAACTCCTGCTGTATCTCCACAAGAACATACCAAATCCTTCCGAGTTCACTTAGAACATGGAAGCAGATGGAAATCTGCTTGTGGCTCCAGCATCGGTCAATGATGCAACTGCTCCCAGCTTCTCACCACCAGCAGGAGGCTTTAATGCCCAAAGCTCTGTCAGGAGAAAGCACTGTGAGAACACTCCTCAATCTGCTGTTGGCAGAAGCACTCGAATTAGTTTGAGCTTCACTCACCAGCTGCACACCACCAGCCTCTTCCAGAATCAGCTGCACTGAAGAAGTCACTGATCTCACTTCCAGTCCCCATTTCCTCCATCTGCCAGTTAAACTGCTCCTCCAAGTCTCCCAATATAAGTTTAAATTTGATAGAATAAGAGACCTACATCTTACACAGCTCGAAGTTCTGAAACTCCTCACAGTAACAGCTCATTAGACAGCCCAGAGGAGGTGACAGAGGGCAGGAACAAAAAGCCAAGGATATGGCACTACCGTGGCCTCTTTCCCAGCGGCAGGTATTTGCAAGGACTGCATCTATTTATGTCTTGCTTCACTTAACATAAATTAAAGTGCTTTAGTTGGATACCTGCAGCAAGCTATCACACCTCACTTGGCTGGGAACAATTCTTAAAACGACTGAGGTTGGTTAATGCTAACCAATTACACAGAACAGTTTTTAGAAAAATACAAAACTCAGTACTGGGTTTTCACTAAACCAAATCCAGCAATGGCGTCTTCCACAATTAAGTCTTTTGGAGGTTATTTTTTGATCCAAAACTATGCTTTCCAAGTGAAGGAGCACGTATGCTACCCTCTTTAGTCAGAGCTTTAATGATATCTATGACATTTGTCCCGACAAGCTCCAGCCTTCAGACCATTCTGTACACAACTGCACAAAGAGCTTTCATACATGGCAGTACAAACTCGCTAACAAACCTGAGCAGGGGGCAGAGGAGAGAGCTGAGAGTGTTAAATAAAGGACAGAATTCCATTTTGTACACAAGTTTGAGTTACAGATTAAAGAATAATAAAACGTTGGGAAGGAGAGTACAGAACAAAAATTTAGCAGACGAAAAAAGACAGGTGAACAATGTAGTATATAATTGTTTATGCAGAAACCAATGGCTGCTAAGAGATAATGCCCCATTTCCTTAGAGATCCAAGATAAAGAGTAGAAAAGAAATCCTCGAATAAGCTTCCCACAGCCATCTCAAATCTACATTTTGCTTCAGCAGTCTGGATAGGAACATACAATAACTAAATATAACGTTCTTGGAAACTTAATTCTATATATTGGAGACGAGTGCATCTCATAAAATGACACGTTGACAGGATTCTCATAATACATACATTAAACTACACAGACTAACTTATGCACAAGAATAGCAGTGCAGGCTGTTCTGTAATTAAGGCTGCTGCCCTTCCACAAATCCAGTTTCAGACATTATTTCCTCTAAAACACTCCTTCAGCAAGTTATGAAATCAAAATAAGATTGCGGGCAGGCCCAAAGTGCCGTGTTCCCAACTGCATTTAATCATAATCTGTTGCTGATTTATCATCTCCCAGAAACAGAGCTTTCCAACACCACTTTCAGAAATCTCTTCACACTGTTAGACAGCACAATCGCCCATCACCTCAAAACAAAAGTCAACGAGGAAACACAAAGAAACACACAAACACAACTTGAATGGGCTTCCATAGATGCTCCCATCATCCAGGGTAAGCAGCACATTAAGGCACTCGCATTGATTCTTGCTGCCCGAAGAATACGGTGTGAATGAGCCCATTATTCACGTCCTGCATTGCCACAGGACTCATCTGTCGGGCACGGAAAGGCTCCACTCGGAATGCGCCGCTTCACCAAAGCCCTGGGGCATCCCTGCCTGCCCGTCAGCCGTGCGAGGGACACGGGAGAGGAGCCACCAACAGCCCCACTGGGTTCAACACCTCTGCAGTCCTCAAAGCAGGGATGCCGGGATTACAGGATATTCTCCCACTCCTACTGAAAGCTCCTTAGCTCCCACACCCATGAATGACAGCATTTTGTATTTACTGGCTACTGCTTAACTCTCTTGGGGTCTGTGAGACTGGAATTCCAGTGGGCTGAAAAATTTCAGATCCAATGCACTCCGACTGATCAGGACACCCAAGGTGGGTCATATTTTTATCCAGGTGATAAAAGTTCGAGCACAGAGTTGTCTAGCTCACCAAAACTGAACTGCTCTCACTATATATTAAAATATTTTTAGAAAATGGACTGTATGCTACATTATAGCCAATTCGAAGTCGCTCCATTACCTGACAACTCGCTCTCAGAGAACACGGTGTCTTAAGGTCCATTTTCCCCAAAGTCTCCAAAAAATGCAACTGTATCAACTGCTTTTAAAAGCCTGGAATACAGCAGCTCGAAACTTTAAACATATAAAGGTATTTTAAAAGATGTGGTGCTACATCTCTTAGTCAATTAACTCTGGAGAGAAGCAGATATGAGAATACAATGATACAAAGAGCTGAACTTGAATTAACGGAGGCTACTGCAGCAAACCGACAGCACCTTTTAACTTAATAAACCCCACAACCATGGTATTTGTGTGTCATACCGAGTTGAGCCTAAAGCACTTAAACTAAACCATCCAACTGGTTTGAAGCAATTTCACAGACAGAATTTAAGCAAATAAAAGAAAATAAGTAAAACTATGGTGTAAGGCAAATATACTGAAACATGAGAAGAAAGCAAAAAACTTAACCTAAGTTGAAAGAAAAAAAGGCATTAAAAGAAAAAAAAGCACAGAATTGTGCTTAAGATGAGAAAAAGAAAAGTAGTAGTGCCAGCCTCCTCAACTTTTATTTCTCTTAACAGACATACAAAATTAAAATATAAACAGACAAGCACTGCAGCAGATTCGAGTAACTGACCCTTCCCAAATCTTTAGCAAACAGTTTCTGGAATATTGCTAACAAACTTAACCCAGTGACCTGCACACCCCTCAAAATTATTGGCTTTTAGTCAAATCTGTTTTTACTCACAAGAAAAGTTGTAGTTGATCTTGATAGCAATTTACAGCTTTGTAAAATAAAAAGTGACCAAGCAATGCAGTTACAAGTACTACATGTTTGATCTTCCAAGATTTAAAAGGACACAAGTCTTAACATTCTCTTTGCCACTGGGACTTCTGTAAACTGAGGAGTATAAGCAATAAGTTACTTAATTTCTACAAAATACTCAAAACCTTGACATCACAGTACTTACTGTAAAACAAAGGCTTAATATTAGTTGCATGCCAAGCTAATAGAAGTCTGTCACAGAAAAGGTGTTTCCATTGCTTTTTCTTTCTCCTGAATAGCAAATTCTTTGAACAAAACACTCTGAAAAATAATCAGAACTTCGTTTTTGCTTTCACTTCAAGATTAAATACATATTGCTAATCCAACACTCACAAGACATACTGCCCTGTAAGATTGCTGCTCAACATTCAGCCAAAAAGCGCCTCTCAACGTCTCAAACACATTACTCCTTGGAGAAGGCAAGACTTGAAAAAGCAACCCCATTAAAAACTGCAGGTTAATGCCTCAATGCAAAAAGGCCAGTGTCAGACCCTGCAAGAGAAAAAACCCAACACACTCCCTACTCTGGGGACACAAGATCTCTTTAGTTTCCGGTTAATGAGAAAGGGGCATCAAAATTTAAAATGAAGACTATTAGCAAAACCACTCCAAAACGCCAAACACTGTGGTAGACTGTACTATCTTGCAATGCACCCTAAGCAAAGTGTGCACCACTCTTTTTTTTTTTCCATCACCTTCCTAATCCAGCTTTCTATGGACATCACACAAATCCACCAACATGTAGGATGTGTGCAAATCTCTTAACGTGAATAATCTGAATAATTCTTAGACCCCATGTAAGAAACACCTATTCCTCACTTCTTTTTCTATCTCGTTCCGTCTTCCTGATAAAGTGAAACCCTTCGTCGGTGCTGAAAACTCATTTAAAAACGTTTTTAAAAGAGATGGCAAAAAACAGGCTGTGACGTAGTTTGCTCTCGAGTCTACTTATACTTTGTATTATTATATGGTAGATATACCCACACGCAGAATTATCCAACATGCGGCAGAAATTAAAGAAAAAAATAAAACATAATAGATGAACAACGCTGCGTCCCGCTCCGGCCAACCCCGGCTATATTAGGGAAGGGGAAGGGCCGGGCTGGCCCCGCCGGACCGCGACCCCCGGCCGGGCTGGACCCG
>VZRZ01003655.1:75242-118435 GCA_013398175.1 Climacteris rufus
GGGCTGGACCCGCCAGCCCCGCGGCCGCGCCTCCCCTCCCTCAGCGCTGCCCCCGCTCTGCGCACTGCGGGCGCGGCCCCCCCTCCTCCCTCAGCGCACTGCGACCCCCGCCCGCCGGAGCGCCTTTCCCGGCGGCATCCCGAGCTCCTCACCGGGGCGGAGCGCTCCTTCCCGGGCTCCTACCCGGCCTCCTTCCCGGGACACCGCGCCCGGCGGGCGGCGGCTCCTCACACACGAGGGGCGCCGAACCGAGCGCCGCCCGCGTTCCTCCTGCTGCCGCCGCGGCGGGGAGAGGGGCCCCGCCCCTCCGGGCCGCCGCCACCAATGGCCGTGCGGAACGCTGATGATGGACGGCCGCGCGAACCAATAAGCGTCGCGGCGCCTCCCCCCGGCGCTGCCGCGGACTGGTGCCGCTCGGCGCCTACGCGAGAGAGAGCCCGCCCGGAAGGCGGCGGCCAATGGGAGGGCGCAGCCGCCTTGACTGACAGCCGCGAGCACCAGTAAGAGCGGCGCGCCGGCACCGCAAGGCCCGCCCGCTGCCTGCAGCCCATGGCCGCGGGCAGAGGGAGCGATCCCGCCGCTGTGGCAGCGCGGGGTCCTGGCGGCCTCCGCTGCCTGCTCCGGCCGCTCTTCCTTCACCCACGCCTGAGCCGCTCCCCTGCCGTTGGGTGTGCGGTTGTATCCGGAGCAGCAGCGCCCCGGCCCCGCCGGGTGCCAGCGCTCCCGCAGTCGCACGGCGCCCGCACCTTGGCGGGGCAGGCTGGGAGCTGTAGTCGGGGCTTGCCCGTGCAACCTCTAGCCCTCCGGGCCTGTCGCCCCGGCTTTCACCGCTCTTCCCAAACCCGAGAGCCGGCGGCGCTGCCCCGTCCAGCCCGGCCCTTAGCGCCATCCCGCCCCCCTCCGTTCACAGCCCCGCTTCCCCCTTCCCGCCTCTCCGGCTCTCTCAGCCCGCCGCGCCCAGCGGAGCACCGGCCGGTACGAGGCACCGCCGGGCGAGAACATGATTTTTAACTCGCTCCCGGGGAAGCGGAGCCAGGGGGGAGAAGGACGGGAGGACAGAAAAAGTAAGGAAAAAGCGGTCCCCGGGCCCAAAAGCGCTTCCCGTCCGTGACCTCTGGCCATGCGTCACTTCCCGGCGGCCGTTCGAGCGCGAAGCCCGCGGCCGTGAGGGGCTGCCCGGGCTGGGACGCGCTCGGGCTCGGTCACCAGCCGGGCACGACCTGCCAGGTGCCTCCTGTTCGTGCCCAGCCCGTGTTTGTGCCAGGTTTCACTTCTTGCTGTTGCTGCTGCGGGCTCATCGCATCGTCTGCTCAGGTACTTGTGCAAGTGCAGCTGCAGGGATTTGCGTAAGTAAAATAAAAACCTTGCCCCAAGGCGGGCATTGAGGTGTGCGCTTCCCTCAAGCGCGGTACGGCGGCCTCTGGAAATACTGTTCCGTTCTGTAGGTCTGTGTGGTGGGCTTTGGTCCGTCTGGTTGCTTTTTCCTGTAGTGTTCTTTAAAAGGCTTCTGATGACTTGGGTAGATTTTTCCGTTCTTTATTATCTCGCTGATGGCTCCTCAGTATGGGAAAGACAAGGAGCTACTGGAGAGGGTCCAGCGGAGACCACAAACATCATGAAGGGTCTGGAGCATCTCTCTGCTGAGGAGAAACTGCGGGAGCTGCGTCTGTTCAGCCTTGAGGAGAGAAGACGGGGGGATGTCATTAATTCATATAAATATCTCCCAGGCAGGTGTCAAGACGATGGTGCCAGACTCTTTTCTGTGGTGCCCAGTGACAGGACGAAGACCAATGGCCAGAAACTAAAACCCAAGTTCCACCTCACCATGAGGAAGAGCTTCTTTACAAAGGTGGCAGAGCACTGGAACAGCTGCCCAGAGACATGGTGGATTCTCCCTGTGTGGAGACATTCCAACCCCACCTGGGTGTGTTCCTGTGTCAGCTGCTCCAGGTGACCCTGCCTGGGCAAGGGGCTTGGATGGGATGATCTCCACAGGTCCCTTCCAACCCAAACGATTCTAGGATTCTGTGAAATAGTTGATTAATCAATCAGCCAACGTTCCATGATGCTCTTAGAGCCTCGAGTTCCTAAGTTTTATTGAATGCACAGTCATGGAGCAATTAAGGCCATCATGAGGAAATTTATGAAGCAAAACCCCTGGTGGAAAGATTCATTTGTCTTAGGCATCTGCTGCTGAGCTGCATTAAAAGGCTATACTTAGTGGCCTGTAAAAAATAGCAGTGGCTTTATATTATGTAATCAGCTTGTGTTGACAAACAGCTCTTGGAAAACTTAAAGTAGTCCTTGAACTTATCATCAGTCTTGCCCCATCTTTCCAATAAAGAAACACTGAGTAAATTATTTTTTAAAACAGACTATTTTTATTTCTTGACATTACTACAGTGTACATAATTGATCTGTGTCAAAATATAAATGACCACTACTGCCACTGTCATTGTATATGTTTTTGTAATGGTCATTGTTCACCACATGTGGAATTCTTTTAATTATTCACCTAGGCTATAGTTATTCACTGTTCATTTATATAATTATTTACCTAGAGAAAAAAACTAAACAAAAACTTATGCATATCTGGTAGTTAGTGCTTTCTAGTTTGCTGCTTTCTAAGGTAGATTTGCAAAGTCTGTTTTAACCTGATGCAAAAACATTTTTCGTGGTAGTATTGCTGTGTACTGATGACTCATGTGCCTCCTCTAATTCAGGTTTATACTTCTGAAAGTGCATGGTTCCTATTCAGAGTTTCAGTGAAAGGATCTTGTCATGATCTAGTTCAACAGAAAGTTAATTATGCTAACATTTCATTCTCCTATTGTCACTCACAACAAGCTATGCAGCAAGCTGATGAGAAGTACATCATTATCTCTGCATTTATAGAATAGAAAATTATCACAGAAAATGAGTCACAAATTTTCTTTAGAGGTGAATGGCAGAACTGAGTGTTGAACAGGTTTGTTGGGCCCACCAATCCTGCAGTGTTCTTGTGGGAGCTTGGCTCTACAGAAATGTTTAGGGTTTGTTTGTTTACCAGCAGTCTTGAAGCATCTTAATCAACATTTAATGCAAAAAAAAAATGGTGATAAAAGAAAATATTGTGATAGAGCTGAAGTGATTCTGATTGCTTTCTCAGCAGTTAGAGTTGAAACACTTTTGTTGACTCAACTGAGCTGTAGCAGGTATTTACTGGAGCTTGATGACTTTGTTTTCTGTGAAATGCTTCTCTTGGGCACACAAGGCAAACTGGGGGCTTTCCATCTTCTGTTGAGCAAAGCTCTGTGGTGGACATGCTTTAAAGAGCCTTGGTAGTCATCATAGTACTTGTTGAATATTCCAGAGGCCCAAGGTAGAAGAATATTGTTTCTTTAAGGATATACCAAAGATTCTGCTTATGAAAAAGGGGGAAAAAATTGCCATGGTCAGTACAACGCTTCTGTTTCAACTTTGAGTGTTCATCAGTATTTTAAATTTAAATTCACTGTTTGCCCCTCATTGTCCAGCAGAATGCAATGTCAAAATGGTTGTGGTTAAACACCCCTTCATTGCAGGAATGGTAATAGAGGCCCAAGAAGGAATGCATGGCAGTTCCAGTGTTCAATTCTTTCCCAATGAGAATGTCATGGAACTTGCCTGTAGGCTCATCCACAGCATTTTCTTTACATTCCCCTGAACGCCTGATGCCTATCTTGATAGACATGCCTGTAATTCATTATGGAACCCAAGAAAGCACTTCTTCATTTTTTGTCTGTCTGAATTTCATTAGTCTGATTGGCAATGCCAGTGACACATCCTCCAAAATCCTTATTTTTCTGGGATTCTACAGTAGTTTAGTGGATTTCCAGAACATTCAGGTCCTTTTCCCTATCCTCATTGTTCTCAACAGTACTGACAGTTCCTTTTGTTTTGCCCTCCATATGAGACAAATGACTGGTAACTTATATTTGCTGTGCTCTCCAGTCCTCTGTTCTTTCCCTTTTTCTTTGTAGCTCCCTGATTTTAAGACAATATCAACTGTGAGAGTTTCAGAGCAGGGCTGTCAGTGAATACCACACTGGAAGTCACTATCAAAAATCTGAGTGCATCTGAGTTCAGAATTTTGCTCTCAAACCTGGTGGTACTGTTAACAGTGCAGGAACTATTTTGGCTGATATTCTTTGTTCCTGTGGCAATCCTACTCCTCACACCAAATAATTAGGTAAAATTTTGATGTGAAGGTTTGCTTGTTTCATGTTCAGTTAGTGCACTGCTACTGAGCTTCATAAACTTTTTTTAAGTTGTTTGTTTCAAGTCTATTGAAATTAAAAGAGAGCAAAAGTTACTGTTTCTGTTCTGACCCTGTCCCTTGGACAAAAATGAATGAAGAATCCACATTTTTAATCTGAAGCACACTATGAGAATTTTTATTGATTGGTTCTGTCGTTTGGTTGTTTCTTTCTCTTTTCCTTTCTCTTTTATTTTTTCTTTTTCTCACTTTCCCCAAAGTGGGCACATTTTCCCCTTTTCTTCTCATTCAATTTTTAGGGTAAAAAAATTCTAAAGGACTGCTAATCCACCATCAGAAGGTTAAATAACCTTTTTTCCTAGAAGTCTTCTGAAAAATGTTTGCTAAAAGAGCTGTATTTCAATGTCCATGAGTAAGCTCTATTTGCATGGCAAATAATTTTCATTCATGAATAGGGAACTTGCTTAAATAAGTATTTCATAGTGTAAAGGGAGAGACACGTGCTGATCTCTGCATTATGTTGGAATAGTTGGAATATTTTATTCATACTGAGGTGATGGACTCTTCCTCCAGCATCTGCACAATTTTATGCCTTCCAGAGAGAATTTTCCACTCAAGAGAAGTTGTGTAGATATTGATTATTTCAAGATGAGGTGATTAGTATTGTTCCAGGGAGCTTTATTCTGTATTGCACATCTGCCTTGTAGGTAAGACACCTTCTTTCTGCTTTGTTCCCCTCAGGTTCAGCATGGCCAATGCTCTCCAGGAAACACCTACACTTGAAGCTTCTCTTTCAGAGGATGTTGATGCTAAGCTGTCCTTCCTACCTGAAAGACTGAGGAAGCAGCTGCTTCCTTTTCAGAAAAAAGGCATCATATTTGCACTTCAGAGAAGTGGCAGGTAACATTACTGTATTCAACTTACTGTATCACATAAAAATAATTACTTTAGGTAAACATAAGTTAGTTTTTACAAAGGTTATGTCATACCAGCAGGTCTTAGGTGAGTTATGTTACAAAAACCTTTCATAAACTGTAAGACAACATGGTTTAAAGTGAGCTATGGGGTTTTTTTCCACAGCAGATGAAGAAATGTTTAATAGTGCTTTATGCAAAAGAGAATTGTAGTATCAAAGTTCTCATGCAGAAGGAGGTTGATACCAGTAGAACCATCATTTTTGTTATGTTAATAGAGAATTCTTAAAATAAGTTAATTCACGTTTGATTCTTTAGTTCTTAATGACTGGTAGAGCTGTTAAGGGAATGACTAACAGATCCTGATGCATCTGTGTGGTTTCCTATTTTAAACTTGGTACAATTCTGGTGTGCAGGCAGGGTGTTCTGGAGCTCCCTGAGCTGCAGCAGCAGAGCAGAAGCAGCCTTGCAGAGTGCTCAGGTAGCAAGTGCAGCAGCTGATAGTGTAGGCATTCAACAATTATGTACCTGGTAAATCAAAAAAACATGGTTTGTGCAGCAGAGGCTGGAAATATTTTGCTGAGGAAGAGCTTGTTACTGAGTTCAGGGTCAAAAAGGAGGGAGGGCAATGCTATTTCCACATTTATAAATTGTAGAAAATGCAAGCAATTGCAGCCTAATGCCATGAAACTACTGTATGCTGTTCTTTTGGAAAGGAATGATGTTTGGGAGGTCTGGCACAAATGCAATTACTGTAGCCTGTACTATAAAGACAGATTAAATTAGTTCCTGATTATTTCATCATCTCACTGAGAGCAGGAGGCTTAGGGCCTGTTTGTGATTATTTTCAGGAGAAAAGAAACGTGCTTTTTTTTTCTCTAAAGATGAAAAATTGGGAAGGAAATATTTGCCATCATTTCTGGCAATTATATGGAATTTTAAATCAACTAACATTTCCTCTGAATTTTTTCACTCTGATTCTATTCCTTTGGCCAAAAACCTTTAGCATGGCTGTCTCAGGGAATGAAGAAACCACCTGTTTTATACTGGAGCTTTCAGTGGCAGGATGGGTGAGACCATCATTCACATGGCAGCCTGAGGTTTGCTGTGCTTTATGCTGAATTGGCATGAACTTCTGTGCCACCACTGGTCCCATCAGGCACTTCTTGCTGCACAGACTGAGAATGGATGGATATCATTTTAATGGTAGAATAGACAGCAACATCTGTGTTAGAGTTGAATTTAATAAATCCAAAGCCCTTGGCTGCCATTGAATATGCAATTGAGGTGCATTTGCATATACAAATAGTGAAATAAAAGAAGCCATTAAAACTACAGAAACTGTACACATTTAATTAGTGTAGGTTAATGGGTGTATTTGAAAGTGGCATCATCTTTTGCAGGCTGTTACATAATACAGAGGTTTGTTGGGAAGCAGCTTAACTGTAGGACTGGATAAATTTTTATCAGATATTTCTTTTTGTTTAAGTAGCAATAATTTACCTGTAATAAGTATCTAAAAAGATTTGGAATACCTAGTCTAATGACTGGCAAAGAAGGAATTTTACTTTTTTCATTAGGGTTATGGGTTTATGTTGGGTTTTTTTCTTGAAGCCTTTCACAAACAGCAGTTTTGCATAATACAGCACGGATGGCTTTGATGTGGCATGCATATGACAAAATGTTCATCATGATTGATTGCAGGAAATCTCATTCCTTGGCACAACAAATTCCCTGTGTAAGCTGGGTCAAACTGAGGAATTGTGTGCACACTCTCAGCCAGCTTCTATCTAAAATAAAATGTGTTAAGTCAAACTTTCCCAAAGAGTATTTTTTAAATCTGTCCCTTGCTCATGCAGATCTATTTCTCTTCCTGTCCCAAAACAGAGCACAAGAGCCTCTGGTGCTTGCAGCTGAATTTTCTTATTAGTTTGTCAGCCCTTGACTCACACAAGTCCTTCCCTTTTGTGTGCTCCACAGTGATTTAAACCTACTTTCAGTATTCCCAGTGGTACATTTTAGCAGGGTCTGGTACTTTTCTGTAGAAATGTCTTTTCTAGTTTTAAAAATATATAAGCCTAGGACTTGAAGTGAGCAATATGTGCATCTCCAGTCATCTTTCTTCTTCCCCCAGGCTATGCAGTTCTTTCACAGTCATCACTTAATCCAAGCTTTGCTGTAGTGACAGGAAACTAGTGTAGAGCAAGTGTTGGCTGAAGAGATTCAATTAATATAATCTTAGATTAGACAAGCACTCAGCATGAAAAGGGAATTATTATTAGAACAAACTCTTATTTTTTTTTGCATGGAAGAGGCTGGGAGTGAGCTATTAATTCCCTTGTCTGTTCCCAAAGCATGAAATAAATATGCTGTTTTGGTTTGTACTTTTGATTCATTAGTAAATGAATCAAAGGCTTTTCCAGTAGAAGCTCCAAAGGCATTGCCTTGTCTGATAGAAACTGCCTAACACTTTCCTTGGAAATGACAATTCTAGAGCCAACAAGACAGTATGTGGTTCTGCTAAGACATGCTGGCTTCATGAAACATGCCTTCAGGATAAATAACTGACTGGCTGCTTACTCCTTACTAGAGGTTATTCTTCAGAAATGGAATGGCTGTCCAGAGATGGATACAATATATAGTCTTTATTTGTAGCCTCAAACATTATGTGCTGCACACAAATTATGTGCATGAAGACTATTTTATTTTTATGACTTTCTTTCAGTAAAGGTGTAAGTTACTTTTTAAAACAGCAATAATATGTATTTATTTGTTTATGTGTGCTTTAAACTGCCTCTTAAATAAAACCCAATGAATTTGTCCCTTCCAGGAACCTGAATTCTTAGCAATAGGTTTAGGAAATAGTGAGGGTTGTTGGGATCAGATGTGTGTGTGCTGTTAGGAGATGCAGGTGAGCAATTCTCTGTTTGCCCTCTGCTGGTTATTACTCATGGTTTGGGCAGATGTGGACAAATCCCCAATTCCTAAGAACTTAGGGTAGCCAAATTGCAAGTGAAGAGGCATAAACTGAAAACTGTAAAGGTGTCATGTTGCTTTTATTTGGTTTAGTTTTTCTGAGCAACAGAATGTAATTTTCAGGCCTATTTTATTCTTCTTTGCAAAATCTGTGGAGGGTGCAGCAGGAGAGTACCTTGAGAATGAAGGCCTGAGGAATACAGAGGGGTCACCAGGTGTTAGTGAAGGGGTGGCACTGTCAGAGCACAATACCCTGGAGAAAGTGGTAGAAGCTTGGGCAAAATATCCAAGATGCAGAGATACCTGGGCAAATGACTCTGTAGCACTGATAGGGATTGTATTCAATCTCATTTGAGCTCACATCTCTCATTGAATATTACTGATTTTTACTGCTGCTGTTAATTAATGTTGTACTTGGAAAGTCACAATTATTTTTACCCTGTATTCTTGTTTTATATCCTCTCTTTACAAAGGTGTGTGATGTCTGTCTAGTAACACAAACAATTTGTTCACCTGAACATACTATAAAAGAGGCATGCAGTTTGAAATTTAGCTCTCATGCTACTGGATACCACTGAATGCTTTATCAGTTTTGGAATAAAAACTGTCAGCCTGTGATTTGTAACCTTCATTATTTAGCATTGCTTGTCTTTTAGATGGTGTCTGTAAAAGATGCCTTCAGACACACAGATGTATTTCTTTCTAGGCATGTTGGCAGAACAATTTGTTTAAGCTGGATGCAAAAGAGGACTTGGAGGTATTTACCACCCATGAACCAAGCTTTTTAATTATAATTGTATGCTCACACTGTTTTAATGGGGTGATCTTGTTTCCTCTCTAAGTTTTAGAGGTAATACATATACTTACAATACAATCACTTACATGTGATTTTTAATTTCCCATACATGCTGGCTTCATGTTGTTTATTGAGTAGAGAGACAGTGAAAAAAGGAAATGATCATGGATGGCTGTACCAGGATATGCAGAGTTCACATCTGCCATTAAGAGCTATCAGTTTTAATGGAAGGGTCATTTTTTTGTTAGGCAGTCCCTTTCTAGAGTAAGAAGAAGTTGTACAGTGCTTAATATTTTTGATAGTGGGCTACAGGAACCATTATGACAGTGAAATCATTAGAGAATGGAATGTGAATGTCCTCTTATTATAATATTGAATCAGTTGCCTGCACTTCAAAATAGTACTTTTTCCCACTGACTATATCTCTGGTGTCTAGCAAGTTACACAGGAGGAACACATAGTTAATTCTTTGTTAATTGAAACAGACTTCAAAGTCTTTATCAGCCTTTGTAGAAATTCCCCTCTCCTGTCCTCAAAGTAGACCAGAAAACAAAGGTTCAAATCCAAATTGCCTTATGAAGGCAGCTGCAAGGTTCTTCCCTGCAAAGGCACAGTGTACACAGACTGCTGAGGCTCTGCTAGTTGGACCAGAGAAATAACAGCTCTTGGGCAGGAAGGAAATAGAAATGTTCAGTATTCCCAGGCACAGTCCTTTTAGGGCAAGGAATTTCTGCTATGAATCCTATTTCAATTCTTAGGCAAATTTCTACACGAATTTCTTTAACTTTCTAGGTTGTGTTATCCATTGTAGTATGAAAGGTATAATTTCCATTTGCATTGGGTGTCTAAGGGAATTATAGTTTTAGATTTTGGAAACTGATAGAATAAGAGAAAATAGGCTCAGTCTGTGCACTCCCATGCACATTTTGGTTTCTGCTAGAGCAGTAGGCCCTTTTGTCTTACACTTTTCTATCATTATTTTTCACTTTGACTCTTATTTTTGTCATTATTACTGAGTTTGCTTCTGGTTTTTATGTTGTCTATTAATCTTTCTTTCTGCTTCTATACAATGCCATTGTTTCTTTCTTGTATTGCCTCTTTAGGTTACCAGAGCTTTTGTTTTACTCTGCTTTTATCTTTACTATTTTTGATCCATGATTGCTGATTGATTTGCTCTTTCAGTGTATTTCTATTCTTCAGTTTATTATCTTTGATAGTAGCTATGGATAAGAAAATATATTTGTCTTTCAATTCTATTGTGAAGCACTAAGCCTAGTTGCATGTCTGCATATCTCTTACTGTCTATGTCTAATTTTTCTGTCCTTTCTTTGAAAGGTCATAGTTTGCTGCAAGTCAATGTTGTGATTAAATGCAAGACCAGCTGCTTTTTACCATTGTCTAACTTTTTTTTTTTTTTTTTTCTCAGAATCAGCTGCATGGTTTAAAGGAACACTCACAAAAATATGTTACAGGCTGCTGTTGAATTTTTCCCCAGTTTTATTTCTTAGTATTTCTCTTCTAGGAGATAAGGCATAGTTATTTTCTGTTGAATTTTACTTTACTGTTTTCATCTCTCTTATAAATCCTCACAACACCACAGTCTTAGTTCACTGAATGTCCTAGTTTAACTTAAACAAGAAACACATAATTTCTTTTATACGGTGAAAACATTGACCATTAATTCCTAAAGGAAGAAAAATGTAACAGAAGTGGTTGACATGAAGAGTTCATGTTTTATGGAGCTATAGCTGTTTGATAATTATCAGTGTATTATCAGTATTTATGCTGATATCTATATGGATCTATATGGATAATTATCAGTATTTATGGAGAACATTTATAAGAAGAATTTCTCTCCAAGTTTCATTCATATTGGGCCATTTTGTGCATAATAAGTTGCTGAAAAGTTTAGTGAACATTCTGGCTGTTTCCTTGTAAGCACCTTAACTGTGCTTGTCCTTCTTAGGTGCTGCAGGTGTAAGTATCAAGCAGAATGTCCTTTATTGACTGCAGATTTTGTAGTATCATTCTTGTGAGTCTGGAATCTGAATTCTTGTTATTAAGCTCATGACCATTTTGATCTCAGGATGGAGAGTTCAAAGTTCAACATGAAGATGATAACTTCACAGTCAGACAAGATGAAGTTAATCAGGCTCTCTTTTGGGAAATCTACTTATTCTTTCTGGTTTTGTCACACTGACTTCAATAAAAGCCAAATGAATTAAATTTGCATGTTAGAAGAAGAAATTACCTCCACATTTGGTTTGGTTTTTTTTTTTCAATCATGTCTAGAAATATTTCTTTGATGTTTCATTTTTATTTTAATTTGTACTTGGTGGCTTGCAGCATTAAGTGCCATCAAGAAGTCTCTCCGTTATTTGTAGCTCTTCAGATCAGCGAGAACTGGGAACAAAAATAATTGTAACTTGTTTTGTGATTCCTGTCTCTACTCTCAGTAGTTTGTGGTTAGATAGCCTGAAAGAGCTGTTTGAAACAAGGCATAAATCTCTTGCTAGAGTAAGAGAGAAATAATTTTTTATTCCAATATATTCAGCTACTCAGGTATATAAAATTATTATGATTTTGTGATACATGTGGGTCCTTAAACCTGCATTATTACAGGTGAGCAGTTGTTTCCAGTCTTAGAGAACAAAGCACAGAAGTAATCTCTGGAGAAAAGGAATGGAATGGCTACTTAGTGAATATGTGGAGGATCAAACAGTTAACACATTTCAGCTCTCTCTGCGAGTTGAAGAAAGGTTTCATTTTTTTTAAAGACGTTGGTTTGTAATGATTCAGAGTACATTTCACATTTGAGAAGTGCCAAGGAAGAGAGAGATGAATAAATGAAGATGCTAGCTCACAGAATGAGGTTCAGATGCAGGAAGTATGAATGAGGGACTGAGCCAAATTCTGCAGAGCTTTCATAGCCAGGGAGGCTTGTTTGGAAGTGATGCTGGGGAACTGGGAAGCAATTCAAATAGAACAAAAAATGCATTGTCAGTAAGTGGATGTAGAATATAATTCAGGAGAGAAACTATGTGGGGTTAAAAAATAAAAAAAGAACAGAAAAATAACCAATGGTAGTAATAGGAGAATTTAGCTGGGCTTAAATGTGGACTTGTAGCAGCAGGAATAGAGAAGAAAATACAGATTTTAGAAATGCAAGGCACAATTTGTTAGAATGGAAGAGGAGAACCAAGTGAGATGAAGACTACAAGTGCAGGCAGTAGGTTGTGAACAGTGCTGGAGGGAGGGGATAGAGGAAGTGAATTAGTGTTAGCTGTGTGCAGGGAGCATTTGCAGGGTGAGAATCCACGATGAGAAGTTGCTGTGTTTAACCAGAAGCACCAGGGAGAGGACAAATGGGAGGGAGCAGTTCTGAGTATGAGACAAGTGCCTTTAATGTGAGTGAATAGAAGTAAGGTCTAAAACAAGTATGAGTCACATTCTGACTGACTTAATGCAAGTTGGAAGGAAAGGAAGAACATAGGCAGAAGGCAAAACTACCCCAGCTCACCTGGGAATGCAGAGTTTATTGGGAAAGCAGTGATAATTACCTAGATTTCATTGAAAGTCATTAGACTAAGACCTACTGTTACTCACAGGTATTTCAGTCATGCCAGTAACAGCAAGGTTGCCATTTGCAGCCTAGATTATCAGTAGTAGAAATTAGTTGATGTTATTCTAGGTGTTCCAATTAGGTGAAGTCAATATTTCTTGCACTGATTCAGCTGGTGAACTCATTTGTCTCTGAAGCCAGTGATTGAGTAGGTAAAGAGTTTCCACTATCACTATTAGGTGTTTTCCTGGCTGGAGGTTTTTCTCAGGTAACAGTTCCATTAAAATATTCTAAAAACCTGTTGATGTGTCTGAGCTCAGCCTTCAACTTGACCACTTTGATGTGTGCAATTCCACACATTTTTGTCAAGGCTAAAATACTAGAGCATGTGGTTTGAGAGCTTTCAAATATTAATAAATCGTTTTAGGTGGGTTTTTCAGCCACATGGTGAGGAGTGTTGGAGAAAAGCATAAGAGAGCACAACCATTCTCTACACTCCTTTTGAGAATCATGAACACTGCAGATGTGGCAATTTAGTGCATCTTACGTCAGATGAAAGGCTGGGGTTTTATTATTTGGGGTTTTTCAAGCACCTAGTGTAGTTCAGGAGCAAGGCTATGATCTATCTTACATCTTCTGGAGCACTATTTTTGGTGAAACACCCTTGATTGTTTTTGCAGGGCAGTCAGCTCCCTTTGTTCTAGTTTTAGGACTGCATGCTGTGATTACTGACACACAAATGTAATGGTTGCTTGCGCAGTTTTATATAAAAATGTTCTAAGTTCAGATTCCTTAAATAACCCTTGGTTAAGATGTTAGTGCTAAAGTGTTGGCTTGTGAGTAGGAGGTAAATTATATGTTGTAGTGTTATATAAAACTGACTCACATGAGTAGGTGAGAATCCCAAGAATATCAGGACACCCACACCAGTGAAAGGAAGACGCGAGCTTCCTCTGTACAACATGTTCCAAAGCCTGCATTAACACAAAACAGCTTTCATTTGCTTCAGTAGTAGCAAAATTTCTCAGTGTTTTAAAAAATGAAGTGCTACTGCTTTGACTGTTTGCCTTGGAAAATGCATTTCAAAGGGAAAGAGTTGGTTTGAAAAAGCTACCTGTGGTTCTAACTATTTTTTCTGGATAAAGAGCTGTTGAAAATCAATGAAGAAGTTAAATTCCCCCCACAAGTAAGCAATAGGTGTATTGGGTTGCTGTACCTCTTTAGTTTTTAGTCTGCCACGTATGGAAGCACAACTCTGTAGTTTAGAAAGGATATTATTGCAAACATGTCTATAATTACAAGAAACCTCTAATACCAATTGTTTGACTTAGCAGGATCCTTGGTTATACAGACCTTAGAAATATGTCAGTGTGTTGTTAATTGATACTCCTTCAAGAGCCATGTTCAAAATGAGATTCTCTTTACAAAAATACCTTACTGCAGTAGCCATAATTAATATAAGAAGTTTTAGCTGTATTGTTTGCATGGTTATCAGTGCTAACATTTCAAAAGAGGTGACCTGAATGTAATCCAGACACACAGAAATAGAAGTGATTTTCCTATAAGTGTTTGTTCTTCCCTGAAACTCCTTTTATAAAACTGTGTTAGCATTAACCTCCTTCTGATGCAGACTATTTTGGGTGGCTATATGACATATGCCACATGAGCTTAGCCTCAGTTTCCTTCGGTTTCTCCAATGAACTCATCTGCATAAAATTTTAAAGATCTCCTTGTCCTTCTGCTTTGTAAAGTGGATTCCAATCTTCTTGACATCCACACAACAAGGAACTCTTTCTGTGCTCCTTGAGGTTTGAAAAATTATTCTTTCTGTCCTTTTAGAGGCAGAGCTTTCGAAGGGCTCAGTTTTGGGTTTCTTTCTTAGTTCCTTTACCTGTTTTTTGGTAAATTCTGCTTTTTCCCCAAGGTTTGCTGTAGTAAGAATGTGTAAGTGCACCTTTGCCTGGTGCTTGATACCTTTATGTGCTGCAAGTCTGATTCTGGGGTTCTGACTCAGCCAGCTTTGTGTGGTCCCTTCAACTGTGTCATTCTTTCTATTCAGGAGAAAGCTGGGGTTTGTGTACAACCTCAGGAGCTTGCATCTCTTCTCTTTAGTGTGGGGGCCAGCAATAAAGTTTTGGACCTGTGTACACCTGAGGTGAAGCAGCACAGCAAACCTTGCTCTCTGCAGGTGTGTTCACTCAACCCTCACACAAAGCTCTTTGTTAAAGGAAAATGTAGTTTTATTTTAAAGCAAATACACTTCAAAATGAGAGGGCTGTTAAAGCCTGCTGGGGGTCCAAACTATGGTTCCCTTCTGTTGATGAAAGATACTGCTGTGCCCAAAGGTCACTGCTAACCCTACACTGCAAAAGGGTTCTGAATGGTAGGAAGGTTGTAGCAGCATGTGCAGTGCATCCCAATGAGATTCTAATGCTTTCTGGTAGGAAAACATAGCAGATTTCCTTGATGAGTGGACAGAGACCCAAATACAAGCCACAGGATTCACTCTCAAGAAGGGAAACATTTAAAGATTAAATGGGAAAGAATCTGAAAGAATTTGCCATTGATGAGTGCTTTTTGCATGATTGGACTTTGCTGCTGAGAGTAAGTGCAACTGAGACATGTAAAACGATTTTTTTCCATGCTTTTCTGAAACTTTTGACCATGTGGGCTGAGCTTCTAACAGGATCTGAATCTGTGTATCACAGCCCTGATTTATATTCTTGGATAGAGCTATTATTAAGGTGTCATAGGAACAGATGGGCTCTGAATGATGAAGCTCACATTGGGTAACTACCAGTTGAGAGGAAATGACTAATTGAACTTCAGAGAACAAGAAGTCTGTCTTCTTGCAGTCAAAATATGTGAAACAAAAATACATATTTGTCCCTTCAGTGTAGCTGAAGATCTGTTTCTTCTGCTTTGACAGCACGGAACCTTTATGTCCATGTTGGCAGCTTGTCTGACTGCAATAATATAGAACATACTGAAGTTTATTTTAAATAGAGGCTGCATATTTTTAAGGTTATGTAAAGTATTGCTTTTTAGCAGCTTGATGCAAGCAACTGTTAGATATCTTGTAAGTTCTGTGTGATGTGGGCTATAAAGATGGGGAAGTTCTTTACAATTCAAATCTAATTATTGTAATTATAAACTGGAAACATTTGCTGATTTTCCTCTCAGTAATATAAGCTGGTTTTCATTGCCCTAGAACCTGATGAAAAAAATGTGGACTTCTTATCTTCTGTAACTACTTTAGGCAGGCATCTTTAGGATTCTTATTTTAAAACTGTGAAAGCTACACAAGATGAATGCTTTAAAATGCATTATGTCATAAAATAATTTGCATATCCTCCATTTCCACTTACATTAGTTTTATTAACTTCTACCTATATCATAAACTCAACCTTGTGTGCCATGTCAAAATTTGATCAAGTGGGAGTGTCAATAGTGTTAATTAATTGGCATAAATTAGCAATTTAAAAAGTGTAGCAGTTCAGGAATTTGAGTATGAGCAGTGTGGATCCAAGCAGTGATTCATGTCACTGGCTGTATAATCACAGAGTTCTTTACACATTCAGATAACTCTAACTGGAGCTTTAAAACCAATCTTGTGCACTTGATTGATATCAATCTATGATGTGTCTAGTCAAATGTTTAAATAACTGAAAAATGGAGGGATTGCAAGTACAGGAAGACAATCCCAGCTGCTTATGACAAAGCAGTTTCATTATTAGGCAGGAGAAGAGGGTGAATACTTAACTATTGTGCAAAATATCAGTATAGACATCCAGCTTTCAAGCATGGGGGTGTTCCTGTGTCTCTGGTTGTGGGGCTACTTAAATGGCTATGGTTCACTCTAATGAAAAAAAAGAGTTTTATGGAAAAAGCGTTCCCATGCTTGACATAATTGTAATGGGTTTTTTTAATTTGCTACTCAACTTTTAATTGTCAGAGCCATTTGTCACTCTGAATTTCTTCTTTTTAGTTTGTTATCCTGAAAGAAAGAAAGGAAGGTCCAAATAGTTCACCTCTGCCAAAGAACAGTGCAACAGGCTTCTACTTATTCTCACTTTGTTTTCTGTGTTTCTGAACTGGCATAATTAACATGTCATTATTGATGCAATTCTACTAAAATTTAAGTTGATTTGCTAAGAAATACTATATTTGTCAGCAGAAGTTGGCAAGGAGCACTTCTGTCCCTGTCTTCTTTACCACATTTTCTTGCTACCAGATGCTGCTTTGTTATTGCTATATTTGTACTTCTGCTCTGATATTCTAATAATAAATAATCTTTATTGTTGAAGAAGCTCTGTGGTTTCTTCTTGAGATGCCTGAGCTCTGTATCTGTGACTTGTAGTCTGACTCATTTTCTGCATTTGTGTAAGAAGTACTACTGCACCAGTAGGTTATTGTGCATTTCAATTGATTTCAGGCCTCAAACTTTAAAAAAAACCCCATGATTAATGTACTGAAAGCAGTTAGCCTCAAAGAATCTGCAAAAAGAAAGACTTGTTTTGCAAACTTCAGTTCAAGCAATTAACAATGAGTATTGAATGGAAAAAAAATCAGTCTTTGAGCAAAAACCGACATTATTTTTAAATTAGAATTGTGTGTTAGTTGTCTGCAAATAAATGTCTTTGCCCAGCTGCAAATCACAGACATTAAGCCCCACAATCATGAGTTGCCACTAAAAATAATTCTCTTCCTGCCTGTTTTTCCTTTGTAAATCTGTGCAGACTTGGAGGCTTTGTTTTATTTTCTTCCTTTGTTTTCATTGCTCCATCCCTAAGAGCTGGAGGGGGGAGTGTGTTTGCAGAGCAATTGCAAGTAGATAGTTTATACTTATAAAATTAAGTTGTATAAGAATTAATTTTGAATGCATGTTTTGCATCAGTTGAAAGAAACTGATTAAATTAGTAGACACTGAAATTTATACTGGCAAGTGGAGTGAGCAAACAGCAATATATTGTGTTCCTGAAAATATCAAACATTTTATCTTCTGTTGGCCAGCTACACTAACTTCAGAGTACCTACCCCTAAAAAAGCAGTTGTGTATTACTTGAAAAGATTTTTCTGTATCAAAACATAGAATGTTTCTATCTTGGTGTGTTAAATTTTGTTAAAGACCCTAAGTCCTGGAAGAGCTTTCCCATTTTGTCATGGAAGGAACATTATATTTGAGTTACAATTTGCAATGGATACATATAGAATCACAGAAACCTTAAAATACCTTCAAGAAATTCAGGTTGGAGATATCATTTAATGTTTTCAAAATGTGAATATGTTGAACAGAATTTACTAGTTTAGACTGGGGGCTTGGAGTTGTCATTGTCTTTGCATGGAGTGGCATTGCCAAGTGACTTCAAAATGGGTGAAAAATCAAATCCATTTTCTGATACTTTAGCTGGTACAATTGGTGGGGCAGAGGGAGTGTCTGCTTCTATTTCAAAACAAATGTGACAGCTTTGGAAGGCAGATTTTTAAAATCAGTCTGACATATAAATAATCCTTAATCATGAAGCTGCAAAAACATTGCTGTTTCTAAAAGACAAAAAAATTGAAGATGCACTTCTTGCCTTGAAAGTGTCTCTTATGAGTGCAGTTAATCTATCCCTGGACCTAAGCAGCAGTTCAGTTTTGCAATTGCAAGTTCTTCAGTACTGCCAGGAAATGGAATATACATTTTAAGGATAATTGGCACACTTATTTTCAAGTTGATGGCAAATTCACTTTTTGTAGTTGATATCTGGAGGATTCAAGTCACCTTTTTTCTTTTCACTGGTTCAGTAAATCTGTAATTTAAATTCATAGTAAACAATTTGTAAGTATTGGTTTATGGATTATATTTAGTATTAATTTCTGCTTTTTTCCCCCCCAATTTTGTTTCTTATTTAGGTGTATGATTGCTGATGAGGTAAGTGATGTTCCTGTTCCTCTAACACCCTTTTTTCTTGTATTAATGCACTTCATGCAGATGTGACTTTTTGTTTGAGAGATGTGGGCAGAAAGGCTGGTAATGAAAGAAACCTAATTCCTGTGACAGCAGAGATCCTGAAAATACCTAAGTAAGGAAAAAATTGGAACCTGACATAAGTTGAGAAGAATCCTTGAGAAAACTTAAAAGGTTACTTTTAATTGTAGGTGAAATCTCCTGTATTGTTACATCTTAAAAATACTAACTCAGTTGATTTTTTTAATGGATCTATCTATTTTTAATGGATTATTAGACATTCCTGGCCCAAAGAAATTTTTAACAGATGTGATTTCCAGAGATGAATTTTCTTAAGTGCACTGCTTAAGTGGTAATAGTAAAGTTCATTGTGTCCATGCATTTGAAAATTTATATTATATTCCATATTAAGGAACTCTGCAGCATTTCTTCCCACAGATAAAACATTGTTGTAATAATGTTCTTGATGTTATTGTGTGTCAATATTGTTGTGTCGATAGAAAACGTTTCTGACAAAGAGGATTACTATAGTCTCCCAATTCTAATTTGGGTTTTCTTGACACACCAGGAGGGAGAGGGAGATGAATTATTGTGATTTAAGCATCTCCTCACACTATAAAAATCTCATTACAACTGGAGATAAACTCTCCTGGCATAGAATGTGAAATTTCTGGGAACTGTGGAGAATACAAAAGTATTCAGGGGAAGGGAAAAGGGAAGCTTGGGAAAAATCAAAATATCAGCAGTAGCTATTTTTTTATTAAAACAGTTTCTTATTTCCCCCCTTCAACTAGAAAATGAACTATGCATAATTATGTTAGCAATAAAAAGTCCTGGAAGATATATTTATTTCAGAGTAAACAATGTGTATTTCTTAATGACAATAGGTCTGGCACTGGAGGAAGCATTGTGCAGTGCTGTGTATCCTGTGCTTTTTGGCCTATCTCTAAAATAAGAAAATACTGGTAAAAGAAAATATCAATTTTGTGAGCTTGTATACAGAAAGAAGTTATGGAGGAAAACTCAAGATCATAGAATTACTGTACATATACCTGGATTGTGTAACTATGTAAGGATTAAAGTAAGATATTGAGAGTATTCTTTGAAAGCTATTCTGCAAATATCTTTCCATTCTTTCTAGGAGTGGGAACAGACAAAATTTTTCTCTCCAAAATTTCATCTTTTCTGTGTCATCCATTTCCATGATGGAGAAAGATGGGTTTAAATCAAAACCCCAGACCACAATATTTTGTACAGTTTTTCTAGTCTCTCACATTCTCCTGATCTAGACTGGTGATCAGCTCTAAGGGATGTAGATCCAATCATGGATGTGCTGATGCCAAGAGATCTGTTTTATTCCACACTCATTTCAGCCCAGTGGCCTGGATTATCCCCAGGGACTGGACAGTCTGACTTAGGGAGACAACCATGGCAGCAAACTAAAAGTTAATGTTATTTTGTTGGGGTTTTTTTCCACTTGGATTTTTTTTTTTGAGTTGTCCTAAGAACCCCTGGTGACGCAAGGGGAGCTTGCAGGAAAGTTTTCTTAAAACTTGGCAATTCTGAATGAAAACTTAGTATCACAGTAGCTCCCTAATTATTTTTCTTTCTAGTAATAGTAGAAAAATTAATTGGTTTTGTCTGTACCTAGGAAATCTCTTCATTACATCATCACATCAGTCCATTTAAACTCATTACTGAAGCTGTAAGTTTTATGTCTCTGCTGTGAGTAGTTAGATAGCAGCAAATCAACTCAAATAGCCACTGGACTGCATGGAAAACCTGCACAGTCAATTTTAAGGCCAGTCTCTGATATTTAACAGGAGTCAGGAACTATTTCTTGTCATGTGAACAAGTAGAGAAAATGGCTGCACTCTTTGATAAAATCTTGAAGTGGAGTGTGTATTTTTTAAACAAACCCCTAAATTTTGGATCTTATATTCATCTGTTGCCATGAATATTCACAGATGGGAGCATTCCCACCTTGACAATATGAAGCAAGTACTTTCCTGTTAAATATGTATCTATATCTTCACCTTGTCTTTAAATCCGAATTCTCACTATCTGGTCTTCCTGTTCTGTGTTACAGACCAAAGAGAAACCATTAGCTCTGGTGAATGAGAGCAGAAGTTTCTTTTTGTTGACCTATTGGGTCAAAACCAGAGTTGTTCACACAGATTTTACAAATGTATTCAGCCATTTAAATAGAAACATCTGTGGTAACAAAGTGATAATTAAATACATGCTATATATAACTATATAACTCTTTGACTTGGCTTCTTTTATTTGGTTCAGTCTTTGCAAATTCTTTTTGGCTGTTCTGAATCGAATATGCCTTCTGAGCAGAGACTTCTGTTTTTAATGTTGTTCTTTTCTTCTCTTTTCCCAGATGGGCCTAGGTAAAACAATTCAAGCAATTGCCATTTCCTATTACTATAAAAATGAATGGCCTCTCTTAATCGTGGTGCCCTCCTCTCTGAGATACCCTTGGGTTGATGAGATGGAGAAGTGGATTCCAGAACTCTCTCCAGATGACATTAGCATCATTCAGAACAAAACTGATACTGGGTGAGTGAAGTTTGTTATTCTGTAGCAAGGCTTGTTCACTACCCCCTGCTCAAGCAGGGCCACCCTCTGGGATATCAGCCACTCCTCCCAGTTTTGTGTCACTGTATTACAGTAGTTACTCATTTTCTTTGAAGCTGAGAGATCTGCATTTTGCAAAGTAGCAAATGCTTGTCTGCTAAAAATTAGATTACTTCAGTGTGTCTCAAATTGAACTTACACAGTTATTTCTCAACTCTGATGAATTCATTAGCTTCTGTAAAACATTTTTGGAGAACTTCTGGTATACATTACAAAATAAGGAAGTAATTACTGTTAAAATTCTATTTAGCACACTGGGAAAAATTGTGAGTTAGAATAACTAATCCCTAAATAACTGAAAAGGTCATCATGACCTACACTTTCTATCTTTAGACTTAATAGCATGAATTCATCAGAGAGGCCATGTCTTGGGTGTTATTGGAATAACTCTCCTATTACCCTGAATTGCAAGGGTGTTTTTTAGTCTGCTTTCCTGTAAATGACTTGGTTGATTTTATGGTGATGTTTAGATGTTGCTCTAAAACTTCAGTATGAGGGAGACTGATCTTCATGGTTTCTGGGGAGTATCAGAGACCTGACTGCCAAGATGTGCTGCTTGGAACCTTCCCTGGGGTAACCACAGAAATCCAACTGAAAATGCATTTTGAAAGCTTCCTCAAAGGGTAACTGCTACTGATAGTCAAGATTTAAGGTTATCATAGGAATATGGGAACTAAACTTATGTAAAAGACACTCAGTGCTTATTGTGCTGAATGCAGAAAGGGGAAATGTGGAGTAGGGGAAATGATGTTGTAATTAAATAGCAAATGAAATCCTGTTCTTTTATCTTTTAACATTTTTCTAAGGAGTAAACTTTAACCATTGTCATTTACTTTTATTCAAAAACAAGAAAAGATGAAAACTTGGATTTCTGCTCACTTAACTCTCAGGAAGCTTCCTAACTACAAGTGAGGTTGCTGTTGAACTAATTAATATTTCGACACTAAAAAGTGTTTAATGTATTTGCAAGAAAATGCAAAAATACAGCTGCCAAACTTGGTTTAGCATTTTGTTAAATTCTACTTCCATATGTTCAACTTTGATTTCTCTCAGTTTGATACTTTGCTTTTCTTTGAAACTGCAGGATCTAAATTTACTGCTTGAGTGTTGCTGAACTTCTTGATTAAAACAAGTTAAAATATATTTAGGCGTCCATTTAGGTTCTTATAATTTCTAACTAAATTTGAAAAAGGAAGTTTCTGGAATAAATTGATAAATAAGATAAATAAGTTTACTTGTAATTTTTTAATGCACCCTTAAGAAAGGAGTAAGGGAAACTCTTGCTTTCCTGGTTGCTACATTTATCTGTGCAGTGCCAGGCAGAGTCTGCAGTGCACTGCCCACAGTGCCAGTGCTCAAACCCCTGGCCCTTCCCCACCCAGGAGCAGGGATGTGCACATGCATGTGCTTTCTTGCTCTTAAATACTCAAGGAAACTTCAGCTTGCTTGCTTTCTTGAGCTCTTGCTACTGAAGAACAAACAGAAATCCTGCCAGCAGAGCACTGGTGTCTGACAGATGGATAGGCCAGCTATGACCCTCAGTTCTGGTGACTTGTTTGTCTGAGAGCTTGAAGAGTTCCTGTGCTGCTCAAAGGCTCCTGAAGGGCCACAGTGCACTCTAGTGATTTGAAAATCAATTCATGCCTTGGACGTGTATACACCTTTAAATTTGTTATAGAAAGTGCATTTTCAATTCAATACTAATTTTTCATCTTGTGCCATGTTGATTCCCTGCTTCCAGTGTTTTTGTTTTCTTCATGTTCTGTTGGAGCAAAAAGGCTGGATAGACAGCTCTGGCAGGAATGGTTTTTTCCAGGTGGTGAGTTGAGCTCAGACTGTACTACAATGCCCAAATACTCAGGGACAGTTTAGTTAATCCTCTTAGGCTGCTGGTGAGGGATCTCTCTGTACCCAGAGCAGTAGAAAACCTTCACAGAGACATCATTACTTCAGGTGTTTGGGTGCCAATAAAGATCTTGCTTTGTGTGTAACTTTTTGTCCAGAAAGTGGGTTTGTCCTGTGGAATACTCCTGGAAAGGAGCAGAGAGTGAAGCAATGCAGCCAGATAAATGAAATTCCTTTGAAATGCACTTTTGTCTTCTGAAAATGGTTATGAAATGTGTGTGGTTGATAAAGGTGAGATGTTTTAAACACCAAAACTGTTCCTGTTAGCCTGACAGCCCACTTATCAATCCATCCAAAAGGAGACATACATGCTTTCTTAAATTAGTTTGTTGTAGTCTCTCTGCTATATTAATTTTCCTACAATGAAGATTTACTAAGAAAACTTGTGGATTTTCTCTTTTAGGAGGATATCAACCAGCAAAGTGACAATTCTGGGGTATGGGCTGTTAACATCTGATGCCCAGACTTTGGTAGACACTTTGTACAGGCAGAACTTTAAGGTGGTTGTGATTGATGAGTCACACTATATGAAATCCAGAAATGCCACCCGCAGCAAGATTTTACTGCCAATTGTGCAGAAAGCTCTCAGAGCTGTTCTTCTTACTGGAACTCCTGCTCTAGGAAGACCTGAAGAGGTATTTAACATCTTGTGTTTTGTTTGGGTTTTTTTAAGGATGGTGTCGGTAATAAATGAACAGTTTTGTAGTTTTGTTGACTATACACAATTACATGCATTATGACATCAAAAAGTGCACTAGCTGCATTAGGAAGGACAAGCATAAGAAACTAAACCAAAGTCTTTTTGTTTGAGTTGATTTTCCAAACTTGTTTCTAGCTTGTGCACAGGTGACTTGAGACGTTCATCTTGCATGTAACAGACTGATAGGTGGGTGAGATGGAAAATAAATACCCTGAGTAGAGATCTGGTTGTTTCTCCTGGGTAGGAGAGTCTTGGGTAGACAAGAAGTTGTATTAAATCTTCTACTTCATCGTCTGATAAAGAAAGCCCTTGGTTTATAACTTGTCTTTTGAATATTCCTGATGTTCCGTTAGGTGGAACAAAATATAGCCTGGGCTTGTTGCAGTCCAAAGAAGACACATTTTTCTTTGAAGGAAGTTCAGCTTATGGAATTAGGGAGGAGCAGAGAGGTAACAAAAACCCATGTGGGTTTTATACTGAAGCCAAGACAACTGCCTTTGTTTATCAGATGTAGGAAAAAAAATGGAATATAAGAGCTGATTTATATTTAGGGAACTTAGAATTATATAAATAATACTTTATGCTTCAGACTTCCTCATTGTGTAAATAGAACTTATGCCAAGAGTCTAACTTAATGAATGTAATTTGTTCAGAGAGGTTATAACTTGAGGAAGATATCCACAGTATGGAAAAGGACTTCGTATATCATGAGTACTTACTTACAACTTTAAAACAAATATGTGTATTTATGGGTGTGAATAAATATGAAACTTCCTGCACAAAGACCCTGCAACCACCCCTGGACAAAGAATTGAAGTTACAAAGTGTTTTTTTTTTTAATATTGCATTAATACTGAGACCAGTGTCATTGTTAAAGGTCTTCAAAGGAAATTCCATACAAGCTGTCCTTCATCACAGCAATGAAAATTCATGACCAAATGCAAAACAATTGGAGATATTTATAGTGATACTGAGGTTCTGCTGTGGCTTATAAGGCAGAGTATAAAAATCATTGTATGTCTTTGATCAGTTTTTTGTCATAAGGAGAATCTTTGTATAAAGTCTTTGAACGTACAGAAAATTATCTCAGAATCCAGAAAGCTTTGTCAATGTAACAGCTTGGAAAGTAGGATTCTTCCTGATTAAACTCATCTAAACTGGTATTTACCTCCTGCTACTCAACAGGGAAAAAAGGTGTGACATTTCTGGTCTGTATTGATGTTGTCCATGTTTTGAAGTGAAGCTGAAGAATTGAGCAGGTTTTCCATGTACTTTCAGAAGCAGACCACTCATGCAATACCTGCAACTGAAGCTTTGCAGAAGCCCATGAACCTGGGAAATGATAAAAATTGTATTTGTGGGAATAACTTCATCTCATTCATGTTTTCCATGTTGAATATGAATCCTTTCCAAGCTGCCAGTGCTGTTACAGAGTGCTCTGGTCTTTGAGGGCTCCCCATACCTGTCCTCTCTGAACACAGATGTATCTTGCAAGTGTCTTTTGCATGTGGGCCGAGCTGTGTGGCTTTGTGCAAATACTGAATGTACACTGAACACAATAATCCTGGATGATTTCTGAGTAGCCTTACATTTGCAGGCAATCTTGAATTGTTCCCTGCTGCTATTTTATCTTTTTTATACAGCTCTTCATGCAGATTGAGGCACTGTATCCAAGAAGATTTGGAACTTGGATTGAATATGCTAAAAAATACTGCAATGCTCGTGTCAGGTATTACTGTCCTTGCTCATTTTTTCCTTATGAGTGCCTTTGATTTTTCTTGTCTTGTCAAGTGAGAGATCAGTAGGTAGTACCTGTATTGCTGTATCCCACCATCCTGCTTGGGAACCCAGGGTGAGGTATCAGCTCCATCAAAGAGGATTGGGTAAAGGATTACGTTTATTAAATTAGCAAATTAAAGCTGTTAAAGTTTGAAGTAAAGTTTAGGTGCCAGCATTCTGTTAAGTAAAGTTATTTATACATTTCCTGTGGTTACCATGAATTGTGGAGGTTTTGCCTTTGGAACTGGAGTTTTTGACTGTCAGTCTTATGCTCATGGTCATGTAATAATTTGTATCTCTCTTTCTTATAGGATCCAATTTTTTTACTATCCCATCACACTTGGGTGGGAAAAAAAGTCAAGTACTTCTCTCTGTATTTCACAGGTTGACTGCCTTAGCTAAAAATTTCATATTTACAAGTTTGCATTTTTCAAAATAACAGATTTTTGTCAGCTAAGTTGGCTAGCATTTAAATTTAATTTTTACAGTAATAATTACATGGTTTCATTTTCTTAAAACTTGTTTTTCTCCCTCCATCATATGCATTTGATCAGTATTTAAGTTCAAATAGTATGGAAGAACACTGTCTAATTTTCAGACAGAGAAATGCTATTTTTTCCCTGGTGTTTTGACTGAATGCATCTGTAATTTTCACACCACAAGTGCGCGTGGGTACAGCATGGTTAGCTACTCAATCATGGATGATTATCTTATTTTTGGAATACCATAAATGTAATAAAAATCAAGTTCAGGGTTTGGCAAGCTTTCAATGAAGAACTTTTCCTTCATGACTTGGCTGAAACAAAACATCCTGTGGTAATAAACTTGATAGGATTCTTTTATGCAGCACTTTCTGTGAAAATGTGGGTGGTTTTTACTTAGGTGTTCATAGGCACCTGTTTTAAAGATGAGGTCCAGGCTATTTCTGTGAGGTTTTGCCTGCCATTCCTGTTACATCCCCAGTGCTGGAGCTGGAGGAAGGAGGCCTTTATAAGGACAGACATATAAATAGAGCAGAGAAGGGATATGAGCAGAAGATGTTGTTGTGTTCCACCTATGTGCCATTCCCCCTTCACCTCAGTGCAGAAGTGAGTCCCTCAGCCCCTTTCCCAAATGATTACAGGCAGCTAATTCAGCTAATTAGAGCACTGTTGATGAAGTCAGTAAGGCTTAAAAAGCTCTAAATAATTGGGGAGGGAAGTTGTGGTTTTTTTGGTTGGTTGTTTTTTTTTTAATAAAAATTACCTGTTTACAGCATACTCTCCTGGATGTGGAAAATACTACCTGGGCTTTTCTCCAAAGGCAGCAAATTTGTCATGTTCATTATTTATTGTCTCCTGGCCATGCTATCAGAGAAAAGCTGCTGTTCCTGCTGCAACATTTCCTCAAAAACAGCAAAGCAAAGAAAGAATTTATTAACTCAGTCTTCCTTACTCTTTCTCTTTTCAACTTTAGCTTCTTAATGTCAAACCTTGTTCCTCTATTTAACCATGCTCATTAAATAGCATTACTTTAAAAGATGATACCTTAAGCTTTAAATCTTGTCTCTGGCAGTAACTAGGAAGGAATTCTTAGGGAGGAAAAGAAAGGAATATTGATGATATTTGCAGTTTGCATGATGGCTTTCCTGTCTATAATAAAAATATTCTCATGGTGGTATATTCTTCTCATTAATCCTTTGAAACAAGAGTTCCAAAATATGAAACCTGATACTTCTGCTTCCTGTAGACAGGGAAGTGTAGGTGGGAATAGACAGAGGATTGTGTGGAGATGATGGGTAGCAGTTCCTGAAGGCAGTGGTGTCTGCTGGGAAGGTGAAGCACACTTTCATATCCAATAGAGTGTTTTAAAATTAATTATGTACTGAAGATTTTTATTGAATTTAGGAGATGCAATGTTGACACTCTGTTTTGATTTATCATTTTCAGGTTTTTTGGTAAAAGAAAGCAATGGGACTGCAGAGGAGCTTCAAACTTAGAGGAACTGCATCAACTTTTAAGTGAAATAATGATAAGAAGACTGAAGAATGATGTCCTAACTCAGCTGCCTCCCAAAGTCAGGCAGCGTATTCCATTTGACCTCCCACAAGCTGCAGCCAAGGTAAATTTTCCACTTCTGATAAAAACACATTTGTTAGTAAATGGGAATATCAATGTATGGATATGCATTTTTATGTATGCATGTGTATTATATGTAGTTATAAATGTAACGCATAGTGTCTCTGTTAATCTTTTTAAAATACAATACAAAGAACACTAAGATAGCTTTTTTTTTATATCAGTGATAAAATTTGTTCTAATTTTAGTATTTGACATCTTCTTTTCCCATAGATTTTAAATCCTGCAGTTACTTTTAGTCAAATTTCCTAAACATATCAAATTTGAAATGTACATGTTGAGGTAGAACATGCTTTGTGCTCTGTTTCTAACCACTGGTCTCTTCTGCCAATTAGAATTTGAATGCCACTTTTTCAGAGTGGGAGAAATTAATGAGAAATCTGAGTTCAGATGCCACTGAAAGTCACTTTTCTGAAGTCATGAGTCTGATCACACGCATGTACAAGGAAACAGCCATTGCCAAGGTGAGCCTGCAAGCCTTTCCTTAATATCCTTACATTCCCAAGTGTGTTTTCAACCTCATAAAATTCATTGGATTGGCCAGAACACAGGATGAGGTGATTTGATTTGTTTTATAATCACAACGTGGAGAAACACTCTCTTCTCCCTGTATGTTTATGGAATAGACAGAACCCCATTACAATGCAAAAAGAAATCTGAAGACTGCTGCAGTGTGTGTTGTATTAAATGTTGATCAAAGATAAATTTTGTTAGCTGTCATCATTGGTAAAAGATACTGAAAATTACATTTGACACAGAAGATTTCTATGAATGCTTAAATAGAGCAATATTTTATGATTATGGTATCATGAACATATCAGAATTATTCCTTCAGTTTTGATATATGGCTTTATGTGTGTGGATGCAGAAGTTCTGATTAAATATTACCTTGTCTGTTTGAAAGATGTTTGTTTTTCTCAACTATGGATTAAAACATCAGATAATGATGTTCGAACTAAAAGGGGGTTTATCTACATCTTAATCTGGAAGAATTGCTATGTAATTATATGACCTTTTGAGGATAATTTTTTTTTTCTCTCTCTGAAGGAGTAAGTTGGGTTTCTCAAAGACATAAAGTTGTGGTATGTTTTAAACAAAATTAATCTGAATCTTTTGATTCTTAGCAATGCCAGTGTTTGATAAAGTCTTACACGGATAACAAAAGATATGGAAATTTACCTTTTTGTATTACAAGGAATTGAAAGACATGAAAATAAAAACTGTCTTGTTGAACATTTTGTGATGAAAACACTCTCTTACTGCAGGCAGGAGCAGTCAAGGACTACATCAAAATGATGCTTGACAATGACAAGCTGAAGTTTCTCATCTTTGCCCATCACTTGAGCATGCTGCAGGCCTGTACAGAGGCAGTTATAGAGAGCAAGGTGAAGGCTTCAAAATGTGCACACAAATTTAAATTCACTTACACAAATGTGGGTGAACTGTGTTTGAATCCAGCAGAACTGCATACCAGTACAGGAATTTAAGGTTTTTATGTATATATGGATCAATGCCACTGGATTAAAAGGGATCATCTGGTTTTGAAGAACTGTTCTGTGTTTCAGGATAATGTAAACACAACTGTATCTGGTATGACTATTATTATTATTAAATCCATGTTGTAGGCAGTTTTTTACAAGATTTTCTACCAGTCTGCTTTTGTCTACTTTTTGGGGGTTTTAACAGCACACTATCATCTCACCTGAATGTTTAATTCAAAGCAGTAAAAATGTTTGCAAATATTTTTACATTATTTTGATCATGGACTCTTAACTATTGCTAGGGAGTGGTGGCTATTTTATATAGTTATTATTTTTTAACTGTTTGGAATTTAATAAATAGTGTCAGGGAAACTCCAGATTCTTTTGTGTAAATACTCCATTTTAAGATCCCATGTTTGTTTGATCTCCTACTCTTGTAAACACGGGATACAAAGTCTACACTTCTCCAGATGGAGACTTCATTTTAAATACTGATGCATGCTGATCCTGATGGCAGGAATAGAAGTCTTTTTCTTAATTTTATTGAGGGACAGGGAGGGATTGGCTCTGAAAAGAGACACTGATGGTGTCCTTTAGTCTCTGTTCCGATGTTGCAGGTTCGCTACATCCGAATAGACGGGAGCGTTCCCTCTGCAGAGAGGATTCACCTCGTTCAGCAGTTTCAGAAGGACCCTGAAACCCGGGTTGCTGTTTTGAGTATTCAGGCAGCTGGTCAGGTAGGGCAAACAGGAAAATATGTGAAATAATACACTTGAGGAATGTGGGTACTGAAGGCATTGGTGACTGGAGTGATTTACTGAAGGCAGTTTGTCTTTGTGCAATTTGCCTTTTGTAGACTCCTGTGTTCATTTCTTTGCACTAATCATGTTAACTGTTCTAAGCCTCTATTGAATTTACTTGAGTAAAATGATGATAAGCAGCAGCAGCATCTCAGTCTTGAATGATTAGAAAAAATTCCATTTCTCTAAGTACTAGATTAATAAGAAATAGATGTTACTTCCACAATGAAAAGCAATATGCAGTCTTTGCACAGTATTGAAGTATTTTTTGAATCTGAGGCCCAAGGAAGAAATCAGTATAAAAGTCCACCTGCTGTCAAGGTGGCCCTTTCTATTCCTATATTAAAATGTCCTGTACAAGCTTCAGCTTTCTTTTGCTTCAGATAATCAGTTGTTTGTGTGTGGAATCTTCTTTTTTAAACTCATCTCCTTATTTTGCTTAGGGTTTAACGTTCACTGCTGCCACTCACGTGGTGTTTGCTGAACTGTACTGGGATCCAGGCCACATTAAACAAGCAGAGGACCGAGCCCACCGCATTGGGCAGTGCAGCTCAGTGAACATTCACTTCCTCATCGCCAGGGGGACCATGGACACGCTCATGTGGGCCATGCTGAACCGCAAGGTGGGTGCACAGGGCAGCTCCCAGGGCTCTGACAGCAAAGCTGCTGGGCTGGAGCACTCTCCTGCTCTGAGACAAATTGGTGCACCTACAGTTGCTAACCATCAAAATGTCCTTGCTTGTTTTGATTGAGTCTTTTCTGCTTTTTTGCTCTCCATTGAAGAACCAAAGATAAAGAGGCTCTGCCAAGGTGAATGGAATGGTTCATATCCACAGGAGATGGTTGTTTTATCTTCTAGCTTTTTATTGCTCTTGCTGTTCAATTTACAATTTTAAGACATTCTGCTCAGTCATATCATCTAGAAGTTATGGGGGGTTTTTTAATTGAATGAATGTTATGCCTAAACTAAACTTCCTTTCTGAGAGGCAGAGACATTCTCAGATAATTCTTTTGCAGTAGATCCAAGATTACACAAATCTTGTCTTCTGCTGCTATTTTCCACAAGTATCACACAATTCTTGTTAGGACTCTTAGAATTATAGAATGGTTTGGGTTGGAAGGGTCCTTAAAGCTCATTTCATTCCACTCCCTGCCACTTTCCACTATCCCAGGTTGCTCCAAGCTCTGTCCAACCTGGCCTTGGACACTTCCAGAGATGGGGCAGCCACAGCTTCTCTGGGCAACCTGTGCCAGGGCCTCACCACCCTCACAGGGAAGAATTCCTTCCTAATATCTGATCTAACCCTGCCCCCTGTGAGTTTAAAGCTAGGAGTAGTTCCAATCTCCCTTTTTTCCTTACTTGGAAGATCATTGAGAGTTCAGAAAGAAAAGTAATTTGGCTGTTTCCCTTCTGTGACCTTTTTGTGGCCTGTGCACCATTCATTAGTGTCTTGCCTTGATAACTGAGGTGTGTCAGTGTTCTGTCAGCTCTTGTTTCCTGGTGTTGCCAGAAGTGTCAATGTAGAAGGAACTGCCTTTGAACACCAGGTGCCAGAGTCATTTGACACTGTGATTACACAGGATTTATCCTGATGCCAATGCCACCCTATGGTTGTGGTTCCTGCACTTGGCTGCCCCTTTATTGTCATGGTTCAGTTGGTTTGTGTCCATAAGTTACTGTAGTGAGAAACTGGTAACCATTTGTGTGCCAATATGTCACTTTCCTGCTGAAAAAGAATCACTGCTTAAATAATCTGGGAGCTGCAAACTGTATTTGACATTCAGTTGGGGAAGAAAATTCTGTATTCAGCTTCCTGTAGGTACCTCTGAAAGAATCTGTCAGTCTGGTTCATTATGAGTCTCCTTAAACATGGCACAGATGGGGCTCAGTAATTCAACAACAATTTACCTTACAAGTTCTGTCACTAAATAATTCTGACTTTATTTGTCTCCACATGCCAAGCAAAACATGTTAAGACTGTTAGAGATGTACACAATGTATATATTCTCTTTTATCTTCAATAAATACTGACATTTTGTGTACAGCTGCACAAAATGCTGTAGTTGCAGTGTGCTAAATACAGGACTTAACATTATTGTCTTGCTGCAGGCCAAAGTCACAGGCAGCACCTTGAATGGCAAGAAAGAGAAAATGCAGGCTGAAGAAGGTGAAAAGGAAAAATGGGATTTTTTGAGTTTTGCTGAGACCTGGACCCCAAATGAAAGTCTAGAAGACCCCAAAGATGAACTTCTATTTACACATGTAAGACTTGAAACTTAAGTTCTTCTGTTTTCTTTCATTCAAAGAAAATTGTAGCAGTCATTTGCTTCAGCTTTCTGTGCACTTCAGACTTCACTAACAGAGAAACACTAAACAAGTAGGAAAAAGTAAATTCTGTTTAAAAACTTATGTGAAGTTGGGAAGAGTGCTCTACTGGGAATAAATGTCATCTACAGTCTTCTGATGGGTCCTTATGTTACCTTTGGGTGACTGAGGCACCCTCAGAGTCAGATAAGACCAAGTAATTTCTGTTTAAATGGCATCTTTATTAGCTGTGCTGAATTTAGTTGACTATTATTCAAAACAGTGTTTGAAAACTTTTCCTTGTAATATGCATCTTCAAAAAAGGCACATTGTTTACCAGTTCTGTGTATCTTTTCTGGTAGTGCCATTTCAGAATTTTCATGGGAATACTGAAAATACTTTTCACAAAACAGGGCAGGAATGTTGAATTGCTTTTTGTGCTGTTTGTTCTGAAAGTTCTCTTTTGTTACAGGAATCTTTTGTTTAACAGTTTCTGATGCAGTCATAAGTGGGGTTTAGAGGTCTTTTCTAACCTAAATGATTCTGTAATTCTGTGTTCCTTTCCTCTTCCCCAGTTTGAAAAGGAAAAACAGCATGACATACGTTCCTTCTTTTCCCCAAAATCCTCCACGGAGGAGAAGAAACGCAAAAGATTTTCTGGTGATGAATTGTTACCTGATGATTCAGAATCTTCTGCAGTCACAAAAGAGGATGCAGAGAAGAGAGATGAAAACCTGGATTCCACAAGGATAAGTGATGTGGATATACTTTGTCATGAAGATACTTGTGAACATGAAGCCAAAAAAGCAAGAAGCATAAGTGGATCTACCCCAGTCAGCTCCAGTAATAAAAAGAAAACATCTTTGACTGGAAAAAAGCCATCTTTGTTTTCAGAAAAAAACAATGAACTCCAGCCTTGTGGCTTAAATACTTCAAGTGAAAGTCCAGCTTTAAATGAAGTTTGGCACTGCAGTGTTTGCACTTACACCAATAATGGTCTGCTGCCTTACTGTGAAATGTGCCAGTGCCCTCAGAGCAGGGATGGTGAGTAAGGGGTGCTGCAGGGAGAAGGATGCATTTCTCATTTCACTTGTGATCAGGCTCACAAAACAGAGGGGTTTTGAATGTATGACTACACAGCAGTCCAGGCAAGATGTGAAGAATTGTGTCTTTGCATGAAAAATGTCCATCATGTGATCCTCCCTAGTCTTCCTTTCCCCAAGGATCTTTTACATGAGTCTAACTTGAAACAAGTGAAAAATTCACATAAAATGTTAACAGGATATAAATTCCATAAGGAAGAATGTATCCTCTGTTTTCTTTGCAGCAAATGTGCTCTCCTCTTCCTTGAAGTTTATGGTTATTTAAAATACAATTAAATGGCAAACTTTTTCTCAAAACTAAGCAATGTGGTAGTGGTGTTTTATTAACTTGAGCTTTGTGTGTTTGTCATGAGAGACATTATCTGGAAAATATGGCTTTTCTTTCTCCAAAAGCTCACAGTAGATTTCTTTTACTAAATTTATTTAAGCTATCTGGAAAATTAATGAAACATTTTATAAATCTATGCCCATATTTATCATCTCAGTTGCAAAGAAAGCAGTAAGGCGTTTTTTACTTCCTTTTTAGTTTATTTTATTTAAATCCCTGTGCTTGTTCAAGTAAGGACAACTTCTGAATTTCACAGCTATAAATCAATGCCTGGAAAAGTCCTTTGTGTGTTTATGGTATACAGTAACTGTATATAATATAAATTGCTAACTACATTATTTATTACATCTATATTTTGATATTAAGCTGGATGCATGAGATTACATAAATTGAAAGCTTTGTTCCATGTGTTTTTTGTCCTAGTATTAGAGTTAGCTCTTGTTTCCTAAGTGGTTGCACCATAATAATATTAGAGAATAAAATGCCATTTCTTTGCATTTCAGGTCCTGTCTCAGATGTGTTGTTAGGTACCTGTACAAGGAACACAAATATCACTTTTCTTGTTTCTTTGTCTTTAGTTGAGAGAAGTTGTGAAGCTCCTGGGAGCCAAACTGAGGAAGGAGTGGCAGAGGACCCCAGAGGAAATGGAGAGGGAACAGAGTGCAGTGCTGGAGACAGAAGAGGAGATCTGGGGGAAGTGGTGGCCCAGCAATCTGTTCAAACCAGAGAACAGGAAACTCTGGGCACTGAAAAGGAAGAAAATGAAAAAAAGTGTGGAGAAGGTAAAGAGGGACTCTGTGAAAGAACAAAGTGGCAGCTGGGAACCTGCACAGTTTTACTGCAGCTCAGGGCAAGGACTTGTGCTCAGGACAGACCCAGGCAAATCAGATGATGGGTCATTCAGAAGAAACAGAAAAATAAAACACAAATACCTCAATAGTTTGCTGCTTGAGCTGTGCACCTTATTATGTTGCTCTGAAATTAGATACATATTTAATATTATTTTTAATATCAGAGTAGAATGAATGAAATGAATGAAGAAAAAACTTTTTTTAATACCTACATTTTTTCTGTTGTAGATAAATCAGACACATTCCAAATATATGATGGGCTTATGTTTTGTGCAAGCAGGAATACTGATAGAATCCACCTCTATACAAAGGTAAGCCTGAAATACGCATGTTTATTGCCACTTTAAAATGACAAAGTAAAATGTTACCCTATTAAATGTTTATGTATGGTTTCATTTGTTATGTTTTATGTAAAAATATCAATATTTTGGTATTGGCTGAAGTGTAAAAAAATTAGGTCATTTATTATTCTAGTTCTTTTTCTCAATGGAATTAAGTAATAATTCTCTAGATACATAACTTCCAACATTTCTCTTGGCTCACAAAATTGGGCTAATATATTAAATCATCTGTTAGAAATGCCATTGACAGTTGTTTAGGATTCCTTTTTTTATTATTACACTGCCTTATCACAAAATAACTTTAATAGAATAACATTCAAAATTAAAATAAAAAATGACNCTTCACATTTCAGTCAGTGTATTCAGGTGCAAGTGCAAAGCAGCACAGATAACCGAGGGCAAGTGTCTGAGATGATACATTTTTATTAGGTTGATACAGCTGGGAAAAAAGTCAAAAAGAAAGAGTGTCCTCTTGTATCTGAAAACTTGTTTACTGTACTTCAAGTGTATGCTGCTTCCTAGCTTCACACACTGTTTGGGATGGGTTTTGTGCAACTGTCTGGTTTGGGGTTTGCTTGGATTAGAGTTTTTCATTATGCCAGATACAGACCAAGACCTGCTGAGTGCTGAGACACCAGGGAATTCTGCTTTGACTCCTTCTCTCGATGTTGTGAATCATCAATTAGTTCCTTGGCCATATGCACCCACTGGGACAACTTATTCCTTTAAAAATTAAGTGGAGAACTTTTTCAGGCATTAAAAAAAACCAGTATAATAAACAGTATTCAAAAATTCTTATTTTAAATTGTAATGAAGTGACTTTCTCCAGTCTACAATTATTCATTTCCCTTAGAATTCAATCAAGAGGATTATAATTCCAGTTTCTTAATATAAGGTAGCTTGTGTGTCTGAACTATTTGCAAAGAAAAAGAAGTCAGATCTATTAAAAGTTAAAATGTTCTGCCTTTTTGCTTTTAGGTAGATTAATATGAGTCATGTTTCTTGCATTTGTGCTGTTATCAGACCTCTGTGCCTTATTGTTACTTCTGGAAAAAAGTTGACCTTGAGGCACTAAATTTAGTAGAAAGGGAGGATAATTCACTTGGAACAGATTATTTCTTCTACATTGTGCTACATTGCATCTGTAAACAAAACTGTTTGCTTGTGTAGGATGGTGAACCACTGAATCATAATTTCATTCCACTGGACATACAGCTGGATAACTGGGAAGATTTACCAGAGACTTTCCAGAATAAAAAAAATCGTGCACTGGTAAGAACAAGTTCTGCTGGCACAGCAATATAATATTTAATGCAAAGAAGTTGACTTCCTTTTAAAAAAAATGAATGCAGAATACTTCCAGGCCTTGGGTTGTAGGCACAGTTTCATCAAAGCAGTCTTACAGATGTTGATGTGACTATTAATTATGCAGTCTGTTACTCTGGCAAATCATTGTGCCTCCTGTTCACATTGCAGTAGAAAGAATCAACCAGGCATCATTTAATTTCTCATTTACAGGATTAGTAACTAACTTTTATAAGTCAACAAAATAGCTTCCTAAAGGTTATGAATTAAATGCAGCACACTAGAAATAAGAATGTTCTAGATTGTATCAGAGCTGCAGTTCTGAGCAGGCCTCCACGCTCCCTTTGGTCTACTAAAAATTTTCAAAGCAGTGTCAGGCACAGCTCCACTGAGACATGCAATTAATTTAGGAATAAAGATCCCATTCATAATGGAGTTTGAGAACACTGCAAACCCAAGTTCTCAGGTAAGGAAATCCAGATTTAAATTGGATGCAAAATATTATCTGCTGAAGTTAAAATCTGATTTTCCAAACATAAAACTATCATGTAGGAACAAAACTGATTCTTTTTGTAGAAGAATCCAACCAAGAAGGTTGGAACTCAAATTTGTAGGAGATAACTGATTCCAGCAGCTGTTCTGTGAAGCAGCTCCGGAGTGGGTTACACAAGTGGGGGTGTGGGCATGAAGAATGACTGGAAGGCACCATCTCTGACTGTAGGAGCTGTTCCCAGCCAGTGTAGAATGCACTGATCCAGGGCACTGTGTCACTGTGCAAAGTCTGTCCTGCTGCTGACAGGCCTGTTCTCTGCCAGATCCTGAGGTTTGTGAAGGAATGGACTCATCTAACAGCAATGAAACAGAAGATTGTCAGAAAAAGTGGCCAGATCTTTTGTAGTCCTATTCATACTGCAGAGGAGTTGTCTAAAAGGCAGTCAGTGGGCAGCAGCACAAAGAGGTATGTGGGGTTTGCTTTTAACTACTCCTATTAATTGCTGCAGAAAGTTTGATGTATTTAGTGTGACCTTCAGTGGAATGATGCTGAGTCTGAAGTGGTCATTCAGTGGTTGTTTATCACACAGTGACAGACACAGGCAGCCAGGCCTGTTGGGAAATCTGCTGCCATTCATGGATCTGCTTCCCTGCCTGGCACTGTGCCCCATGCAGCAGCTCTTCTGCCTTTGCTGCTCTGCATGTTGCAGCATCTGGAACATCCCAGAGATTTTTAAGGAAAAATCCTGACCTCATGGACACAGCAGAAAAGTAAGGGCAAAGCATCTTGTTGTTTTTCCCCACCTGGAAGCAGAAGTCATTAGTTGCCATCAATGAGATATTGTTTTAATCATAATTTGCAGCCAACTCCCACTCCTTCCAATACTTGTTTTTTCTTTAACCAGGTCTGTTCTCTGTGGATGACATTTTCCAAAACTGTTGCTCTCTTTGCTGAGTGTCACTGAAAAGGGCTGTGTTTGATCCTTGTTAAAACCTAAATGTACCTTTCATCCACTTCTTTCCATTTTTCTGATGTGGTCTTCTCTGAGAGACATTTCCAGCCTTAGTGTTGTCACTGCTCTGCACAGAAAATGTCATGTGTACAGGTTAACTCTCCAAGAGGCCTCTGCAAACCATCTAAAACCTTCTTATTCCCCTCAGCCCCCACTGTTAAATTCCTCAGGGTGACTCCCTTTTGGCTGTAGGTAAGAATTAAGTAAATAAATAGTCTGCAATTCCAGCAATGTAAGGAGAAGCAGAGGGTAGTAAGTGTTTGTTAACCTCTTGCCTGATTGTGCCCTTCCATAAAGTGTGGGGAAAGTCTGTGAATGCTGTTAGGAAACCTACCAGGACCTACAGCAGCATTCTAAGGTGGTGTGTAGGGTTTGGGATAGGTGCAGTACACAGAGATGGCCTCAGGAGAAGTTGTCTGAATAGTGGTTTCTGGAAGAATGGTCAGAGTGAAGAGATTTTAAAAGTTTTACTGAAGAAGAGTTGTGTTTTGTAGGGTTTCACATGAAAATAAAGAAGGGAGTTCAAACTTAACTAATGGAACAAGGAGTCCTCCAGAGCTTGTGAAGCTTCCTGGATTATCCGGAGTCACTGAGACTTCACCTAACTGAAACAAAATGCCTTTCAGGTTTCACTGTCATGCAGTATCAAATTGCTGTCACTGTAAATTTTTATATACCAACCAAGTTACCTGTGTGCTGTTTAGAATTTGGTTGTAGAAAAAGATACTTCATTGACTATGGAAGTATATGAAGTATACTCTCCCAATATTCACTTCTCATGCAGCAACTGAGGAATGTTTGAAGAGAATGTGCTGTACCCATGTTGCTGCAGCCCAGAGTGGGTGTTCTCTGGGGGAGATTGCTGCCTTGCTGACAGGATGTGTGCCTCTCTCAGGTATGTGAGCAGGGAGGACGTGGCAGCAGCCTCGCTCTCCAAGGCCAGCAGCAGCGGGGGCAGCGTGCGCCTCATCTCCAGAGGAACTGGGCCCTCCCTGGAGCAAGGAAGTGCTTCTGCTGCACCATCCCCCAAGTAGGTTTATTCCTGCAGTAGGAAGATTCAGTTCTTTTGCCACATCTGTTTTTTTATGGTAGTAAAATAATTTGCTATGAGCGTCTGCTTTGCTGAAGTACAGTAGTTAGATAAGAAACTTGCTGTAGTGCTAATGAGCTGTTTTATTCTTATAACAATTTAGATTTCATCTGTTGTCTGCTGACAGAGCGCTAATTAACTGAGTCTGACTAAAACAAAACCAGAATAGTTACATGATTCAGTTTAAGAGAAAAGAATGTTAGCTCAGCCCTCCTGTGAGGTCAAAAGCAAATTGGGGACATGGAATTTTCTTCTATTTTGCCTCAGAATTTAGAAAAAGGGAGCAAAGAATATGGAAATTCTAAACAGAAATTGCCCTTGTGAAAAAAATGTTAATAAATGAGCACTGTGTATCCTGCAATGTTTTGAGTAGGAAAGTGATGGGCAGACATGAAGATCGTAAAGAGAAAATAGGATGGTTTCCTTTATTATTTCTATTAAAGAGGAGACCGAAACATTTTATATGTGTACATGCCTGATGGAAATCATCATTTTTTTATGAATACAGCATTATTTCAGCTGATAATTGAGTGTACATGTGTAAATGGAGTAGGAGATGCATAAGAAAAACCTGCCTTGCTATACTGCCAAATTTTATTTAAATGGAAACACAAACCAAGTTGAGGATCTGCACTGTGCAGGTATCAATCTGAACAAGATATTATTTCAACTGAAATCAATTTTTCAGAGCATAAACGGTGTCTAATGGAAATACACAGCGCACAGAGCCCCACTGAACTGGGTTGCTGAATCCTTTATGCACAGCTGCTTTGTTCCCTGCCAACAGGTTGCTTTCAGAAAGGGGGCAGACTGAAGCTGGAGTGTGCTCCCTCTCCAAAGGGTATGTGCAAGCCTTGGACGGGCAGGGGACCCCGCTGTGCCTCAGCTGCCAGCAGCCCACAGGCCAGCCCCGGGCCGGCCGCGCCTGGGACACGCGCTTCTGCTTGCACGCCTGCCACGAGGACTTCTCCATCCGCTCCAGCCAGAGCTACCTGCGGGCCACAGTGCTCCAAATCGAGCACGGGGTGTGCCAGCTCTGCCAGCAGAACGCCCAGGAGCTTTATCTCAGCGTCAGGGATGCACCCAGGAGCCAAAGGAAGCAGCTCCTGGAGAGCTCGTGGATGTCTCATCTTCCCCTTGGGCAGGTAACTGTTCTGGGGGGGCAGCAGGAACAGCTGCTCTGTGTATAGAGAGTTCAGACACATCCAAAAATGTTCTTACAGATTTAAGATAGAAAGTTAAGCTAGCACCAACAACAGAACAAGAAAAGGCCTTAAAAACAATCAAATTAACTAAATCCTGTTGTCTTGTAACACATTTTTTACCTCTAAAAGGCCCAGGCAGCAGAGTTCTGATGCTCTAGGGGTGGATGTACAGCCAGGACTGGGTGAAAACGTGCCAGCTACTCACAGTTGTTGCTTGTCCAGTGGGAGTAACTAAAAATGCTAAGGCTGGCTTTATCTTGGTGAAAACCATAAACAGCTACTTGCCTGAGTGTCCTTGTCCTTAGGGTAGGATGTCCATGCAGGGCAGGAGTGGCTCCCAGCTCCCATGCCTGTCCTTTGTTTGCTGCAGCTGAACGAGATGATCCGCAGCCCGGCCGAGGGGCAGTTCTGGCAGGTGGATCACATCCAGCCCGTGTACAGTGGGGGAGGACAGTGCTCCCTGGAGAACCTGCAGACCCTGTGCACAGCCTGCCACAGAGAGGTCAGTGGGTGCAGCCAGGAATCCTGGCCCTCTCACGGGGAACAGCAGGGGAAACTGCAGTTCAGCTCTTCCTCAGCCCTGTTGTCTCCAGCTGCAGAACCCCTGTGCTCCCATACTGTCCCTCCCATACAGCAAAGGTAGCATTAAACTGTTACCATGTGACAGTTTCCTCAGGAACTGGGAAAATGTTGCCCTAATAAATATTTGCATTTCCTTTTGCTGTCTGCTGTAATCTTAGACTGGAGTAGAACTATGTGCTAATGCTTTCTGCTGGCCATGTATTGCCAAATATGAATACTCACTGAACAGACCTGTCTCTCTCTTTTGCAGAGAACTGCAAAACAGGCCAAGGAAAGAAGCCAGCTGAAGAGAAGGTCTTTAGCTACAAAGTATGGCTCTGATATCACCAAATTTTTGGTAAAGATGTAAAATGCAAAGTCGATTGTTACTTTGTAGCTCTGAAACAGTTACTCTGTTACCGTTTTCCTCATGCACTGATATAACAGAAATTGCATTAGCCTATCATGCTGTTGGTATTAAGGAATTAAAACAAAGAAACAATTTGTAACACTGTCAGAATGAATCCAAAGTACTTGATGGTTATGGTATCTTAAGGCCCTGTGGTTTAAAGCTGAATTTCTGTGTAACTTTAATGCAGTTTTGAAGCATTACTGGTTTCCTCTCGCAGTGGAGTTAGGGCTGCAAGAATTTGAGGAAGTTCTGTTGAAACTGCTGTTGCTGTTACAGAATTCAGTAGTATTGGGAACTTTATGGACCAAGAAGATGTCTTAGTTTCAATTCTTTTCATTATTCACATACCAAAACCACAGGATAAAACACAGCTATTATGACAAAACTTAGCATGAGTGAGTGACTTGTCTCTTCTAATTCTGCTCACCCACTGCAGGCTGACTCTGGGCACTGGCCTGACTTACAGGACTTTGTCATTTAGAATTGATGTCAGTTGAATTCTGGTTTTACTTAAACCAGCTTGTATTAAAATGTTATTCAGGAAAAAGAACATTAAGTATTAGCAATTATCTCATCAAAGGTAGTTTCTGGGAAATGCTACAGACAAATTCTCCTTAACGAGATTGCAGAGATGCTGGTAATTTTGGACTGCTTACCTGGCTTTCTTTACAGTTACTTTAAATAAATACAGTTCTTTTTCCTGGTGATTCTTTTTAATATCCTGTGTCTCCTCACCCCTTGAATGCTGTAAGGCAGTGGTAAGTTCATAAAGCACAACACATCTGAAAGTACAAGGCTGCAATTTCAACTGCATCTAGATAAGCTGAAAAGCTTTCTGAGTTATCCTTCTAAGAAAAATCCTTGAAGTTATAACCCTTGAACACAGAAAGACTGTTTAAGACAAGGTAGTTGCATGAGTGCACCATTTTCTATAGAGCCAAAGCAAGAGGACATGAGATGTGTTAGATGATGTTTGTGGTGTCTGACTATGACAAAGGAATCATCTCTCCAGCAGTTTAAAAGACCAGGTAGGAACAGCCTGATAGCCAAGTGTGATAGACTTGTAAGTTTATACAGCCTTTACAGGAGTCCACACTGCAGTGCCAGATTTCATTAGAGAGGAGGAAACCAAGAGTACTGGGGAAGAAGCTTAACTTAAATATTACTTACTGGTATAACTCCTGATAAAGCAGCCACACAATTAAACAGCAGCTGCATGGGTCTTTATCTTAACCCACTGTCAGAGGAATTTGTCTCAGGTAACACAGAAACAGCCTGGAAAACAAATTCTGTGACAAGATTTTACCTGAAGAAAGTTAACTCTTCTTCATCCTGAAAAATCTATTTCTACTTCATAGAGCTTCATCTGAGGGAAACACTCTGATCCCTGTCCCCTCAAAGAAGCTTTAGGGTAACATCTGGGATCCACTCTTGACAGCAGAACTCAACTCTGTGTACTTACTGTAGTACACTGTCCTTTCCTGGGTATGCAAGGAGGGCATGGAAAAGCACAGGAATACTGAGAGCCAGTAATCAGTTCATGTTTATTGAGTGATGTCCACAATACTGTAGCTGTTTGTACATTGTAAAGTAGTGCTGATCTCTTGCAGATTCTCATTAAAACAGATGAAGGTCACTGTAAAGCAACATTGGCACGTGTGGGGTGAGGGGCCAAGGTGACAGAGCTGTCCCCTCCTCTCCCATCCACGACAGAGTGCAGGCCTCACTGAACACCAGCGAGTGCTGCCAGTGAAACACCCCCGGGGTCATTTCCATCCAGCTTTGGCCCTTGCACACAGGAAAGATAGAAAACATCCCAAACCATCAGTGATGTCAGTTAGGCTCACTGTCCAGTTATTTCTGTTTGGGAGAAGTGACAAGATCTTTTTGGACAACCAATGCCAGGAGAGCTTAGCATGAACTAGAGAGTGAACTGTACACTTTAAATAAAAATAAGGATATTTTAGAAGTACTTGAAACAGCGGTTAACCAAAAAATACTGGGCTCTGTAATTATGATTAGTAATAAATATAAATTACTTAATGATTATATATATATATATATCAATTTAAGTAGACTAATGTCACTTGATAAAGTCTGATCCAGAAACGTAAAGCAGCACATTCTGCATGAATTTCAACACCAATATTTGCACACAGCCCATTCAGGTCCATAGTTAAACAAGCCAATGCAAAGAAAACAGAAGATGCTCCCTTGGGACAGAGAGTTTGAAACTACTCGTGCAGCCACTCCAGACGAGTTGCCGGAGCCGTCCCTCAGGGCTGCCGGTCCGAGCGGCCGGGCCCGCGGCGCTCCGCCCG
>VZRZ01003658.1:0-74533 GCA_013398175.1 Climacteris rufus
ATAATCTGAATTGTTTACAATATTAATGCTTATCTCACATAAGAATGCATGCTAGTAATAACTTTATTTCAGCACATAACCATATTTTGGTAGGGCAGTAGGTCAGTAAGGCAAGGATCTCCTTCCTGCTCTACTCTGGTTGCATCATTTCAGCACAGGGCTCACAGGAACCTACAGCAATGGCACAGAGCTCCCAGTAGGATGCAGACAGAAAAGAAGAGCATATCAGCATCTAGTAATTTAATGGTATACCTGCTTGGAGTTTTGATATTACACACCAGTAGTATGTAACTAGTCACTGCTCTGCAGACAGTACCATAGTGGGAATATCTCCTCTTCTAAGGGTAGATAAAGCTTTTCAGTGCTTGACAGGAAGGGAGGGAACATGAAGACAAAACTGGTCCATTGCCAGAATTTAATCTTCCAGCTACTACTTTGCAAAAGATATTTGTTAGGTTTGCCTTGTCTGTATTGATGATGTCCTCATGCCTCTTTATTGTGATTTTGAGACGCTGTGCTGTGCACTGTTATCAGAGGAGGTGCACAAGAGGAAACCGGCTCTGTCTTTTCTTGGGGGAACATCTTATCTTGCTTCATTGTCAAACTTTTAGATGCTTATCCAAAACTTCTCTGCCCTTGTGACTGCCAACATACTAATGTTTTTAATTGCATACGAAATGACACTAAAAACAATGGAAAAAAAAGCATCTGTACCACTAATCAACATTATATACAGGAAAAAGAGAACTTAGATGAAATGCAGGGCCAGCCTCCCAGTAAACCTGACAACCATTTCTTCAAAATGAGTATGGAACAAGGAGAAAGGAGGGTGTTATTTGTTTGCAAGCTTTGTAAGGGCTTTTTTTTTTGCAAAGATTGGATTATTAGGAAAAGAGGATCTGCTGAAAAAAAAAATCAAAACAGCACAGCCACCTACCATTTTCACTACAAAAAACAATTTCCATATTTCAGAACCCTTTTTTCTATTTTTCTTATGAGGGTAGTCTGTAAAACTGAAATACTGTGTGTTTACAGCCTCCTAATATTAAAATGTCTGAAGAGGTTGTACACATTTTTAATTGCAAAGATTGTTCGTTTTTTCTTAGCATTTCCAAAGGTAATTTTGGCAAATTTTGTTGAAAACTCACTTTTTTAAAGAAAAGCAATTACAAAAAGTATGCATAAATGTGCTTTAAAAATGTTGAGGCTTTTCAGTAGCAGACTTACAGTAATTGACTCATGTTTTTATTCATTGCCAATACAAGGTATGTAAAATATTAGCTGCCTGGCATGTTTGTTTCAGCTTTCTTAAATGAGAAGTACTATTTTGTTAACTTACGGAAATTAGGTCACATGTGATTGTAAATGTGCCTTGCTGTATTATAATGTATTTTTCTTTTTAAAACTTTTTTATGAGTGAAAAATACAGTTCAGGTTATTGCCAGATGTCTATGAAAAAGGCAGAAATGACTTCACAAATATTTGTGCTTCACAATAACAATGCCTTCCCAGTTCCCAGATCATGATTCCTGTATAAGCTTATCTTTACTTAACTGACTTCTAATAACCTTAGTATATTAAAAAAGATGGTTCTCAAATCTCAAACCATGAAGCAACACTACTATTACTAAGGAATAGCTGCACTTAGGCCACGCTTGAAATGTAACATTCCTCATCTCAGCCACACTTTTCACTTCACTGGGAAGATAAATGGAGTACAATCCATACATATGGAAAAGAATAATTCTTGTTTTGTCATGGTAAAAGCGGTTTACTTGTCAATTGTCTTTAATAAACTTTGCAGAATCTTGCACTAGATTGTAACTCCCTTAAATACAGTGTCATGCAAGACACGGGGAAAAGACACCTAGTAAAAGCAAACATTTATCAATTTAAAAAAACCAGAAGCAGAATTCATAACTATGCATATCTATACACACAGTGTCTAAACTGGAGCATGAATGCCATGTTAAAAGGCTGTGAAATTAATGTGTTCCCAAAGCAGGAAGTAAATTTCAGAGAAAATGCTGAGGGTAAGATCTTGTCAGAATTCTCTTTGACTTAATCAGATCAGCATTTTACATTCATCATGTGCTCAGTTTGTACTTTGAAACACTTTTCAGATGTTATGCTAAAGATATGTTTAGGTTGCTGCATTTCAGATAGAGAGGATTTCAAGCATAGTCCCTGATCTTTTTTGCCTTCAAATCGAAATGACCCCTGTAATTGGTTTAGTCTTTGACATTACACTGACTGCGTTTTTCCTGTTCATTTGTGAGAGAGTGAAAAGCTCCTTCTTATTTCCTGTCTTTCTTCTTCTCCAAGAGAATAATATACAAAGCATGATGACCTTAACTACTGTACAATAAAATGAACATCAGGAAAGGAAAAAGTTACAAAAAGCCGAAACTGGTGGAAGGCAAAAGTCGGTCTCTGTGTTATGTTGAGGTTAGATTACTGCATGCTCCAGCACACATTTTTTTCTTTACTCATAAGTATCAAATTTCTCTTAAAATTTCCAACAACTGCTGTGAGATTTTAGACAACAACTATGGTGTGATTTACTGACAACAAGTCAGTCTTTTGTATGGCATACAAATTAGCTTATTGATGTCAGATTTGTATCTCCCATAGCTGGTTTTCTAAGTCCTAATCTTGCTTCCAGTGCACAAGGACAGGATGGAGACAGAAGAACAACAAATAACTTGCAGTTCAGTGTCTTTGTTGCTGCATCTAGAAAGAACCTTGATAGCAAAGATGATATGAATACACTTGAACAATGTGGGTTTTTTTATAATGGAAAATAGATTTTCACTAAAACGTACACTTCTGACTTTTGTAAGAACCTGTAGAACAAATATCTAGTCCTTCTAACACCACACTGAGCTGTAAGTGAAGTTATAGCCCTGCTCTCCAGCTGCTGTGCTTTCACTGGTGATGTAACCATAACTTTTCAGGCTAATCTATTAGGTTCCTTTGGCAGGCATTTGCATAATTAAAATCAATCAGAGAAGTAACATTTCAAAATAAACAATGCATTTTCTTTTTCATATCAGTATAAATCAGGCTAATGCAAGTAAGGTCAATATAGTTGTAGTTGTAAAACAATTGATGTCCATGAAAGCATGGTCAGGTTCTTATTTTGATTTGTCTGCTGGATGATAAAGTATAGATCCCTCCTCTCTGGATTTGCTTTAGTTAGTGAGTAATGTAAAATCAATCTTGACTTTTATACTTTATATCCATATTTAACTGAAGAATGGTAAGGCGATTCATAAAATATTTGTTTTAATCATTATTATTAAAATACCTAAGGTAAATTTTGGTAGTATTTTAAGATAGGAAGAGATCTGATGCATTTCTTCTTAAAAGGAGACAGTCTGAAAATCTCTCAGCTAAGTAATCAGTCTCATGATACTTCTTATGTTAGAAATTCTTTCCCCACTGAAAAAAGCACCCAGCTCTCTCTGACGTTACATGCTGTACATCCATAAGCAATGATTTAAAAACTGAATTCTCTCTCTAAATTTCTGCCATGTGCATTTGGTATTTCATATCATTCATGTCCTAATATTTATTCAGAAGCTCTTTTCAGTATAGAAGTTTTAAGAAATGAAGTGTATGGTATTCAGCCATTTTGGCAAATTTAGATATAATCAGTGATCATTTTGTCTTTTTATTTATTTGAGGCTGAGTCTTCCTTTTATTCTGGAAGTACATTAGGCTGATCTTGCTGAAATCAAATACTAAAGAACCAAACTCTGTGACACTGAGCTTTACATTCTAATTAAGGAAATTGCATTTGTGAATCTACTCTGGCTTGATAAAATATGCATTTCCTTTAATAGGAAAGGAAGAAATAAAATATCTTTCTTGGTAGTTTTTGTCCATTTAACAAGCATCAATAACCTCTAAACTGGTTATTATACTGGAAAATCTGTGTCCATAGTGTACACGTGCTCACAGGAAAGAGATCCCACCCTTTTTTCAACTAATTTATCTGGCCAATTTGATGGTGCATGCTACTTCAATAATTGCAAGGCATTAAGTAATGCTTTGGGGAGTCAAAAACCATTGTAAATTATTTAACATGGGATATTACTGGGACATCAATTAAAGTTAATCCAGCAAGCTGAAGGGCAATTTAAAAGTGGTCTAATTGACACTCACCCTGCAGTGTCAGAGTTTTTCAGTTTTGACTAACTATCCATTTATTACTCAACAAAGTGCAGAAGAGGCTTAGTAATTCAAAATGTAATTAGTTTTCATAGAGAACAAAGGAGGAGGAAGAATTGGGGAAAGTTTAGCATACACATGCTAATGTGTTGTCCTCTGTGTATGCAGATGCACAGCTTAGTATGGCTTGATGCCAGAAAGCTCACAGCCCTTGCATTAATGTGTTAATAAATATTTATGTTTTTATATATTAGATCATATTCCAAGGTAAATATAATTTGTTCTGCTTGTGATAGAGATGTACTCATTCTGCTGAAAGTAAAAAGTTTTAAAAGCTGTGCCTAAAAAATTAAGAACAGTCTGTTTCTAAACAGCTTGTCATGGAACTGTTTGGACTGAATTTTTCTTTCATTTGTTTTCTAGATTGCTAATAATCTTGCACAAGCTACCACAGCTCTTCAAGTTACAGGTTATTCTGGGATTTCCATTCATGTTCTCATTACAATTTGGAGATAATGAAGTTTTTGAAGACAAAATTATATAAAAAGAAAAACAACTTTTTTTTCCCCCAGTAAGCTCTGACATGTAAACATTTATAATACCTGGATTATTACACATACACAGCATGCACATTTCCAGTCCTTTAAGGCCAAGAAGTCAGTGGAATGATGCCTGAGCATAAACTTAATCAGGTATTTGAAGATTTAAAGATTTTCACCCCATGAGGATGATTTCCCTTGAGAAATTTCTAGTCCACATATGTTTGGACCTTTTTATACAGCTTGGTACAGCACATTAGGGGACAGTTAGTCTTTCTCGTTTTTCAGTGTAATAGTCCAAAGGATTGTTAATCAATAATTTCTTCATCTATACTTTAACAACTTAGAGCTGTATCTCTGGTCAGGCTCTGACAAAAGCTGGTTATGCAGTTGCCATGTGAATTTTTTTTCTGGAAAAGTAGTTCAACTTCTTACTCTAACAAAATCAGGAAAAGGTTGTTATTCAATTCATTATTTAATGAGGAATGGTATAATCAGCTGAATCAATCAAAAATAAATACAGAATCATAAAATAATTTATGTTGGGAAAGACTCCTAAGACTATCAACTCCAAGAATAAACCCAGCACTGCCAAGTCCACCCCTAAACGATGTCTCTAAGTGCCACATTTATGCATCTTTTGATTACCTTCCAGAGTGGTGACTCCATCAAGATTGTTGAAGTGATTGGTAACCCTTTTGGTAAAATAATTTTTCCAAATATCCAGTCTAAATCTTCCCTGGCATAGCCTGACACCATTTTCTCTCATTCTGTCACTTTTCACCTAGGAGAAGGGACAAAACCTCACCTTGCTACAGCCTCTTTTAAAGCAGTTGTAGCAGGCAAAAAGGTCTTCCTTGAGCCTCCTTTTCTCCAGGCTAACCCACCCCAGCTCCCTCATCAGCTTCTAATATTACCTGTGCTCCTGACCCTTCCCTAGTTTCATTGTCCTTCTCTGGACACACTTCAGCATGTCAATATTTTTCTTGAAATGTGGGACCCAAAACTGGATATAGTACTTTAGGTGTGGCCTCACCATTACTGAACATAGGTGGAAAATTGTTTCCCCACTATTCCTGATCACACTATTTCTGATACAAATCAGGATGTCCTTGGCCTTCTTGCTTCCCATCGCACACTGCTGAGTCATGTTCAGCCACTGTCAAACAGCACCCCCAGGCTCTTTTTCTGGTGTGCAGTTTTCCAGCCATTCTGCCCTCAGTCTGTAGCACTGCCTAGGGTTGTTGTAACCCAAGTGCAGGACCCAGCACTTGGCCTTGTTGAACCTCATACAAGTGGCCTCAACCCATTGATCCAGTCTGCCCAGATCCCTCTCCAGAGCCTTCCTGCTCTCCAGCAGATCAACCCTCCTGCCTGATTTGTGTCATCTGCAAACTGACTAAGGGTTCAATCCATCTGGTCATCCAGACTATTGGTAAAAGTAATAACCAAGTATGTTTCGCTTTCTCGCATAACATCTGGAAAAAAAGTTCTTGTAAATTACCTACTTGTATGGATAGAAGTTGGTATTTTTAAAGAGTCAAGTTTTGGGAACAATATTCTTCTGTAGGTTTTTTTTCCTTTAAATTACTGCAATTAATTTTTATCCTTCCTTTACTGTCTTTTTACCTTACAAGCATAGTCACAGATTGAAATAGATGCCTACAAATGACACTGATATTCTTAATTCAAAATCATGTTTTCAGACTATAAAGTATAAACAATTTAGTATAAATATTAGATGGAACCTTTTTCTCCATGTGCATTTTCTCCATTGGCAGGCTAATTTCTCTGAAAATTCCTTGATCAGAATCTGTCCAGATATTTCTTTGTAAAGCTGAAATACAATTCTTATGTCTACAGACAGGCAGTTTGCTATTTGCTGAGGACCAAAGCTTTGTTTCTGCACTTTGAACCTGAAAGGTCAAATGACAGAGAGAGAAGAAAATGAGAAGTATTGTGGCTAGGAGGGGATAGATTTCAGGAGTACTGTTTTTCTTTTTAAATGTGAGAACCAGAAAAGGATGTTCATAAGACCTGAGGCAGCAGTGAAAGTGACCTGAAAAATGGAGGAGACAAAATGAGTTACGGGATGCCAACAGTGCTAGATGTACATTGGTCTTGAGTGGCTACCTGACATGAGTTATTTATGAATGAAATATTGACAGGTAGAGTTCATGGAGAAATAGATCTCAGAAATAAAAACACACCAAGGAGAGATGACAGAAGTCACACAATGTTTCTAACACAATAGGAAGATGAGTTATTTGTCCAATCTCTGGTCTTAAAACTTACTGAGAATCTAGAGGGCAAACACTTAAGAAAGGGTGATGTGCTGGAGAATATGGCCACATGAATAAGTCAGGAAGAGAAAAGAGGCACATCAAAAGGAAAAAAAAGTTACAAAAGAAGAAGAGACTTCTCTAAGGATGTGTAGGAAAACTCATCAATCAGAAAGTGGAGTGATGAGGAGCAAGACAAAATTAGTTAAACCCATGGGAAGATGATGACAGAAACAGCAGGATGTGAAAGAGGGGAAGATAACCAGGTTTCCAAAAAGTGAATCCAGATTCTTCTCATACCTGAGAATACTGGACGGACTTACATCAACCCTGAGAGGTGCAGCTGTAATCAATGATTTATCTTTTGACAATAATCACTAAAGTTTGCCCGGAAGTTTGAGAAACACAAAGTATTGGCCACCATAAAAAGCTACAGAAAACACAGAATTCAGGTTGGAAATATATATGTTAAACGGGATTACTCACGTGGCTATAAACCTTGTTCTAAAGTAATGAAAGAGCATTCATGAGCATTCATTTCACAAAGTATTTCACAGTAGAGACTGAAATATTAGTTCAATAAATAGGATAACAGTGTATATTGACTAAATAAAAGACTCAAAGAAAACAAACAAACAAATAAACAAGCTCCAAAGAAGCTATAATATAATAAACCAAGCTTGATACAAGTCATTTTATATTGAGGAAAAAGTTAAAAATGTTACAGTAAAGCTATATAATGATTCTATTAAAAGGTTTCAGACTCAGGTCAGGATACAAAAAGAGATCCTTTGATATTATCTGGCTTTTCTAGGAAGAAAAAATGAGACAAAATTGACTAATGTAAAAATCATATAACACAATTCAGTGCTCTTTATTGTAAAACTTAGAGATTTTGTTTCCTGTCAGTCAGTAAAAAGTGATTGCTTTTTTAGACATTATTTTGGTAGGCACATTGTAGAAAAAAAAAGAAGAGTTTTAGAAAATTATGGGAAGACCTTGAACTCTTTTAATTTAAATTCAATATAGGGACAGACAAAAATATACCTATTAAAAAAGCCATCTTCAGTTTCTAAACTCTACATTTTCTGTTTGATTATGATGTCATGGAATAGAAGAAGACCATAAATAAAGAGGACAAAAATTATCAGAATTACTTCTTCTGAACTATACTTTTTTTAAACAAACAGAACCTTGCATTCATGAATTCTTCAGATTTGAAATCTCTTCTTTAGTCAAAAGGATGAAGTTCACCATAAAAAATTAAATATAGGCAACCATTCAAAGCTGAAGCAATGAACTATTCTTTGGGGAAAAACCATGCAGTAGTTCTAAAGGAAGGAAGGAAGGAAGGAAGGAAGGAAGGAAGGAAGGAAGGAAGGAAGGAAGGAAGGGANNNGAAGGAAGGAAGGAAGGAGGAAAGGAAGGAGGAAAGAAAGGAAGAAAGGAAGAGAAAGAAAGGGAGAAAGAAAGGGAGCGAGAAAGAGAGAAAGAAAGAGAGAGAGAGAGGAAGGAAGGAAGGAAGGAAGGAAGGAAGGAAGGAAGGAAGGAAGGAAGAAAGAAAGAAAGAAAGAGAAAGAAAGAAAGAAAGAAAGAAAGAAAGAAAGAAAGAAAGAAAGAAAGCAGGAAGTAAAGAGGAAGAAAGAAAACAGGAAGATTAAGGGAAGAGGAGAATAAAGGTACATAGCAGAGGGAAACTGTTTTAAGATGGGTACAACTGTATTTCATTCTACTAACCAACGACACTATGCTCTATTTATCATCTTTTGACATATTCCTGACAACCTGTCCAGATGGAAACTATCTTCTTCATAAATCTGTTACCCACTGCCTGTGATGTTTGATGTGTTGCACTGGAAATTAAGAAAAGTAACAAATTAGCAATTCAAGCCCTAGCTTACTATAGAATGGTGATTTCTGAGCTTTCAATGAAAAAGTCACTGTATTTACCTTAAGGAAAGTGTCCAGGTTAGTGAATGCAGACTTACCTTGCATTAGTTTTCAGACAGGAGTGTGCAGGACAGGACTGCTAAGCAACAAAATAATTGCCATGTTCACTGTATGCATTCAACTTTTAGGCATATATATTTCATTGTAAAGCCTCTGTTGGTGTTTAGATTCCATGCAGGAAGTCAGTGTCTAGTACTTCCTGTAGAGACTCCTCACAAGGAGTGAATGTGGGACCTCAGATTTTTTTCCTCTGGTTGTCCAGAGCATCGGGTTTGTGTGACAAGGTTGTGGTAGGGCAGGCTACAGAGGTGGCTGCTGTGAGAAGCTACCACAAGCTTTCCCTGTGTCCAACAGAGCCAATGCCAGCTGGCTCAGACATGGACACACAACTGGCCGAGGCTGAGCCCATCAGAAACACTGGTAGCTCCTCTGACATAGCATAGCTAAGATGGGAGAAAAAATTCGTGCAATTGTAAGAGCAACAGAGAAGTGAGAAAGAGAATTGAGAGCAAGAATTGAGAGAAACAGCCCTGCAGACACCAAGGCCAGAGAAGGACAGGCAGAGGTGCTCCAGGCATGGGAGCAGAGTGTCCTCTACAGACCATGGTGTAGTCTGTGGTGTGGCATCTCCGTCCCTGCAGCCCATGAGATTCACCTACAGCCCAGGGAGGAGCCCAGCCAGAGTAGATGAATACTCCCAGAGGAAGCTGTGATGCTCTGATCACACTGCATCTGGCCTGACAGGGTCTGAGTTCCCTTGGAGAGAGGAGCCCATCCTGAAACAGATATGTTGGCAGAACTTGTGACCCCATGGGGACCCACTCTGAAGCAGTTGTCTCCTGCAAGACTAAACCCCCTGGGAAGGACCCATGCTGGAGTGTGAAGAATTGCTGCCTGTGGGAAGGAGTCATGTTGGAGAAGTTAATGAAGGATTGTCTTTCATGGGAGGAACCCCACCCTGGAGCAAAAAACTGTGAGGAGTCTTCCTCCTGAGAAGGAAGGAATGGCAGGGACAACATATGATGAACTGACCAACACTGCCATTTCCTCTACTCCTACTGCTGGAGAGGAGGAGGTAGAGACCCCAGAAAGAAAAGAGGGGTGGAGGGTAGAGGGTTTTTTTTAAGATTTGGTTTTATTTCTGGTTATCCTACTCTGATTTAATTGGCAATAAATTAAATTAATTTCCCCTAGCCAAGTCTGTGTTGTCTGTGATGGTAACTGCTGAGTGATCTCTCCTAGTCCTTATCTTGACTCATGAGGCTTTCACTGCATTTTCCTCTCCCTTCCCAGCTGAGGAGGGGACAAACAGACAGGCTTTGGTGGGCACCTAACATCCAGCCAGGGTCAAACCACCACAACCAGAATGAATAGCTTTATGGCATGGGACTGCTGCTCTATTGTCTGAGATATGAATATGATTTGAATAATAGGACATGATGACTCTGTTTACTGCTTGACAATTGAATAAACCCAAAAGTATTCATTTGTTTCATCTGTTGGCTTTCAACTTAGATTACATTTTAATAAATTATCTGTTTGGCATGTGTAAATTCAGCTAAAACACTGGCCTATCACTCTCTTAGCGCTACAATAAAGTTTTCCTTTGTCAGTTAGATTCTGGCAGAAATTCTATACACTGGACTTTAATGTCATGCAGTATTTTGCACACACAGTTATTTTTACTTTCAAACATGAAATGAAAAGCATATCTATTTGTCTGTATGTGTGTATAACTAATAAATATATAGAGTTCTTCAAGTATTTAAAGTGGAATAAGTACCTTTAGGTCAGATACTTTCAACTTTAATTTGTTCATATTAAAAAAAAATCCTAAAATGCTAATCTTTTATGAAAAATCTAGCTCATAAAAATGGCTGGTGCTTAGTTGGTTTTTTTTCCACTGTCATATATTTATTTATTTTCTTGTTCATGCTGCACAAATATTTTTTGTATTGTAGTAAAATTACTAATGCTTGTAATCCTTCTGAATGGGCTATGTGGAATGTCTGCAGAACTACATGATCTGTATTCCTTCTGTGTTTAAGTGCAACAGCTTTTTTACACAATCTCTCATTTTGGCTACATATTTTTTTACAAATTATGTGAACTATAATATCTAACAGTAGAGAAGTATGATCCTTATGTTTGATTTCTAGATTTTGCTATTCTTGTTGTAGATTTTGGGGACTGGGGAGGGGAGCGCAAAGACTTTGCCTTTGATGTTTCCTTTTTTCTCTCTCTTACACATTTTAATGGCATCAGATTTTATATGAGTTAGAATTAAGGATTATCTTCACTGTGAATGGCTTTTGTGCCCTTTCATTTCATTGGTTCATACAGAAATCACCAAGAGGCTGCAGTGAATCATTCTGACTCACTACCTTCATGTAATAGGTTACACTTTTTGCAATTTCATCTGGCTGCAAATGTGATTTGAAAATTTTTATATTGTCTTCAAAACATGAATTTGCAGAAGGTTAAAACCAGAATAAAAATCCTTTTTCTTGACGAGGCTAATATTGTCTTCAACAAAAGTAAGACTGGGGAGGGTTTTGGTCTTGTTTTTTTGGGGTTTTTTTGGGATTTTTCTCAATTTGAGGGAAAGATTTTTCTACAGAGAAGTGCTGCCATCAAAATAAAGAACCAAAGCATGACACTGAGACTTCTCTGTTCTACTTTTACTGCCCTTACAGGATTTGTTATGTAGTATTTGGCATAAGAGATCCATCATGCTTTAATTTTCCATCTGTGAAAAGGAAATTATGGTTTATAACATTGTTTGCTATAAAAGTGTATTCTGCTGTTAATGTTTTTTGCAGAAATGGTTAATTGAAAGTAACCTAGCAGTTATAGAAGTTAAAACTCCAGTCTGGAGGATCTCTGGAAAGTCATCGTGTGTGTGTGTGTGTGTGTGTGTGTGTGTTGTGTGTGTCTGTGTGTAACTTTTAACATTTATTTGTAAATTACAAATGAAAGTTTAATATCCACATCTAATTAAAACATCTGGCCTTAAAGTGAACATATTAATGTGTTAAAGCAGCGGTAGAGCTGGAAATAAAATCCAAGCTCTTTTTCTTCTTTGAACTACAGACATAAAACAATGAGGAGAGGCTTTAATATGAGCCACCCCTCCAGGGTAATGCATTAAGTGAATGAAACTTCATGCTTTGAATACAATATACATCATTTAACAAGCAAAAATTACTAGTTTATATAATATTAATTCATTTATAATTTCATGAAATGTGTAACCACTCATTTTTAAAGGTGATTGAATTTTTTTTTGTACCAGTCATCTTATGCATTATTGAAACTGCAGTGTATTTGGAGTATACTTAACTTATGTTATACTCAAAGTATACTTAAACTGTAGTGTAGTTAATGCAGGACACTTCTTCCAAAATACAATTCTGAATAAATTTATTCATTGGGGTTTTTAAATTAATAATAACATTTCTAAATTTATAATAATTAGTGCTGCTTAATGTGCTATTTCTAGATATATAACATACTTTGAAATGTACTTGACTGGAATCTTGTAGAAGTGAGTTCCAGAGGTGTAGAATCCCGTAAGACAGGGAGCTAATGTGTATGTCTCAAACACTGATAGCTGGACTGCTATGGAGACAACTAAGCATTGTTGGCAATAACTAACCAAGATTGTTGTTATCAATATGTTGTAGGAAAGAACAAGATGTGGCTGGAGAATGGGCCATACAGCGGTAGGGCAGCACATTTCCAGGGAAAACATCCTTGTTCTTATTCCTGGAGAGAAGTACCACACAGTCCAGCACAAGCATGGGAATAAGATCAAAAAGTGGGCATGGACTGTAGGGTGGGACCATGAGCACCAAGGACTCTGGGGAGGTTTGAAAGAATGGACTGCACATGATAACTAATTTGTATAGAAAGTGAGAAACCTGTTTTCAAGGCAGGGAAACTCTCTCTCTCTCTCTCTCTCTCTCTCTCTCCCCCTCTCTCCCTCCCTCCCTCTTCCCCCCCCTTCCCCTCTCTCTCTTCCTCTCTCCTTCTCCCATTCTCCCTTTACCCAAATCTCAGGTGCTCCCTTACCTTTAAGGGTGGGACATCACAGGTTAGTTAATTATAAAATACATTACATATAGAAGTATTGCATTTATTGTTATTTAATTTCAAACTGAAAGAAAATTACTCATAACAATCTCTCAAATTACTTTCAAGAATCAGTGCTAGAACAGTGACAGGCTATATTACAAGGCTTTTAAACACCCTGATTTTGATTTTTAAGCACTTAAGTTTGCTTGTTTAGTTGATAACAGTATTAAAGAGGTGGTTCGATAGCAAATTGTTTTTCCTGCTGGAAATGTTACAAACCCCGTGGAGGGTCTCATGGCCCTTTCAGATCAAAGTGGTGTGAATGGTATAGGAGAAAATGTTAAATTTATATTAATGGTTGTAGTAGCCAAAGTGACAGAAGCAGCAACTAACTAAAATAAATTTAAAGGGAAGAGAAGTAGAACAAAATTAGGCAGAAATCCTGTCTGTCCCAATGGAACTAGGGATCTGGCTCATTTTATATAAATGGATATCTGGAAAAACTGAGAGAGGTTTTACTGCAAATGATTCTCACCGGAAGGCTGAACATATACTCAGATAATGAGATTTTCTTACAAGAAGCTGCTGCAGACGAGTCTATCATAAAGTCTTCATATGAACAAATGGAGAAAGCAGAAAGCATAAGAGAACTCTAAGTGCAAAGAAAGACTTATATTTTTGGTGAGGGAATAATATTACAGAGTAGTTACAAGGCTATATATTTACAATAGAAAAGATCTGCAACACTTGAAAAAAAAATCAGAGGACTTAATAAGTTTCTATTTTTTTAAAAATCTCTGTCACATAGATTTCTTGTATGATCCTTGAAAATTTCTGAAGATAATAAATATCATAATATTTTACCGGTGACATAGGGATGCTGCATGCCTACAGACACAGAGTGGTCAGATATTGGTGTAGAATAAGTTTGAATAAAGAAGTACATCTGCAAGAGAATGGTCAACACCCTAGACATCCTGCTGTCAGCAGTGTATGTTGTATGCTTTCAAGATCACTCTCTTATACTTAAAATTTCTTTCTGCACCTGTAAGCCTTCTGAACTAATACTTAGCTGAACCTGATCGATCCCTGCACACGTTCTGTTTTAATAAATCATAATTTCCCTCCAAAATCTTTCCTTCGGAGTTCCTTAGACACACATAATGAAGTGTATTGAGAACCGTGTATTGATCCAAATATGATATGTAGTCCAATAAGGGCTAAAATTTCCCCCCAGTATTTTCTACACAGAAATAACGTGACCTCCAACACTCCTGCGACAGCAGTATGAGTTTTATTTTGAATCAGGATAAATAGTTGCAATAAAACAAGCCACAGTTTTGTTACATGCGCAAACATGCCAAACCAACAAGTTCCAGACAACCAAATACATTCTCACTTCTGAAATGTCAGATAACATCTTGCATTGTCTCACACATGAAAAATCAGATTAGTAAACCACTATGCCCTCTAGTTCTCTGAACAGGAGATTATAAAGAAAGGTGTGAAGATACAGTTAATAAAACAGAAATTACCCTCTCCCATTGTTTTCCACAGGCTTCAGACTCTGATACATGCAGATTTGCAGTGGAATGGTGAATTAGCAGTACCTCTAGCATATATAAACCAGATCTTTAAGTATTCTTATTTGCAATTACTTAAGTGACATCCTACAGCTGAGTATTTTGTAGTGCAGTCATTCCAAGAAGATTATTTAATGTCATGCAAATTGATAGGCTATTTCCAAGGCTTTTATGAGAGAATAATATCTCTAAAGCAGATAGGAGAAAAAAGAATTGCTACCAGGTCAGGTTGATGGGATGCCTTGCATTCAGTTTTAGACAATATGTCTCAGTATTGATATTAAATCTTGCTGTAGAGGAAGATGCAAATTGAATATCTACATTGGTTGTGTCTGAAGCAATGCTTACCTAATATATTGACCTTAAGAAGTTTTTCAGACAAAAAAAAGACTGAAGATTGATACAGACTTTTTGTTTTCCATGGGTTCAATAATTATTTCTAAGTAAATGGGAAAAAAATAAAAAGCACATTTTTTGGTTTGGTTTGGTTTGCTTTGCTTTGCTTTTTTAATCAGAAAGTATATATGTTTACAGATTATACTGTGACCTTGAATTGCTTCATATGGGTTTCATAGTTTTCTTCTTGAAGCCCATTCTGATCACAAGAAAACCAAACATTTTTCTTGCCGGTTTCGTAACTGAGGCCATTCACATATCTTCATCGATTAAAAAAGAGAAGAAATAGTGTTTAGTGCTCTACAATGTATGCCTTTTCCCAGGAGCATCCTGTACATCAAAAAATACTGTTTCTAATCCCTCTCTTACCCCTAACTTTGGACCTCTAAATATAATTAATTTTTTAGAAAGAATTTTTGAAAATTACACTTGCCTTTTAACCTGTAAAACCTTGCTTACTGTCAAATTGGCACAAAAATGTAAAGGCTTCCTTATCATCTGGCATTCAGAAAGTTATTGAGATACACACTCCTCTTTGCTATTTTATAGTGTTAAATGGTTGATGATTTCTTAATTGACCATATCTGTCAAACAAGAGATTCTGTGGTCAACAACTACAAATACGGAACAAAAGAAGCTACCCAGTTAACTGTGTTGGGAGTTCAGGGATAATATGTGAAAAGGTGGCAAAAGGTCTATTCGTATTTCTACACTCGTGCCCAATGCATTTTTCCTAAATAATCTCCCACTTGATCAAATCTGATGAGCCATTTCTCTGTCTGTGCTCCATATTTGCAATATTTCTGTAACTGAGGAAATTCAAAATTAGTCTAAAAGGAATAAATTTTGTTTCTCAGTGATGAGAGAGAAGTAATTTGAAATAAACAGCTTTTGAGGGCATTGGCATCCATAATTCACTTACATGATCACAGCTTTCATTTTAAATTTATTTTCTACACTGCCAGGTGGCCATGCTAGCTGCATGTCATTCTTCAGGAAGTTATTTGAAAAATAAATGAACCTAAAATCCAGGTAAAAGGAAATAAGAATAGTTAACTCTGCTCTGCAGAATAGATTAAGGAAGTAAGAAGATATTTGTTTTTCTGTGAAATTATATGCAAAAGGAATAAAGTCACACCTAAATGGATTTGTATTGGTTTAGTGCATCCTGAGGTTCATTTACTTAATTCTGTTTCCCACTATCTTTGAATGTATCTAGGTGAAATAAACAAGAGGATTTTAGAGTATTAAAAAAAAAAGGTTTTTTTCCTTTGATTGTTGGTTTTGCCAATAAAAATGATCCTGACAAGAACTGAAATGCATTTTTATGAACAGAAAGTTCCCTTAGCCTTTTAAACAAGAAATTGGATCCATAAATGGGACACAGACAGTGTTTCCAGCACAACCAAGTGGTTCTGTTCTGCCTCAGGTTGCAGGGAATTCCTACAGACTACTGTAGAAGTTAGGAAAGTATTCTCTTACCTCTTAATATGTTTGTTTCAAAAAGGAAGGCAAAGACTCAGAGGTGTGCTATTCTGCAATATAGGACCACAAGATCAAGAGAACAGTGCTGAAGTAAATGAAAGAAAAATCAGAAATGAAGTATAATTTTTAAGATCTTGGAGACTTTTTTTCTTTGTCAGATTTTCTAGATGTAGAATAACAATAACTGAATTTTGAAAGTGTATATGCTTATGCCTGACATTTCTGAAAGAGTGCAGAATTATTCTGAATTTATTTTGTCTGGCTAATCAAGAGTGCTAGATTTGTCTAGCTAATCAAGTGCTAGACAAAGCTTCTGGCCACAGGCAAATGTTGTAGCTGTTTTCAAATAATGCTGACATATTTGAAAACATCCTCAAGAAACTGGAACCGTTAATACCCATCCACTACTTTTAAGAAAAGATATTAGTGTGGGAATAAATCTAAATCCTCTTCTGTTTATTTTTTACAAAAAATGAAGGGAAGAGTTTTTGCCTTTTCGGTCAACTCCTTGCTGAGAAGGAGAGGGAGTTCTAAACAGCTTGGAAAACAGATTGTCTTCCTTTTTTCTTTATCATTTCTTATAATCAAAAATAGCAGTAATGCATCTTCAACCTGGATAATGCCAGCTTGGGGACTTTAATCTTCTGAGGTTAATTTGCATGATGATCCATATGGACCATAACAACCTTTCATTTTTTCATCTGCTGTTGTTTTTATAAATAATATTTTTTTTAAGAAGAAAAAGAAAACAATTTTCCTTAAATAATATTCAGCTATTTCCCTGGAGGTATAAAGTGCATGAGACAAAACTGGAAGGAAAGGAAACACTGTGTTCTCTTAGCTGTTAAATTTATTGTGACATTTCAGTGTGTTACGATCGTATCTCAGAGATGTCTAATTAAGGACCTTCTCTCGCTCCCACCTGCCCATTCTACAGAAAGAATAGATCATTTGAATTTCTCCTCTGGGTAAAATGGTGCCATCGATCTTGAGACAAGATTTTCATAAGCTTTTCGGTTTAAACATTAACACACTCTTCTTAGGGAGTCTTTCTATTCTGGCACAGGAAGAAAATAAAGACTGAATTGGCCTCGGTAAGGCCAGTTTGCTACCCAGGGTGAGCAAGAAAATTGTACTTGAACAGCAGAGAGAAAGAACTCTCAATTCTGCCTTCCCTGCTTAATATGGAAAGATTTGAGGTCATCAGTGTCCATGAAGAAATCCTCTGTGTTTATATTATGTCCTGTAAGGGTCTCTTGGTTGACACATCAGGTCCGTTATTCCATCTAACTGAAAATTCACCACATTCCAGGGAGGAATTAAAAAATACATTTCTTAAAGTACCACCCATACAGAAAAAAAAGTGATCAGAAGGTTTCTATCTCTTTCGTAACCAAACCCCTGCTTTGAAACAACTTTATTGTCCTGATGAGGTGTGTAGTTGCCAGATAGTTTAAACTGGATTCAGAATCTGGACTAACTTCTCCCTTACCAAGAGCTACTAGAGAAATTTAGAAGTGCAATTCAGAACCTGTGACAAGTGAGGAGCGTCATCAGTCTTTCCTATCCCAGAAAAAGTGAAAGTAGAATATTCTATTGTGACAGAAGGCCATGAGGTTAATAGATCTAATTTCCATCTAGTTTCCACCACTGTTCTGGTTATTGCTGTTGGCTGTGCTGCATACAACTTTATTCTGACTTGGGGCTGCTGTGTTAAACCACTTTTTCATATGAGAGCAATGGAGGAAAAACACATGCACATAAGCTGCTTTTTAAAATTTTAATTTATTTAAGCTATCCGTGTCATAAGAAATAGTAATTTATTTATTATTCCTTAGTTTCAGTACCAAAATATGGTCACAGATTAGTCCAAAGGACATGCTCCGAGGAAACACTGGCTGCAGATATGCAGTGGTGTTGGTGAAACATGGGGTCATTAAAGGTGCAGATTTTGCTCTGTAGTCTTCATTTGTTCACAATTTGTAGAGACTACAACTCATTTTTTGATACTTTGTTGCCTTTTCCTCTCACATTTTTACCACGCGTTGTTTTGCATATACTGTTTAAGCTTTATTATGCCCTTAATCCTACTTTATCTGTCTCTAAATGTTGAGAAGATGTTTTGTGTTGGGCCTGTGGGGTCACCTTGTGCCTGTTCTCTCAAGGTCTTGCTACCACCCCATGCTTGTGTTCCCTGCTACAGTTGAGATGGGTGCTAATCTTTCAATCTTTGAGTTGTCTCCATGCTATGATCCAGTGCCTTGGAAATTTCTCAGTCTGAACACTTGATGCTTGTGTCTTTCTAGTGATTCTTCCTTCAAACTCCATCTGCAATGCACATAGATTTTTTAGAGATGAGCATATTCTATTCTCAAAGAAGAAAAGTTGCTTCTTTGCCTAGAAGTCCTTAGCTGGTCTATGCTCCAGCCACCTACTTGGCCACATATTTAGCTAAAATACATTGTACATTATGACCAAGCATATCAAACTCTTTTACCATTAACCACCCTAGTAAAACTCTGTATGAGTGACAGGTTTGGGGCAGAAATGCCTTTATTTGATAGGTTTTTTTTCTAACGGATTATTTGTTCATACTGAATAAGTGCATCCTGATGCCTGTTTGCTACAGTTTAACTTTTAATTAAAATTTTCCCCAGGATATATCATTACTGTCTTGGTAGGGCATGCATTTGCTGAGTCTGTAGGATATGTAAATTAATTTCTGGTACTGTGAACAAATTTTTTTTGAGTACAGAGAAGGATTGCAACAACCATATGACTAATGTACTTTCAAGGAAAAACGATTCCTGAAACTGTTCTTGGGTTTTATTCTTCTCTTGGAGGGAAAGATTAAAATTTTTCTCAGACCTGCTGAGTTGCATATTTATTTGAACATTTAGCTTCACAAGGGTAGTAGGAGTATGGAGGATAAAAGATGTTCCTGTATAGCTGGTCACAATTTCATGAAATGTAATAAAAAAAATGCAAGAATTTATATTTAAATTTTTTATTTTCTTAATTTTTAAAAAATCAGTTAATTGCTTTAAAATAAGAATAGTCCTTTCTATTCTGACACTGACAAAATTCATAGATTAAATGAGCACTTCATGTAAATTACTAGCTGTACATAAGCACATGACAATAACTCTACTTATTCTTATATTTTAGAAGCATAATACTTGACTGCTTAAAGATAAAGGCGGTAGTTAAAGTAGAAGTTGTTAACTGCCTTTGCATGAGATCATTCCTGTAGTTGAACCAGAACCCCTAAATTTCAGAGTGCTCTTTCATCAAACTTCCTCAAAAAGCTCTATTACCTATGTAATGTACCTATGTACCAGAGGGGTCATTGGGTGAGTCAGTATTAGCAATTTAGTAGGTAGCATCTGAGTGCTGTAGGGTGCACTGTGAGCATCATTGCTGAGCATAAAACAGATTGGCCAAAATCCGCAGTTCACATCAAGTGATAGTTTTGAACCGCTTCTTATGCGCAGTGTTAGACTTTCCACAGCTGCAAGTATTGGGCAGCCAAAGGTATAAAATGTTGAGAGGTACAAATCTATGCTAATTGCCTAAAGTTTCTCATATAAAGGACCTGATAGTTTTGAAAATTTATGGAAACTGACAGCTTTTTGATCTCTTCTTCCCATTTTCTAAAACTAAGGTTTTGGTGGGTTTTGTTTTTGTTTTTTTTTAATCCACAATCCTATAATTCTTTTAACTTTTGTTTCTTATTTCCTCTCTTTTTCCTGCAAATACTTTGGGTTACTATTATTAATCATAATTACTATTATATTCTCTATTAGATATTCCATTTTCTAGCCCATTTCATTCCTCTAGCTTCTTTCTTTTTAACCTAGCTTTATTATCTACCAAAGGTCAGGATGTATGAGAGAAACAGAAATAATTGGTGTTTCTAAACAGACAGTTAAAAATATTTCTTTATCTTTTAATAGATAAAGGCTCTTCTCACCATGATCTTCTTAGACCCTGAAATTAAATGGGATACTGTGCAAGAAAGGATTGAATTCTAAGGTGATAGCATAGTTACTAAGTAATGTGTTGACATCATCACATACCTAAAACTGTCAGGTTCACCAGACTTCATTTGTTATGAAAATTATTTTTCTGTTGTAGCTGAAATATTTGAAGAAAAACTTGCCCTGGGATATAAATTTTGAACTTTCACAGGTCTTTATTGACTCTTTTTCAGGTTGGGTTGGGTAAGAGTTCAGATCTTGCTTCATATTTCAGTTTTCAAATGTTCTTTTTCTTCCTCTAAACTTTAGCAGAAAAATCTTTTACCAGTTCTGTCTCACAGCAAATAAAAAAATGGGGACAGATTTCTCCTTCTGCTTTTGAGATTTTCCACAGCATGCTTCCAGAATATTGCAATATATCATCACTTTTGATAGATATGAGTTCAAGTTTGGGTCATATGTTCTTTCAACAGGACATAAAAAATTGCTAATAGAACATGCGTGGAGAAAGTTTGTGTTAGTGCCCTTACATATTTCATTGCTAACCTTCTTTATTCTGTTGTTTTTACAAAAAAAAAAAAAAAAGTGAAGTAAATATTTTTCCTTTCAAGTGTTGTATTTAAAATGAATCATATTTGCAGAGCCATGCATTTCAAAATTGCTAGGATAAGTCAGGTTAAACAATATGATTAATTCCAGTGTTCTATAAAACTTTGTAGTGGAATTAATCACATTCATGTAAGTGTCTTTCATTCACTTTCTGTTTTTCGATAGGAAGGGAGAGTAAGCATTTGAACATTTCAAATGAATCTTATTTTTTGAAGCCTAAGCCACATCATCCAGTATGCCTTGCCTTTTTATTGCGATTATTGTTTTTTTTAAATTGCTGGATTTGGTGTCTAATTACAACAAAATGCAAGTACTTGCAGTCACTATACATTGTATGTTTATGCATCTATATTTAATATTTACCTAAATATATAACAAAAAGTTCTTCACCTTTTAAAAATCATTTTACACTTGCTTGAGCTACTGGTAAAACCCAGAACCCATAATTCCATTGTATAAAATCTTAAATGCCAAATCTTCTCAAACACCGGTGGCATCCATTTCTTCTTTCTTAAGGAATCAATGCCTATTAACATCTTGCACGTGATCCTCCCCCCACCCCAGCCCCCTCCTCCTTGGACCTGCTCTATGATCTCAGGAGATCCTTGAGGCTTGACCAAAGGAGCTGAATGGTGAAGCGCCCCTTTACTACACCAATTGTGTGGCAAGGCATCCTCTGACCACATCAGGAGCTCTTGCTCTTGTGTAGAAGCAATTCTGACCACAAGGAACATCAGCTGGCTGACTAAGGTGGGGAATGATGGATAAGCAGTTACCCTTCTTAGTCCTGGCAAATTATTCACCTGAATCATAGCCTGAGTGATTACTAAACCTTTTGAAAAGGCCTGAAACCCCCTACACAGACATAGTCCTCAAGGTACAACCCATGCCTGGTGAAAAACGCTAAGGGATTTCATGTGAGTATTCCAAAGGCAATTTTCTGTTTTTGACAGGTACCTTTACACACACAGATAGAGATGTACACATCTTGTTGCCTGAGTGCATGCAGGTGAATTGATAATGGCATGAATGTCATTATTGTGAATCTGTGATTAAGTCCCAGTTACAATTCTAGCAAATCCTATCAAATCATTTTATAAATGTTAAATTAGTTTACAGGCTGCTAAACCCTTTTGCACCCTGGTCTTTTTGCATCTATATCCTTTACACTCTTACCCTTTTGCATCCATGGTATCCCTGTTAATTATTCTAAATTGATTCCAGTCCAATTTTCCTGTGTATGTTTCATCTATGTAGCAAGTAATAGAGTGAACTTTGCCATTGAACTGTTAAGTTGCACTTTCACAAATTTGTATGAAGACCTACTTTTTTCCAATATGTTTGATAGTGATTCTTTAAGCTGTCCAGACCACTGATTGATGATGGAATGTCAAGATTTTTTGAGCAGAGACAGGGGCTGCTAATGTATTAGAACCAACAGGGAAATACCTGTGAAATGCCTCAAAGGAATTAGGGCGTATTCCCCTATAAAGGTGAGACAGTCAATATCCCAGCTGAAGTGTCTCCACACTAATGCCCACTGCATGGGTAGGAAGCAGGAGGAGCTAGAAGGTATGATCTAACTGCTGTTGCTGAAACATGGCAGAATGAAATACACAATTGGAGCATTGACTTTGATGGCTATAAACTGCTCAGAAGGGACAAGCAAGGAAGAAGTGCTGAGGATGTCATCTGTATAAAGGAACAGATTGCACAGAGCTGTCTTTGAAAAACAGTGGTGAACAGGTTAAGAGCTTATAGGTAAAAGTTAGGATCCAAACCAATAAAGAAAACTTCATGGTTGATGTTTACGACAGGTCACCTGACCAAGGGGATGATGATGATGAAGTGTTTTTACTTCACGTACATGAAGCACCACATTTACAGGCTTTCATTCTGCTGGGGGACTTCAATCAACCTGATATCTGCTGCAAAAGTATCACAGCAAACTGTTCAGGATACTCCTGAAGGTAGTCAGTAGCAATTTTTCAATCTGACCAAACGAGAAGTGTTACTAGACCTGTAGCTCACCAACACAAGATAACTAGAGATGTCAACATTGTTGGCAGCCTGGGCTGCACTCATGATGTCCTGGTGGAATTCACAGTCATGAGGCCCATGGACCTTGTGAAGAGTAGTCAGCATACAGTATTTTAGAAAAGCAAACTCTCTGTTATTTAAGGCAGCAATGGATGAGATCTCCTGGGAAACAGCCCTCAGGGACAATGAAGCTGAACAGCACTGTCAGTCCTCTAAGAATAATTTTCTAAGAGCACAAGAGCTCTCAATCCGGACACGTAATAATAATTCAGACAAGGAAGGCACAAGAACATCGCTCACTAAGGACCTCCTGGTCAAAGTAAAATATAAGAAGAAAATACACAGACAGAGGAACCAGAGGTGTCTCCTTGAGGAAGAATATAGGAACATTACCCATATGTGTGGGGTTGAGGTTAGGAAAGATAAAGCAGAGTTGGAGAAGAGAAGGTTTCAGGGAGAACTTTTTGTGACCTTTCACAATATAAAAGAAGCTTATAAGAAAAATGGAGAACAATTTCATAAAAAGAAGAATTTTTTTTACTGTGAGGCTGGTGAAGCATTGGAATAAGTTGCCCAGAGAAGCTGTGGATGGCCCATCTGTGGGAGTGTTCAAGGCCAGGTTGGATGGGGCATTGAGGAGCCTGGTCTATTGGAAGGTGTCCCTGTCCATGTCACAGGTGTTGGAACTAGATGGTCTTTAAAGTCCCTTCCAATTCAAACCATTTTATGATTCTGTTATTAATTTCTCCTCATCTGTTTTTTAGCAGTTGATTCATTCAGTTTGAGGGGAAGAAGAGCAGAGAAGAAGGAGAACTGGGAAAGGGTTGTGTTATATGTCTCCTGAGAAAGGCTGTTGTGCTTTAATGGCATGGTTATTTCACAAGAAAAGCTATGTCCATAATTCTAACACTTCAGATTAAACAGACACACAAAAAAAGCAATTTCTTTGCAGTCTTTTTAAATCTGTGGTAAAAGCTCAAGTTGATTTTTAAGTGGCTTAGGGTTTTGCAATGGAAATTATATAACAGAGTTGCTGTCACCTTGACCTGTTTTCTAAATCTCCTGTGGAAATCTGTAAAATTACACATATGCCCACACAGAAGTTAGTAACATAGGGAAGGCAGAGAACATTATTGTGTTTCATTTTGGACAGACGTGTGGAGGACATTTGAAGAAATCAACTGTTCAAAACACTGGATTTTTCTTCTGTGATTCATCCTATGAACTTGCTTTATCATCCACTAAAGAACCATCTTTGTTCAGAACATATAAAAATGCTGATAACATAAATTGATTTCAATGTCTCTTTTTTGCAGGTGCAATAGTTGGTGTAATTGATGAAAATTATATGATTCAGAGATAGAAAGAAAAGGACAAAAGAAGAAATGCAGCATTATGATGAATATCTACTGTATTATTAAAACAGAAAAGTAAGTAGAAAAATATATAACCATAAATCATATATTCTCACATTTGTCATAAATTATTATTACTGTAAAATATTAATATGGGCCACTAAACTAAAATATGCAACTGTCATTAAAAAAGAATAATAATTTCTTAAGTGTATCTCACAGAAAATTATTTGTGTGAAATATTTGTATCATACTTTCTGAATTTTTGGAAGATACATCATGGCTCCTCAGCTGCTCAGGGTTTGTGCTGACTTTTTAATGACAGCCACAAAAGGTACTGTCTTCAAAGCCCATGTGAGGATGGGAAAGCGGGGAGTTGTTTCAGTGGAGCAATGGCTGATCTGCTAAATTAGTTGATCATTGAGAAGGAGGAGAAAATTGGTACTTGGGGTTTAAAAAAAATATTTATGAATCAGTGTGAAAATGTTCAGGCCATAAAAAAAAGGCTTTTCTCCTTAGGCAGTTGAAAAGGGAAAAAAAAGGGCTTATTTCACAGTGTATAAACTATTTCACTGAGTACTACTCAGTATGCATTTTTTTTCCAATTTCTGCAGCTTCAATCCCATCTCCATGTGGGCTCATATTTCTGGCAAGTTGGCAGTATATGTTTTCCATATAGTTTCTGATATCTGAAATTGGCCTGTTGTCAGTACTCTTCCATATGAATTCTTTTCGCATGTTTTCCATATCCATTGCTCTTCTTCCTTTACATGCTCTGGGGTACTTGAGGAATATAAAATGTTTGCCCATCTGTCGCAGTAACGACACAAAAGAAGGAGACAGAATCTCTGGAGATCAAGGAACAAGTTCCTCAAGGCACACAAGTGCCTCGGGCCTTGCCCATCTTTATTGTATATGTGTCTTATAATTCACTGTGCATTGGAGGAAGCAAAGACCTCCCCTCAAACACATTGGTCAAAGGAAATGTCCATCAAACTTCTGTGCCCAGGAGAAAGGAATGTAAATAAAAAGATACCGTTACAATAACATAACTATGTTTACAGAGAATGTGTGAGAAACTAGCTACAAAAGAATGATAACATCCAGAACTGCAGAAGTCAGGGCAACAGCCATCTCTAAGTCCAAGATCAGGTGTGCAACCCCACAAAACTTGCATCTGCAAATAAAAGTCAATTTTGATCCAGCAGTGAAGAAAGGAAATTTCTGAGTGCCTGTAACATAAATAGCTTGGAGTTAGGACATGTAGAATTCTGAGACAGTAGAAAAGACAGTGCTGCCTGCAACATCTGACTGTTCTTTATCTGTCACTGACTATTCTCACCATTTTCAGTCCTTGTTGAATATTTAAAATTACTTCTCGGTAGAATCAATCATTGTAAGAATTTAATTTATTTGCATTAAATATGCTAACAAATAAAGGAGGGGAGTGAAAGATTTCTGAGGACTGTACTATCTCACTCTGTTGTTATGCAACTTAAAATGTGTCTGAGATTCAGTTCAAATATATGGTAAGGCAGCAAGTTTTGAAGAATTCCGTGTTATTCCTCATTTCTGTTTTCTCCCTGCCTTAATGGTTGAGACCAATGTTGCACTTCATAAGAGACAAAAATCAGATGCAGGAGATGTTAAATTTAACAGATGTGGGACAGCCTTATAAGAAGTAATCTACAGTTTTTTTGTTTGCATGGAATATCTCATGCAATATGACTGCAACTGTGTCTGTAGTACCAGCATTTCCACAATGCAGAAACTTATCTTCTTCCTCTGTACCTTTTATCAGACTTTGGGCACCTATTGGTATTTTTGTATATGTGCTAGGAAAATAAAACCAAACCAGACAGATGGATTACATATTTATAATTTTTCATCGATTTAGACTAAAAAGGTTTAAATTTCAGTCCCTCATCTCTTTCTATTAATTAAGAGTTACTTCCTCAAGCATACAAAATTTTACCTGCAAACTGTGTTTCACAAATTTTTACCCTGAGGTGCAATGCAAATAGAACTAAACATTTAAGGGTTATTCTCCTTGCAACAAAAGTATTTAAAGAAGTATTATGTTGCAGATACTTCCCTGAAGAAACTGCAAAATGTGGGGGGTTTTTTCAGACAGTGATCAATTGTCAGGTCCAGACACAGGAATTCCTTCTCTATGCAATCAGCCATTGGCACTAGATAGCGAATGTCAATCAATGTATTTGGTTTTCCATGTTCTTATTTTAAATCCCTTACATTATCATTCATTTAAAAAACAAAAATAAAAACAAACCAAAAACAACAACAAAAAGAAATTCCATTCATGGTGCTTCAGTTTATAGTTCTGAGACAATGATTTCTAGCAATGCTTTAACAACTTTGAAATTTAGCGTGAGTTTTTATACTTCATGCTATCATTTATCAAAATTAATAAACTTTTTTTTTTAATATTGCTATATCTAGATTAACCTTTAGCTTTGTATGTATTTTCAAACAGCAGTGGGTGGCAGAGTTAATGTATGTGAAAATGTTTCAATTCTGGATTTGAGATAGCTCCTTAAAATTGTAATCTGAATATTCTGTGTCCCAGTTCTTCATGACCTGACTTGCTCAGCTTGGTCACACCTTCAAGGAATATAACAGTAATGCAGCTCTCCTCCAGTATATGGTTTTCTCTGACGTAGGCTTAGGTAATGCTGCATTTAAGAGAAATGTTGCAGTAAGGTAGTCATGTCTTTAAGGGAAAAAAAACATCTGGAGTTTAAATCTTCAGCAACAAGAATTACAAATATTGCCTTCTAAGTGTTTGTTTGTGGGTAAGGGGGAGGAGAGACTGAAAGATAATTGGATATTTTTAAATTGGAAAATAAGAAATTTGTAAAGAAGACCATATTCCAAGTGCATATTTCACTAAGCAATTAGGATTTTTCTTTATTAAAATAAAGAAATATAGTGTTTTTCATAAGGTCTAGTGTTTGCCTATTTTGAAAAGACATATTTAAATATCTAAGAAGCATTTTCCAATAGCAGTTAACCAGACAGTGCAATGTACTTTTTTGGTTTTTTTTACGTGGTGTCCTTAATCAGTTTGTGAATCATACTGTGAAATCCTTTGAGGCCCAGTACATTGCCAAGTATATATCTTTGAGAAAACTGTGTTTTTCAGACTGTGTACCAAAACAGGAAGTGGGCATTGGTAAAATAAATTTTACTGAAAAAGCATGTAATTTTAAAAAACATTATTTAATTTCTGACTAAAATCTTCTTTACAGTTGCTCGGTTTTAATGGGTGACATTAACCACAGTGGGTTTTTTTGTTTTCCACAAAAAAGCACTATAGACTTCTTCTCATAAAGCTGTCCTAAGTCATTCAGACTGTTAAACTTTAGCATCTTGATCAATTTGAGGATAACCACACTTAGAAGATTGAAAAGCCATTAGAGTAACATGATGGGTAAGAGAAATTGTCATTTTCTATGGTGTATTTTAAACCCTCTGAAACTTGATCTCTTATGTTCCAAAAATGGAATGGAATGGAAAGATTAAAGGTATGAATAGCTTAAATCCTAACCTAATACGTCCCTGAACTTCTGTTATGGCATCTGTAAAGTTCAAACCTAAATTAAAAACGTGGAAATTGTGAGTATGCAGTATGATGTGAATTAGGAGGATGTCAGGAAAAAACCCGAAGCCAAACAAGTCTGATTTAAGAAACACCAAAATACTCTGGTTCAATAGATGTGCCTTTATACTATTTCAGAAACTTTCAATTTATTGTCAATGAAAAATTCTATGTCAAAAAGTCATCAAAACCACAATTTGTTTCAGCTAGGATGGAATTCCACCAGGAGAGAAAAGGATTTCTGATAAGCTCTGGTTTTAAGTAGTTGTTTTAGCTAACCTAACCTTTAAAGGTTAATGTTTAGCTAGGTAACCTAGCTAAAGATAACAGGAAAGCAAGCATAAGAAGTAATATAAGGTATTAAAGTACTATAGCAGCCTAGCAGACAGCATTAAAAAAAGCATAGTAGATAATTGGCTTACCTTCAGTAGTGATAGTACAAAGGCAAACTTCTTCCTTAAAATAAATCAAATGCTAGCATGAATAGGGGTGTGAGGCTGTGGATAGGTATGAAATCAGTCATTTAAAATAAAGTATTCTCATGTTTATACTTATTTGTAATACTTTGTTCTTGTGAAGGCAGACAAGCTAAAATGCTATGTTTTGAATTTAAGAATCTCAGTCTGTTCTACCTTCTTACATTTGTGTGTCACTTTCAGTTTAATGCTCTTGAGGTAGGAAAATAGCTCAATATGCAACATACTTTCTAAAAAAATAGGATTTATTTCTAAATAAATTTTAATACTGATTTATGTATATGCTTGGCCATGGAGTAGCTTATTTGTTTCTTCTGGCTTTGCTACTGTGCTGGCTTAAATCCCAGTAAAAAAATGAAACCTGTTTGTGTTTCCCACTTTCCCCTGTCCCCTTCCATTTTCAGCTCCATTTTTTCCTTGTGAAACCACGCCATCACAATGATGTGAGTGGTATGGAATCACACAGTGATAGAAACTCCACCTCTTTTCTCTATGACCATGACAGTTACCTTCATACTTCTGCTGATACCTACACTTATGCCCCTCCTGTAAGAAACAGGTTTCTTGCTGTGTTTCAGTAAAAAAAAAAAAAAAGCTTTTGTCTGAAGTACATAATTTCTGTTATTCCAGCAGTTTTGGGAATCAAAGAGGCAAAGGATGCTCTGCATTGAATGACTAGTTTTTGGTTTAACCCAGCTGCACAATCCCTGGGTCTCCCATTATTGTGCTGACAGGAGCCCTGGTGACCCTGGCACTGTCCCCTGAAGGCTGCTGTGTGCTTTCTAGAGTGGTGCTGATAAGTGCGCAGAGTGGGGTTATGAATGCAAAATAAGGGCGACTACATAAATCCCAAGGGATCTTCCTTTGCAGTTTTATGTATCATAGCGATATTACCATACAAACCCTCTGCTTATTTAAATTAGGTTTATGCTGTTGTGCAGCTTGAAGTGCTCTGTCCTGGAGAGAAACTCTGTTTTCTGCTGCTGAGAATTAGAGTAACTGCTCTGGAAGATGTTGCAACAATATCTTTTGGTTGCCTTTATTCCAAATATCCAGACTCAGTCAGCCCAATTTATTGGCTAGCATTGCATCCCCTGGTAAATAAAAGTTGCAGCCTTATGCCTTCTCTGAGAGGCTTTTTCTTTGCTGAGAGATCATATTTAGAAAAACTTTTTTATTTTCTAAAACTTAAGTGTGATAGGTAGGGTAGTGATTTTTGAAAGTTGAAAGCAAAAGAAAATATACAGGTTAAAAAAAAACCAAAATAAATCAATTGAAGCTTCACAGGCAATGTTTAGGTTTATCAGTCTGCAGAATTGGTCATATTCCCTTTTTCGATCAACAGCTCTTTGTTTAATACATTATTAAAGGATATGAGTTACCAAATTTTGTATTACTTTACCTGAATGAAAATGTCTTACATTTAGAAGATTTCTCTAACCACTACTCTATAATTTATGGGAGGCTTTTGGCCTGTCTGTTGGCTTAAATGCTCTTTGTACAAATGAATTTTATCCTACTGTTCAGCATACGCCCCTGATCATTCAAGAGCTCACTTTGATTTAAGCAATGAGCAGAGATATAATACTTGAACTCCTCATACAGAGAACAGTTTGTAAACTGAACTTTAGTCCATTCTAAATGGCAGGAGCCACAGAGTTCACATTTCTGCAATGCAACTCTTACACTTCCCATTTCTACTCTATTTCTACATGACTTGCTGCATTATAATTTTCCTCATGTTTTTTTTCCTCAGAATTTCTCTTTCAAGTAGTCTCTCTAGAAGTTACTATATTGTTTCCTAAGATTTTGGCAGCTGTATCTTTTGCCCTACCCCATCTGTCTCCTCCCAGATGCTCAATTCTACACACTTTTGGGTTTAGGTATTTAAAACAAATAAATACAAAATTAAATATCTTTGCCAATTTTTCTAATGAGGATCCTGGCCCATCTGCCCCTCTGTTCTTATCAGATGCCCAACTCCGTCCTGTTTCTTCTTTTCTGAGCTGTCTCTTATGATAAACTAAGAACTCCATTTTGGAATGAAAACCCATTTTGCAAAATTTTAGTAATCTGACTTCTTTTTGGTATCAAAATAAACAGGGAAAAGCTAAGAGAACTTGTTCCTTCTCTCAATGGTTCTGTGCCATGCGGAAGTGATGGTTAAAATGCCCTAAACAAAAGGGAAGCAGAACAGTGGACCTTCTATGCTTTTCCCAAAATACTGATTGCTGCCTGATGTCAGTTCATTCCTTACCTGTAACATGTATGCAGTGATCAGGAAACCTGGCTTTGAAATCCAGTGCACCAAGCTGTACATTTATAATCATCTAGCTACTCTAAAGCATAAGAAGTAAAGATCCATCCCCGAAGACTGAGTTCCTAGTGCTATTTTGGAGGCTTTAGAACATGTGAACTCTGTTTAGCCAGCTCCTCAACTCCAAAAGTGAAAACTTTATAGAAGATCTCTGTCTATATACTGAAGTATTTATAAATGAGGTCCACTCATGAATAAAAACCTCCCTCAGCAATCCCATTGATTACATCTACTACAGTGCTTACTGACCTTCAGGATTGAGATTGTATAATAATATCAAACCAATATAGAATTTTTGTACAAAATGTATGCCAAAAAAAGATGCAGTGGATAATTGTGGGTTCATAAGGCTCAGAAAACTAATGTTTACTTTCTAAATTTAATTTAAGTTACTGTTTTGGGGATTTTTATTGTGTCTTGTATTAAGGATTAAACAGGTTGTTTATCAAGTGAAACTCTCTCAAAGACGTCTTCATCTGTTATTTTATAAAAACCTTTGTAAGAAATACAGTAATGATAAATTTTACCTCAATGCATTTGACTACCAAAGTGCAATAATTGCACCAAAGAACATATCAGAGAATCATAGAATCATTGAATATCTTGACTTGGAAGGGATCCAGGAATCATCAAATTCCTGGCCCTGCCCCAAGAATTACACCTTGTTCTTGAGAGCATTATCCAAATACTTCTTGAACTCTGTTAGGCTTGGTGCAGTGACCACTTCCCTGAAGAGCCTGTTCCAGAGTTCAACCACCCTCTGGGTAAAGAACCTTTTCCTAATATCCAACTTAAACCTTCTCGGACACAACTTCAGGCCGTTTCCTTGGATCCTGTCGCTGGTCACCACAGGGAAGAGATCAATGGGAAGCCCCTCTGCTTCCCTCACAAGGAAATTATAGACTGCAATGAGGTCTCCCCTCTGTGTCCTCCAGGCTAAACAGAACAAATGACTTTGGCTGTTCCTCAGATGTCTTCCCCTCAAGGCCCATCACCATCTACGTCGCCTTCCTTTGGACACTCTCATAACTTTATATGTTGCTCATTTTGCAGTGCCCAAAACTGCACACAGTATTTAAGGTGAGGCCACCCCAGTGCAGAGCAGAGTGGGAAAATCCTCTCCTTTGCCCGGCTGGTGATGCTGTGCCTGATGCACCCCAGAACACACTTGTCCCTCCTGGCTGCCAGGGCACTGCTGACTCATATTCAACTTTCTGTCAACCAGGATTTCCAAGTCCCTTTCTGCGGTGCTGCTTTCCAGCATCTCATTCCCCAGTCTGTCTGTACATCCGGGATTGCCCCATCTCAGATGTAGAATGCAGCACTTTGTTAAACTCCATACACCTGATGATTGCCCAGGCCTTTGTGGTGGTGCATCCCCCCCACCATTCCAGGCCACACTGTCATCTGAGAACTGCTCGTTAGGCCTCAGCCCTGAGAAACAGCACCTGGGTTTAGGGTCCCCTGGAGATTATCAGAAACACTGTCTGCTCCCAGGAATTGCTGTTGTCTAACGAGCTCCTGTTTTCCTCATTAACAGCCTTGGAAACTGTTTTTCTTCCCGGAATGGCATAACATTCCTGTTCTCACACTTTCAAAGAAAGTGCCAACCCAAGCATCGTTATGACCAAAGCCCACCTCTTGCCACCCTATAAATAGTGGTCCAAAGTGGACCCCCTCAGCTCTCCTGGACCTCAGTGGGCTGTGACCAGCACCCTCCCTCTGAGTGGGGCCTCTCAGGGCCAGCAGATGCTCACGTTCACTATACTTGGAGGACTCTCTGAACAGCGATGGGTCCTGGGTTGATACCCTCGCTCCTTGATGCCCAATCCTTTGCCCATCGGGAGATGCTGAGGCATCTGATGTAAACATTTCACTGACCTCTGAGGGGAATTTTTCACAGGTACCTTACACTGACCCTTTTTGTCTGGGTGCANTACACTGACTCTTTTTGTCTGGGTGCAAGGTGCACATATGCTATAGCTAATCTGGTTGAAATGCTGCTTCCTTAGATGTTTAAGTGCCTTAAACATATATCTCGGTAAGTTAGACCTGTAAGTAAGTTTAAGTTATAAGCTAAGTACTGTAAAGTGTTGTTCTTTTGTTAAGTTGCTAGGTTTGACTTCGAAGTCTTAGGTAGGTTAAGTGTTGTTTATTTGTTAAATTGTTAAGTTATAAGTTAAGTTAGGTATAAGTTAAGTTTTGTTTCTTTTGTTTCTTTGTTAGGCTTGAGGTATAAGTTAAGTTAAAGTACTATTGAGTGCTGTTAAGCTTTTAGGCCAAATTCCTTTGTATCCTTGCTCTCAATATTCTTCACAAACACACACACACACACACACACACACACACACACCCCAGATAATTCTCAGTTAATTTCTGTTTTGATTGCTTGGATTTTGTTTAGTTTGTTGTTGCTTGTTTTTTCCTTGGTGTGCTTTAGCTGTCCTGTAAGTAGCAGAGTGAATCTTGCCAATGAACTTTGTCGTGCTCTTGCTTAATATTAAATCTGGGTTTTGCTTAAATCTTTGCCAGTGATTCTTTAAGCAATCTCAAATACCTGTTCATAACAGCCTCTGATTTATCAAAGCCTCTCTGCAGGGCATCTCTGCCTTCAAGGGAATGAATAGCTCCTCTCAATTTAGTATCATCAGCAAACTTACTTACTACACTAAGTACACTTAGTTCAATACAGTATACCTGATGAGTAGTAGTTCTAAATAGTTAACTCTTTGTAAGTTTTTAAGAAGGAGAAACACAAAACAAGCCTTTTCTTCCAGTGTTTCTTAAAAATCCAAATCTTTCCCTGGTATAATTATCTCAGAGTGGTAAAAGAAGCAAGAAGACATGAAGACAGAGATCTAGAAGCACAGTCACATTCCTTCTTTTTCTAGTGCAATAAGGTTTCAAAAGTTGAGAGCAAACATTACCTAAAAGCATTTGCTTCAGACTTTGTAAGCATTTACTTCAGATTAGGGACAGGATTAGCTAATTAGATATGATTTTGGATGCTTTTAAGTATTCTTTATATTTTTTTCTTGGGAATATTAAAAATGTATTTTAGTAATCATTTCAGGAAATACTTGGAAGGGTGCTGATATAAGTTATTTAAAATATCTTTGTGTCTCAAAAAAGGTAAAACCGAAGTTTTAACCCTTTCTCCTTCAACAGGACATACTCCTAATGATGCTTCCATTGCAGTCCTGCTTGGCACACTCTACTAAATCCAGGGAATCATACTATTAATCACAGAATGAAAAAGTTAATATTGACACAAAAGACTGTTATGGTCCAAAAGTGAAATATAAATGAATTTTATATTTATATATAGGAGAGTTTTTGTGAGAACAATGGTATTTCATGCATTAGTTTCCTGGCTGTAACAGACTATCTCAGTAGAGAACAGTTGGCACATCTTTGTTTTTTGTGTTGGTGAACCTCACAAGAACAGCAATAAAGAAAGTTGCTGTAATGGCTATTTACATTAATATATGGGTACTGGATTTCTGCCAAGCAAGCTTTTTCATTTATATGTCTAATTACAACAGGGTTTTGTTGTTGTTTTCTCAGCCATTCCAACATCCATTCTAGAATACTAATCCCTACTATTAGCTGCCAGATGCTGGAGGTCTTCCACATATTTGACAAACAAATAAGATTTGTTATCAAATCTTATTAATATCATCAATGTAATGATGCAAGCAATTTTCTCCTTTATGAAGGGTAGTTGGAGGCATTGTGCCTTGATGGTACCAGAAATATTATCTGATGTCAGAAATCTTAGAGAGCTATTATAAAACATATTACTTGCTCACCACCATGAATGTTTTGTCAACACCTCGCATTGTCTTAAAGATTGCACTTTGCTGCAACTATAACAAATTAGATGTCACTATATATCAGAACTTTCTGTTGAGTGAAGGTCCTTGATACAAATTCATAACAGCACTCCTTGTGATATTAATAAAGAGATCAGAATCAGTCTTTCACGGTGTTGGAAGTGACTGTTTCTATCTGTATTATTTCTCTCCAGCCTAGAAATTGAATTTCTGAACAATTTTCAGCTACCATGCCAGGGCCAGCTGTGTCAGGTTTAGTCCTGAGCAGGATATTGGTGCCAGGTTGCTCACATATGATAACCTGCCAATCAAATCCCACAGCAGCAGTGGAGGGTATTCTGCAAGAAAAGGGCTGCGATCCAGGTTCTCACAAGAGGTTAGGGCAAGTAGATTTGGAGAAATAAACATGCCATAGAAGGGGTGCTAAACAGGGCTGAGGATATTGCTAGAATCTTAATATTCACAGAGCAAACCCAGTTCTGTCTGCTGTGCTGGTGATGAGCTTACAAGATATCAGAATCCCGATGATTTGGCAGTGATATTTTGATGCCAACATTCATTAAAATACACTCTTATGAAAAATTTCCTCTTCTGTACATAAATTTCCTCTTCTGTGTTACATATTGCATGCAGCATGATAATATTGAAGCAGAACATCTTTTGTGTTAGTGTCCTGATAAAATGCACTTGCATGTGCCAGCTTATGCAAAGAATGCTATCATGTTCATGGAATATATACCTACAAAATGGCATGATATCTTACTTTTAAAAGCACTTTTCTTCCTCATATCTTTCGTGAAAATACTTCATTCACTATCTTAAGTGGCAAAATTACTGCCTGCTATCCTAAACAAATTCTTCAGCTACTTTTTTGTGAGGTTCACACGTAGTAGTGCTAATTTATGTTTCTATTCTGACAGTTAAATAAATCTCTGTCTGTAGGGTAGAAGCAAAAGCAATTTAGAATAAGGTCCACTTGTAAGGGAATAGACGGGTATGGACTGAAATAGAAAGGGTACCAACTTTCTTGGCACTACTAATTACCTATAAATTGGGAAAAGCCTACAGGAAAACTCAAAAAGATCTAAAACATAAAAAAATTATGATGTAATAAAGAAGATGCAAAAACAGAAAGCAGGGGTTATTTAGATTTAGACCTTAGTTGCCTGAAGAGAACTGGACTTGAACACATGACAAAAGCCTAAATTTCATTCCATGTCATTATTTCCTTTTTAATTTTCAAGACGTATTGAGATGTGGCAGTGAAAGATCTTATCTCTGGAGGCAAGGAACAGAAGGCTTTGGGTTTATTTTGAATTTTGGGTTGCACTGCAGAGGAGTAAAATACTAAGAGTTATTTGTAGCAGTTGTTGGAATATTATGCAATTTACAATCCAAGATAGCAAATTATTCACCAAATTGTTTGAGAAACACAGGAGTTTTTTATTTGTGACAAGAAGTTCAGAAGGAATAATGCTTAGTAATTGATTTATTTGAATGTTAACTTTCAGTTAGGTTAAAATGGTTGGTCTGCTATCCTTCACTGATAATCCAAGGAGTATCCACATACTGTGAGGATTGAATTAATTCGCAGACTTGTAGTGGCCCAAGGCTTTCTGCCTGGGGCTGCTTGTGGGAAACATCCTTCTTCCACAAGGAAAGTATGAAAATAATAAGATAAGCACCTGTTGTTGTTCTTCTGCTATGTGTTCTGGACTGGGGCAGGGTAGAACCCAGCCAATCATATACCTGGGTTCCTATTATAAAAAAGGACAATACAATAAACAGGCTGCTGCTGCCTGGCTATAGACCCTTGCAAACCAAGGCATGTGCTGTCTCATTATTCGGATCACTGCGTCCTTCTGCCATACAGACTAATAATAAAAAAGTTTAACTTCTGTCCTAAAACTGCATGGCTGTAGACCAGGTTGGACTAATGAATGCAGTGTTGGTTCTGCACCTGACATGCCAACCAGTTTACCTAGAAATAGATTGTGTTGCATCATGGTTGAATAGAATTCTCTGTTTAATGAGTAGAAATGTAGCTTTTTATGCATCAATTGAATTTGCCTTATGAATGATAATGCAAGTCTCCAAAATTATCATAAAACACCTCTAATGTTGCATATCAGCTACATTTATCTTTTCATCCTGTTATTTTTCTTTTGAAATAAATATTTTAAACTATGGTTTTCGGATCCCAAACCTCCGGGTCACCTCTCCTTGGACATAAATGAAAACTGAGAGGAACAGAGAGATATAAGCTAGAAACACACAGGAGAATACTGTAGACAGATGATAGAAATAGTATTATTTCAGAAAGAGAAGGAAACAGTGGAATTACTCTTTTAAGAATGGCACTCCCTGTTTTTATACAGAGGAAAGTGAATGTATTTAATTTTCTCTGATGAAAGGTTATTTAAGAATATATCTTATTCTTGGATTTCATCATAAACCCTGAATCCCTGGTGTATGTCCAATTTGAGAACTACAAATAATGTTGATGATGTTTTTCTTTAAAAAAAAAAAAAAAGAAAAAAATCTGTTCTCTCAATAGGCTTAAAAACCTTAAACCAAAAGAGAGACATGAGGACAGTGGTGACTAGTTTGTTTGACTTGCACTTTAATGCTAAATTTAATTAAAGATTCAAATTTTAAAATCCATATCACCAGACAGCCACGTAGAGCAACAGTATCACTTAGCAAGTGGGACCTATTGCCATGCTATAATGCAAAATCACATCCCCCCAATATTCCTGTCTGGTGATTTTATAGGTTGCTTTGCTACTGCAAAAAGAAATAGAACTGTCTGGATTTATGATTGTATTTTCTAACAAGCATTTTACCTGACTTGCGACAGAATAAAAGAAACTTTCCCAGCAACAGCTAGTGTTTATAAGTAGTTCAAAACACACACTCACTGTGGTTTATGCTCTTTGCCCAAAATGAGCAATAGGTTATAACTAAAAATTGAAATAATGCTTTAGAAAGTATGTGCTCAACTTCTTTTAAGTAGATGGCACATAATACAGATACTTCAGTCAGTCCACAAAGTCTAATCATTGCTGCTCAGTGGGAAAACAGATGGAAAGGAACGTCTTAGTCCTTAGCTACATGTAGGTTCCACAGAGACATAATTAATAGTTTACATAAGCATTTTCCAGCTCTACATTTCTTACACTGACATCAAAGAAAATTTTTATTACTTTCTTTCATTTTTCAAAATTTAATAGTAACCATGACTTAACATTTTGAGCTTTGATGCTTTTCAACATGGTGGGTTGCTGTATTAATCCTAAAACTCTGAGTAAAAAGTGAAATAATAAATATTTATCTTGCTGAGTAGACTGATCCAGAAGCATGATACTTTAGTGTGATAAATTTTATATTCTTCAGCTACAACTAAGCACAAAATCCACTTAAATTTCCTCTCAAAAAAATCCTGTAATATCTTGGGCTCTGCCTTAACTTGTGTTAATGCCATTTTTTTCTCGAAAGAAAAATAGCAAGACAGAGTTGATAATAGGGTTTTATTTTTTAAAATTACTTTTAGTAGTTCTTGAAATATTGATTTTATTAAACAATACAGGCTTTTTAGTTCAAACTTGGAAAATCTAGTTGGCACAGAAATGAAAGATGCAGAACCGCTGAACGTGAACTGTGCCTAGATGAAGCATGTATAATTTTTGTCAACAAAACCAAACAAGCTCTATCTTGTCTGCTTGTCCACACATCAAAAAAATTATATCACTTGAATAAATAGATTCGTTTTGTTTTCATTCAGGAAGCAAATCTTTGTTTTGCCTGTCTCTTCTTCTTTGCCATGTGCACATAAAAAGAAAAGCTGAAAATAGTCCAACTTTTCCTTAAAGTCTTCTGTAAAGATCATTTATAATTTATGAAATTATTATAAGAATAACAAAACAATGAAAAGTATGATTTTCTTCTTAAAAGCTTCCTATTCAGGCAATGATTTATTCCTTTTGTGATGTTGGCATTTTATACCATATCAGTGCTTCAAACACAATCTTCATCTTTTACCTGTAAGTGCTGTGGAAGTGGAAAAGCTAACGGATGAGAGGGTTTCAAATTTCAAAAATGTTGGCTTTTCACCAGAAGCTAGGTAAGTAACTGAAGGTCTAGAATAGTGCTTGTATGCAAATAAATCTTAAGACCAGTTCTTTCATATGATAATGATACTACAGAGATGACAGATTAAAGGATGTACTGCTAAAGTATTCCCAAGGATCCAGAGAGTGAAGATTTTGAAAAGTGATATACTCTTTCAGCTTGCTCCACCATTTGTTTGTGGAATTTCTGTGGGTTTTTTTAAAGGAAATATTTAGCTTAATATTCAAAAAGAAAGAGGAAATCCACTCAAGAGAACACCTAATCTGGGGAATCTCGATAAATATTATTTTTTTTTAATGAGCAGCATTAAAATTTGGATTATGGAGTCATTTTCTTCAGATAGGTGGGTTTTGTCTCCCTTTTTTGTAATTACTGTTTTTTCTTTTGATTTGTTTTCAAGACTTGAAAGCTCAGGCAGCATAGGAAGAGAGCTTCCTGCCTGCTATTGCTGAGGAAAATCTCTGGATTTTGGTACACTTCTATAGAATACAAACTAACTTTCTGAGGTAGTTATCTGTTTTCACTCTTTGTTGGAACATGTACAGTTCATTTTTCCTCTCATTTATGCATAGCTCAATAAAAATAAAGCACACTTGGAAACTAGTCAATATCGGAGAGTAGAAACAAATTATGGGATGTATTAAAATACACTTCTAAAATTGTCCTGATAAAATTACAAAGATGCTAGTTCTCAAATGAGCCTCAAAAAATCACTTTGTGTACCCCAAATTGATCCAAATGGTCCCAAAACATCAGTAAAATAGAGTCTCATGAAAATGAATGAAACTTGGCAGGTCTATGAACATCATTATTCTAGTTTCTGACTGCATTTTGAATATGTGCAATCATAATCCATCATGTAAAACATGTGTTTTATCTTCTGCAGCAGATTCACCCAGGTGTTTTAGAGAGGTGAAAATGAAGTCTTCCAAACACTGAAGACAGACATGATCTGTGTACAGAAGAGCCTGAATGTGAGAGTGGAAGTGTGTCTCCTTAGTGGACAAGCAGAATCTGAAGTAGACTCTACATGTCTAGATGCTCTCCTTGAACTACTGTCATGGTTTTGAGGCTGGCCAAATGCCAGGCACACATGAACAATCCCCTCCTGACCCTGCAGCTGGACAGAGGAGAGAAAATTTTAATGAAGAGTTCACAGAGTTTGAGATAAAGACCAGAAGAAAGACTCTAACTAACTACCATCAAAGGCAAAACAGGCTCAGCTTGAAGAGATTAAGTGAATTTATTGCTAACAAAATCAGAGGAGGATGAGAAGTAAAATGAGCCCTTAAAACACCTTCTTTTCCCCAGCCCTCCCTCCCTCCCACCAACAACGCAGGGAGACAGAGATGGGGGATTTTGGGTCAGTTCATCATCCGAGATTTTTGTCCTTCCACTGCTTAGGAAGAAGGGACCCAGTTTTCCTTCCTGCAAGGACTGTGGCATCAATCCCCTTTCCCAAACTGCTGTGAGTTGATGTGAATTTTCTCCCACCAGCAAGCAGTCCCACCTGATACTGCTGCTGAAGTTTCTCCACCACAAAGTGCAGTCCTTTCAAAGACAGGCCGGTTCCACTCAGGGTGGGGTAGGAAGCAAGGTCTTTTTATTAATGATGACTCCCATTGGACTCAGGAGCAAGGCCTCTTTATCCCTTGTCAACACCCCACCAGACCACAGTTCCTCCTCTAGGCATCCACCCCTCCTGCTTCAGCGTAGACACCTTCCCCATGGCTGAGGGTGAGTCTCGCTTCTTCATGGACCTTCAGAGTTGCAGGGAGACCCTGCATTAACACAGTCCTTACCATAGGCAGCACGGATGTCTTGGCCTCGGTGTCTGAAGCACCTCCTCCCCCTTCTTCTTCTTCTCTGACCTTGGCGTCTCCATGGTTGTTTCTCTTACATGTTCTCACTCCTCCTCTTTGTCTAACTGGAACTAAAGCTGCGCAGTTCTACTTTGTTTTGATTTCTTCTTAAATATGTTGTTACAGAGGCTTTACCTCCATCTCTAATTGGCCCAGCCATGGCTAGCAGCATGTCCATCTTCAGAGCCATTGGAGATCAGCTCTGCTGGACAGCTGTGGAAACTTCAAGCAACTTTTCACAGAAGCCATCTTTGTGGGTCCCCCACTACCAAAAAAACAGGCCCTGCAAAACCACCACAACTACTCTGTGAGAAGAACCTGTCACATGTACCAGGTTTCTTTGTGGATAGGTGACTTTGAAGGGCTCACCTAACAGGTACAAACAAGTTAAAATGTTGGTTTCTGTTGTCACGTACTTTATACATTGGATTTGATTCTCCTTATGCAGACATTGAGAGAGAGTTTTGTCATATTATTGCTACACCTCTAAAATGAGTACAAGAAAACTGTTCACTAATAGAATGGAAAATCCTTTTCTTTTGTGTGATTAGCTTGCCATGGCAAAAAGATGTCCTTTTGTATATGTAGCTTGCCATTCAATATAAAGCGACATAGAAAGGAGGAATAGGTTGTGACTCCACTTGACAGATTAATCCTTGAGAAAGATCATTGAGTTATCTTTATAAACCACAGTCTAATGCTTTTGAAAAAGAGTCAGTAAGCCATTTGGTTAATTATATGTTGAACATCACCATTGCCTTTGACAAGGCAGTAAGGACAGAAAGGCTGAATTTGAAATGTCCACAGGAACTCATCAGGAGCCTCTGTCTTTACAGAGACAAAATAATTTTGAAAGATCAGCTTTTATGCACTACTTATGTTTTAATTCCTTCACCCAAATACTTGAAATTCATTTAAATAGCATACATTCATGTCAAAACCTTAAAAGTCAACAAATTCTCCTGAAAGAATACATATGTTATACTTGGAATTACAAGATCAGATGAAGACATTTCTTTGGACATTGTCAGAAGTCTTCTATGTTCACCTCAGGTCTGCTACAGTGTGAATTTTGCTTGGAGCAATCCCTTATATCCTACATTTTCCAATGGACTTCCTCAGTAAGTCAAATCTTAATTTCATTTAGAGGCAGAAAGAAAGTGCTTAACTTCTACACATAAATTAAGAAACAGGACTCTTCATCTGTTAAAAGGACATCAAGTCACATATGGTGAGTGTAGAATTTGCTGATGTGATTTCTGCCTTGATGTATTTGGGCTAGTGCATATAAGTCATGAACAAATGGGTACTGAGGGTTGTGTGTGTGCAACTGTGTGTGCATGCACATATGCATTGCATTTGTTCCAGTTTAGTTTCATCCATAGTGTAGTTTCTCATTGTGATACGAGGAAGCAAAATAACCAGCAGTGCCTGGCATAGGCTACCTTAAAGCAGGAAAGAAATGGCAGAACTGCACACGTGCAGTCGTTGTAGTGCTGTATTGGGGATTTTATGCTGGAAGCTTCCAATGGTCCTGTGGGAGCTTCACACAAAAACATGTCCTTTCTTTTCATTAAATGAAAGTGACAGAAAGAACACCAGCACAACATCTGCAGAACATCAGTCCTTCTTCCACTTGGCTAATGCAGGCATCCTCTGCCACTGGAATTCAAAATGAGACTTTAAAAAAAAAAAAAAACAGCAACATCTTATTCATTTTGAAAAAATGCCACACAATAGTTTTATTACAGAGGTGGGGAGAAGCCTCCTGTTGCCCATTTTTACTGTTAAGGATAGCTAGCTGTGCTAGATAGCTTTCAAGGACGAGAATTCTGTAAACATAGCTATGTTGTAAAATTATCTTGTTTTACATTCCTTTCCCATGGACACAGATCCTTTGATGGACATTTCTTTTAACCACTGTAGTTAAAGATGGAAGTGTTAATTTTCTCCAATGAACTGTGATTTCTAAAAGTGTATATAAGAATTAAAAGAAGGTGGGTTCGCCCCCTTCCGCCCTTTGCTCTGAACACGAACTCTGGCTCCGTCCTTTATTCTGCGTCTCCTTACATCCGCGGCTGATAAGCGGCAAATAAGCCATAATAAGCGGTAAGAGCCTCCTATCTCTGCCTTGTTTGGGGAAACTTAGTAACATCCCTGATTTAATAATACAAGTGATTTTTCATAAATTGTTGGGATTTTGTGTATTCCAGTTTTGTTGAGAAAAATTCTGTATCAAGCAATAATGGAAATCATTAATTTTCCAAATAGTATAGCTCTTTGAAAGAGGTTTCTTCACAAGGAAGGGGTAATTAAGTATTAAAACCTAAAAGTTGAAACCTGCTCTGAATTTTATAATGTTTTTACTGCTTACTAAATTTTCCATAAAAATTAGGGTAGGAAATGGAGATGAAAATTTGCTTTTTCAATGTGTACACGATAGATCCACAGCAAATTGCTTGTGTAAATGTCCTGATGAATAATCCCAGTTACTGTAACATTTGTCTTTTATAACAGAAATAGAGGAAGTTATCAAATACTGTTGCATATACACTAATACATGTGTGTTAAATAAACGGCTTCCCAAAACAAAAAAAATTAAAATCCTGAACAGTAAATTAAATTGCAGAACATACAGTTAGGTTGATTAACCCCTGCAAGATAACATTTCCCTTAATTTATTACTTAATATTAAGTCTAATTTAGCACAAGCACACGTTTATCTCCATAAATTATATGAACATCTGTTTTGCACTGAATGACCTTGTAGAATATTTGCTACAGTTTTGACTGATAACCAATGCGTATTTTAAGACATCAAGGACAAACAAAGTGCGTGGAAGAGGTTCATGATGACAATGTAATTTATAAACATGCTGTGTGAGTAATGCAGAGCACATGCACACTGATAGCACAGTAATAACTGCTTATAGGACATATTTAACAAATCATTGTGTCTTCCATTGCCTTTAGTTTCATGCAATTTGACTGGAAAAGTGCTGACATTGCAGACAGGCTTCTTATGGAGAAATAAATGGAATATGGCATTCAAAGTCAGCTCAACTCAACAGTGAGTGAAAGTAACAATTCTTCAGATTATTCATTTGCCTACACAGAGAAACTTAGCACATCGTACTGACACCTTGATAAACTAGTCCAGTCAGGACTGATATTAAAGAGATATTTTATCTGTACCTTACCATCATTTATGACAATAGATTATAAGATTTCTTGTTGCTATTTGTACTTGTCTGATTTTAAAAAGGTGTATTGGCTATTTTTGACTGTCAGCACTCCCATATTCTAATTCTCTTCTATCATCAGTCCAGAGCTGTCTAAATGAAATATTTATAATATTCCTTTCAAGCTTATTTTAAGAAAGAAAGGTAACATTTCTGTCAGCATTCACAGGTATAATAAAATCATGGTTTTTCAAAATCCAAATTGTTGTCCTACCTGTGTGTCTTGCCATCGGTAGTGTTTTCTATGTGAACAGGAAGAGTACAGGTTGGAAATAGGTCAAAGATTTATTTAACAAGAAATCTTTCATTCATTTTCTTCTTGTTTTCTTTTCAGGAAAAAGAAATAAAACAAATGAACAAAGCAAATATTTTGCATTCCAGGCTGCTTTGGGGCTAAAACTGAACCTTGTGCTTAATAAGCTGAAGTGAGATCAGAAGGTGTTGAATACTGAACATATGGGCTAGGAGAAATCATACTAAGGTCTGTAAGTGCCTATTTGTCTATACACATGTAAGAAGCTTTTTCGGCACCAAGATAAATATAGAGCTCAGTCTTGTCTGCAGTTTTCATTAGGTCCTTAAAAGCATATGTGCCTGGAGTAAAGAACTGAATCGAAGATACTACTTTACCTCATAGTGTATTTCAGTTATGTTTGTCTGGAAAAAAATAATAGAAGTTTTCAGCAATAGCAAAGGGGATTTTTTGCATCTGTGTGTTTGCTGTTTTACTATGTAACAAGTGTTTACAGTCATTATTAGAGATTGCTTAGTGATTTTGTTCGCACCTAAGAGAAGTCAAAAACTGTTGAGCTGAATGACATTCCCATATCCAGCAAATCCAATGGACCCATGTTGTCTTTCTCTCAGTGTATTGAACAAGGGCTTATTGTCAAACACTGCCCACAAACCTTTATGTTGCTGGTGAAACCTAGTTTTTTTACATTCCTTATCTATAACCTGGTGGGAACAATGATGTGTGTAGTCAGTGGTTACACAAGTACAAAGCCTTTGGATTGCAGATGGCCAGAAATTAACTTGAAGTGGAAAAAGAAAATACCTTGAAGCAAAGACAATGAGTATTGGAGAAAGAAACAAGCAAACAAGGTAGCTTTTACTTCTGTATTAGTGAAATAGTAACTCCTCTTTCAGTACCTGGAAACAGTAATGAGTTACTTGTTGGTTCTTCAACTGTTTCTAGAAAGACAAGCATGATTTTTTACTTTCTTCATAATACCAATTTGACTAATTAGTACAGTGGGCTAAGATCATCCTTAACAATCTCATGGAAAGCATTTACATATGTTGTTTCTTTTATTTTGTTATGCCTAATTACACAGTTGTTCATAGAGAGCTTCTTAACAAAAATAAATGATCACATATGATGGAGAGAAGAGGGAAAAGGCTGTTTCTGCTTTACTCTCCATAATTAAAAGAAATCACTAACCATAAATTAAAGTGTGCCTAGGACTAATACATATATAAGCATTTGTGCTAAAAATCAGGAAGAAGATCTGTATGTTAGGACCCCTAAGTAAGGAATGAAAGTATGCAGAACTCTGAGCAATAGGATCAGTCTAACCTAGCAAACACAAAGTAAATATTGCTTCCACCCCTGCATTGTTTTCCAGTGTCAATTGTTGACCCATGAAAGTCAGCAGAGCTGTGAATCTCCTTCCACAAAGTAATGAGCATGACTTAGAAACGGCGTTTTGTAACTGGCATGTGGCTTTGGTGATGTTTCTCATAAGTGTCTACCAAATGCACCTTAGTGGTACTTTCAAATAAAATAAAATTTTGTTGAGTGTATTACAATAAGTTGTGAGGAAGGCTTCATAGTGGTCTTCTTCCTTCAAGAAATATGATATCACTTTTAAAAATCTTTGCTGTAACTTTTCATGAGATCTCTAAAAAGAGAGAAAACCTTCACATAAGTATCAACAATACTTATATATTGTAATACCTTCTGGTTACCTTAACATCACACCTGCTCCAGAAAATTGTCTCTAAAGGGCACTACAGAGCCATCTACATGTTTGTGGAAACATAGGTTATGTTTATGTATGTAGTGAAAGCACCATAATTTGCGATGCTGATAGCTAGCTTCCACTACAAGAAAAACAGACACTAAGGCCATCAGAAAACATGTGATGTTACACCAAATATGCCACCAAGGGAAAACATTCATAGTCTATTCCAAATTATATAAAAGTGCTTTATGCTGTATAAAAAAAAGCAATATACACATCTTTTTTATATATCATGCTTTTAGTTGTAGCAGGAAAAAGAAATGTCTGGTAATTTGTCTTGAAGAATTTCAAAGTTGTGGTCCATTTTCTTCCTCCTGTCTTTTCTTTCTTCCCATGAATAAAAGAAGGAAGTTGCTTGTTAGTGAACACTGTTCTCATCATCATAAGAATGACTGGAAAACAAGAAAAATGGAGAAAAAATATTATTGTTCATTTAAGATAAGTTTCTAAGATATCCTCAGTAGTTTCTACTAGTAGCAGACAAAATGACTTGGATATTTTCAAACAATGTCATGTCACTGACGTCCTACTTTTTCACTGGATTATATTTTTCTTGTGTGTTGTCCCTTCTGTTTCATTCAAGTGTTACCTTTTCATTCTCACTTTCATCCTGAAGGACAGTTTAAAAGTATTAGTTCTCAGCCATATGTCTGTATGTATTTATACAGATATGTATAAATACACGTATGTATGTATGTATGTATACAACATTAATGATAAATTATGTATGCTCTACTAGTCTATCCATAACAATGGTGTATCTGCACAATTAATACATAAAAGTTCTTAAATCTGTATAGGCTCTAGAAATTAAAATTTTCTAGAAGGCAACAGAAAATTTTTTTTTGCCTTTCTAGTGCCCAACAGTGCAATGAGCATGGATTGTTACATCGAGCAATTAACCTCCTTCCATTATTGTTGGTCTGGAGGCTGTATTTGCCATACTGCTGAGATTTTCCTAGAAATTTCTTGCAGTTACTGTTTTACCATATGCTAGGGTAATTAAGCATATGATACCTGCTAGCTTTTCAGATGCTATCACATGGCTGATAAAATTTTATTGTAAAAAGAATGATCTAAAATATACGAACAGGTGTTTATATCATATATGACTTTTTTTTTCTCTTAAAAAAAACCTTGAGAAAATTTAAGAAGTTTGATTAAACTATTACATGTGAAAATGAATAAAATAAGCCTCCGAAAACTGTCATATAATTAGGTAAAAATGATGTGTCATTTTTCCCTTGCTCTCTTCTTAACTAGCAATATTAAATTAGTTTAGTATATTTTAAGGAAATTTTATCAAGGTGAATACAGACTAAAACAATCACTTTTTGAAATTCTGGAAAAAATTCTATAACAAGGAAATTAATTCTCTATTTTTTAATGGATGTATTATTCTTGTATCTTTTGAAACAACAATTAGATTTAACAGAGAATAAGAAACAAAACACTGAGAAGGAATGAAGAAAAGCCTTTTTCTGACTGTATAAAATGCCTGGGGTTTTTTGCTGTGGTTGTTTCTTCAACATTTCCAATATTATGCTTAGCAGAGTTTGTATAAAATAATAATAGTGGGAAACATTCATTTCAGTATACATAAAGCAAATTATCAGTTGATGCTGAAATATTGATGTTTTAGTATTGATAGCTTGAACAAAACTGGTAAGAGAGGAGGTTTCTTCCAACATATGTCTCCAAATGCAGTTTCCTATGAACTTTCCAGCATTATGGTTATGATTATTATTCTCACAAGTACATTGTTTATAAAGTAAAATACTGACTATTTTGGTGTTTATTCTGTTGTTTTGCTGTGGTTTTCTTTTTTTGAAGGGAACTCCTGAAGCTTTCTCTCTGAGTGAATTGCTTTAATACAGGATTATCCTATTGCTTTCCAATTAGACACATAAAACATAAGTCTCAAAGACATTTTGAAAACTTATTTACAAGCCTGGCTAAAACTATATAAATACGATTCTAATTTCAAAAAAAGAGAGGGTGAATAAAGATTTTGAATATATTATTATGAAAGCTTTAGAAATATGGATGAACTTACAATCTGTAAAATGCCTTAGGAAAATTACATATAAGTAGCCTCTGCTTTGAGTCTAAGAATAAAACTTAGCAAAATGTTTGCATTTTTGTTCTAAAGAACTTTTACCTGTTTTGGGACTAACCATTACTGAAGATTTTGCTAGCTGAAGTGAATGAAGAAAAAATACATTGACATCCAACCTGGAAAAGAAAGAGCTACTTAAAGAAATTTTATTCTTTTCTGCTTTAAAAATTGTGTCTTTAAACTACCTAAGTTTTCAGTTTCAATCAAAGAACCTTAATTTTTCTTTCAAATTCAAAATAACTGAGTTATTTTAGTCGGTGGCTGAAACTAAAAGCATTTCCTTCATTCTAAGGTCATTTGGTGGCATAGCATTGCAAGTTCCACAAGTTCCCTCTGCAGATTCATCTCCACTGAGCTGCCAAAATGAGGTTTCAATGCTAAAATTTTGATGTTTTCAAAAAAGAAGGTTCTCATTGGCAAATACTAGCCACAGCTGGTTACAGATACAGGGGATCAGGACACTCAGATAAAGGGAAAGAGAGAGAGAGGGAGAAAAAGAGAGAGAAAAGAAGAAAAGAAAAGAAAAGAAAAGAAAAGAAAAGAAAAGAAAAGAAAAGAAAAGAAAAGAAAAGAAAAGAAAAGAAAAGAAAAGAAAAGAAAAGAAAAGAAAAGAAAAGAAAAGAAAAGAAAAGAAAAGAAAAGAAAAGAAAAGAAAAGAANGAAGGAAGGAAGGAAGGAAGGAAGGAAGGAAGGAAAAGAAAGAAAGAAAGAAAGAAAGAAAGAAAGAAAGAAAGAAAGAAAGAAAGAGAAAGAAAGAGAAAAAGAAAGAAAGAATGAAAGAGTGTTGATATTTGATCTTCTTTCCTCTCTAGAAAGCTTAGTGAAAATAAATACTGGAGTACAGTATGAAACATTTCCAGTGAATGGAGTGAAATAAAAGATTATTTTATGCTGCTAAGAAGGACAGAGTAAAGTCCTTGAAATACTTGTAAAACTATATACTCATTTTATAGGAAACTAATTGAAATAGCCACATTAACCCTTCAGTCTCAAGGGCAATACTGAGGTTCCGTTTCCATTACTTCACCTTGTCACAGCAAAAGGATCCCTTTATGTGGAAAAACAATATAAAACACTGTATCCAGGAAAATTTTAGTTACCTTCCTAATTCTGAAGACTTCACCCTGTGAAATGATGAGAGCTCTTTTCTGATGTGTTACTTGTCTATTTTGTCTTAGGGCAAATTTACTTATAGTAAGAATGATTAAATATGACATTTTAAAAAAATATGAAAAAAATAGGCAACAGTTATAGTAGTTCCCTTTTTAATTCTGAAATAAAAACCTCCTAGCAGTCACTTTCTTTCCCTCTGCTCATGTTCCCCATCATACTCAACTGACCCTCAACCACCACACTCACTTTCCCCTGTAACAGTTTGGGGAAAAACCCAACACATATCAAACAAACAAATAATTGGACATAAATGCTGGCAAGATTTGGATTCCATTGAAAGTAAGATACTGAATGCTGTTAATATAGTGAGTGGAGGTTTAAACAATTGAGCCTGGAAAACTACTTATCTGCAGAGGTTGTAGGTGCTTACTTTAAAAGCAGACACCCTAGCCTGGCAATCACTGCTTTCACCAGCTTTATTTCAATATTACGACAACAAAAATAACGTAAAATTTTTTTTGTAGAAACTTTTATTTAGCTATTGATCCTTCTCTCTTGGTCATGTGCTCCTGAAATATGTGACAAAATGTATGGTAGTCCTCAATTTTAATTTTCGTCTTTAATCCTCTCTTCACTCTTAACAAGGTAAATGTACTCAGTCAAAAACAGTGGAGATTATTTGCAGTCAAAATCCAGTAGTTTCTAACTGAGGTGATCTGCTGAGTTCAGCCATACCTTGACATTTTCTTAGCTTTCTTTACATCTTACCTCATGTATTTCAAACCTGTCATTAAATGCTGTGAAGATCATATCCTTACATTTGTGATTGGTAATTAACACTAAACACTGGACTTTGCAGAAAAAAACTATAGACTAATTGTGTTCAAGTTCCAAAATCTATACTCTAATACTAAATTAAACTACATAAAAAGTCAACAGCAAAATGCCTGAGAAGATGAGTTCCTTCTTTACATTAGGTCACAGTTACTCATGGTGTGCCTTGTGGTTCCATTGGAGTTTTCAGAGGAGCCAAGATGGGGCAAAGCAGTTTTCAGAAATGGACCAAGCAGTGGTGGGCTATATGGACCACATGGACTGTGCCTGAGTATTGTGAGGAGCTGACCTGACTGCTCCAAAAACAAGACCAGTTGTGTACATTTACACCGTGGCCGCTCTGGGACCATGGCCGTGGAGCAAAGCAAAAAGAAACCTAGCTGACTATTTAGAGATAGCTACAACACAGCCCAGCTGAAAAAAAGCATTTCTGTTCTCACCAGTGCTTCAGACTGAAATCCATTTTACACATTCTGAAATGTAAGAAACAAAAGCAAAGTGCAAATAGAATTATGAAGCTATAGATCAATTACATAAATAATTCCCTATTATTTAAGCATATTTGTATTTCAGCATATTGCATTTTTGAAATGTAATGAATATACTCTTCTGTAAATCTTTCCCCTCCTCTTTCATGATGCTGAATACCTGATATTTCCAGTCTTCTAGGGACTTTGTTTTATTCACTGAACCCTATAGGGTGATTGCCATTGGCTCACAAATATCTCATGTTTTCTATTATGACAGAAATTCTTTTTGCTCCCAGAGGTTTATTTGTTTTTGGCTTTATAGTTTAATTTATTAGCTTTGCCTCACTAAACCTGCAGCTAGCAAGGATTGTGACTTATTCTTAATATCAAATGGCATGCATTTCATATCCTTCCCGTAACCTAATTTATAAGGAATGTATATAATTAAATTACACATAAATACTGAGATTTAGAGTTAGACCAAAAGAAGCTTCATTATCTCAAACCTATCAGAATAAACTAAAATTGCATCCAAAAAACATATTATTGGTTCTACTTAATGTAAGATATATATTATGAAAATGCTTATTTCCAAATATAAAATATCTTCTCATAGCTGGCCTTGTTAAAAAGCATGATTAGCATATGGAAGAAAACTGGCATGAGCTGGAAAGATCCATGAAGAATCCATAGCAAGTAAACCGTGTTTTTGAACATTTACATTGGACATTGGATCATCTTTGTGATTCTAAAATAAACTTGGTTAGTCCTTGCTTTACAAAGAATTTAAGTGCCGTCTAGTCTAAGTACAAAGTCTACTCTTCATTAAAATGCATGCAAATGCTTCTTTGATGAATTATGACTACATTATCCAATTTCTTCATTTTCATGATTTTAAAGTCCAAAAGTGAAACTCTTGAAGCCAAAAAGGAAGAAAGGAACATTGTATTAAACTCAAGTTCTGGCAAAACACAGCAGAAATACGAAATACTATTTACTGTTGCAAAAACTTCTTGTGGTGGTTTGACAGGGTCTGGCTTTTTGGGTGTGGTAGGGGCTAGAAAGATGTCTCCTGTAAAAAGCTGCCAGAAGCTTCCACAGCTGTCCAGCCAGGGCCTATCCCTGATGGCTCTGAAGATGGACGTGCTGCTAGCCATGGCTGGGCCAATTAGAGAAGAAGGTAACACCTCTGTGACAATATATTTAAGAAGGACTCACAGTAGTACTCACGCGTGCGCCAGTAGATGTAGCCATGTAGTTGGAGATACGCAGGGAAGAAGGAGTACAACGTGTAGGCGAAACAACAGGTATGGACACTGGCAAAGTCGGAAAAAGAAGAAGGAGGCGGAGGAGGTGCTTCAACATCGAAGCTAAGAGACATTTCCGCAGCCTGTGGTAAAGACTGTACTAATGCAGTGTTCCCTGCACCCTGGGGGATCCAGGGAAGGAGCTGACATCCACCCCACGACAGAGCAGGAAGGATGGACTCATACAGGAGGGACTTTTGGTCTGGTGNCAAGGACTACAACGTGTAGGCGAAACAACAGATATGGACACTGGCAAAGTCGGAAAAAGAAGAAGAAGGCGGAGGAGGTGCTTCAACATCGAAGCTAAGAGACATTTCCGCAGCCTGTGGTAAAGACTGTACTAATGCAGTGTTCCCTGCACCCTGGGGGATCCAGGGAAGGAGCTGACATCCACCCCACGACAGAGCAGGAAGGATGGACTCATACAGGAGGGACTTTTGGTCTGGTGGGTGTTGACACAGATAACAAGGCCTTTGCTCCCGGGGACTGAGGAAGTCATTTGTGGTAAAAAAGCCCTGTTTCACCCCCACCCTAAGATTGGACCTGCCTGGCCTTGGGAGGAAGAGCGGGCAGCAGTGACCGGGTGGACTGCTTGCCAAGAGGAAAAAAAAATAATTTGTGCAAAAATGCCACAGTGCTTGCGAGAAGGGGACCTGTCTCCTCTCCCAAGAAGAAAACATCTGAGGAATGAACTGACTGGGAAAACCCCCTCCCCCCGGTTTTCCTTACTTTCTGAGGGAAGAAGTGGGGGCATATTAGGGGGAGGAGAAAGAGTGTTTTAAGAGAATGTTTTGCTTACTCCTTTAACTCTGAAATAAATTCATTTATCACTTTTAAGTTTTGAGCCTGTTTTAGCCTGCTTTAATTAGGGGACTTTTTCTCTCTCGGTATCCTTATCTCACCTCGGAAAAAATTCCTCTCCCCTGCCCAGCTGCAGAGGGGAGAGAGCGGCTTTCATGGGGGCTTTGGCATTTGGCCAGAGCTCAAACCATGACACTTCTTTAGCATTACTTTTTCCAGATGGATTTTTTAAAAAGGAAAAAGATGCTTCCTCTCCCCTCTTGCTGCTCATCTTTTGAAGCAGTATCCTGCATTTTACCTTCCTAAAAAATAGTACATATAAAGCATATAGTTTCTTTCAAAGGCATATGGTAAATAAAAAAAAATAGTTTTTTGAAATATTCTTTCTTTTTTTTTTAATTCTACTAATAAATTTTAGGAAACTTATATTTCTTTTTAATGTATTTTACCAAAAAACCCACTAAACCCACAACCAAATTCCTCTTTAGATACATGGATGGAAATGAAGTCCATCATCATCTAGAAATTATTTCTAAATCAACATAGAAATTATTTTAGTGTGTTCCAAATGCATACAACATTTTCCTTGCACAATCCCTAATGAGAACTTACAATTTGCTTATACTTCTTGTGGTTAACATTAATTCAATTTCATGACATCTAGAGCAGGCTCAGTGTGAATCACCAGTGAATTCCAACCAAAGGAATAATATGCTATTATATTCTTTTCTAATATTGGATTATGCTAAAGGTCCCTTAAATAAAACTGAAGTATTTGTGATACGACTTCATATGATATATGATAAATTATGATTTTTGTACTGGGCATCTTTATTGGCTTTTGTGAGGTTTTTGGTTTAATATTGGTTTCTTGGTTTTTTGGTGTGTTTTGGGATATTTGTTGTTGTTGTTTGGTTGGTTTTGTGGGTTTTTTTTTGTTTATTTGCTTGTTTGTTTGTTTTATCATTATTTTATTTTATTTTTTAATGTTGTCTAATTTAAATAGTTTAAACCAAAGGGGATGAAATTTCACCCCACGTCCCCAACTCCCACTGAAAAAAAAGTTTGGTTAAAGTGTTGCCCATTTTTACTGTTAAAAATAGCTAGCTCTTGCTAGACAGCTTTCAAGGACGAGATTCTGTAAACATAGCTATGGTGTTGTAAAAATTATCTTGTTTTACATTCCTTTCCCATGGACACAGATCCTTTGATGGACATTTCTTTTAACCACTGTAGTTAAAGACGGAAGTGTTAATTTTCTCCAATGAACTGTGATTTCTAAAAGTGTATATAAGAATTAAACGAAGGTGGGTTCGCCCCCTTCCGCCCTTTGCTCTGAACACAAACTGACTCCGTCTCCTCTGTTCTGTGTCTCCGGCAGATAAGCCATAATAAGCGGTAATAGTTAAAGGAAACAAGCACGTCCTCTGGTGTTTTGCAAATTGTCATTCTCTTTTGAAGTTAAATTCACTATAACGTCTATCATAAATAATCATTTTAAATTACAAAGTCCTGGTATATTTTATAATTTTTTAATGCATTGGTCTATTTCTGATTATTTTAATCTCCCTTAAATTAAAGCTCTATGTATATCCAGTAATAACTTACCATCTACTAAAGCAAAGCCAACAATATATCAGAATGATTGTTATTAAAATACAGTCATTAAAATTCGGGGGAAATACCCATCTATTTTACATACATTGAAAACCCTTATTATTAGCAAGGTGCATGATTCATTCACCATTACAATAACTATTACAGGGTGCTCACAGTTTGTGGTTAAAAATGACAGGGCAGCATATATCATCAAATATTGACTTATTGTGATTCCAAGATAGATGTGCAGAGGATTTCAAAATAGTCTATTAATAATAAAGGATTTCTTTCTCCCATGGTAGAGCCACAGGAAAGTAGAAGACAGGGAAGGTCAGTATGACATTGACAATTGTTATACGTGGAAGTCTGCTGAAATAAAATACAACGTGATGCCAGGATTAGATGAAAATTCTTGATTTAGAAACCTTGTGAAAGGGGTGAGGGGAGTGAAGATTATAGACTTCATCTTTTATGGAAGAAATCTCTGTATGACATGTTTGCTATTCATAATAGTAATCCATTGAAAAAAAAACGTAGAATTTCAACACTAATAGAAAATTAAAAAAAAAGAAGGGAAGAAACAGTCAAGGATATCTGAAATTTACCCTTTGACTTATAAGTAGGAAATAAAATTATTTGCAAGCCTTTATATAATTTTTTTAAACATGTAGAGGGATACATTTTCTATTAGGAAGGGGAAAAAACCCTTCCCTACTCTATAGCAAGAGTCTCCAATGTATAGGATGATTCTATCAACCAGAATGAAAATGTTTAGCTATCTCTTAGAAGAGAGATTATATATGTCAAGAGAAATGTTATTATTTCTAATTCTACTGAAATCAGTAGGTCTGTACTTACTCTATGTTTGGTAGGTATTTGATAAAGTGTTTGTACTATTGATCCACTTAGAATATTTGTATGAAGGTTTCGACAAAATTGTTTTCTATGTCCATAGTGTTTTGAAGTTTTTTTCAGGCCATGATAAAAAAACAAATAGATGTACTGGGGCTAGCGGTTTTAGAACAATATTGCCCACAGATGGTTTGATGACTTGTGCTTCTGAAGTCAGAATACCAATAAATGTTCAGGATTAAGTCTTGCTGAACTGCTGCACAAGCTATTGGGAAAAATATGGAAAAGAAAAGCACAGCCTGCTATGAGTGATATTAGTTGGATGTTGCCTACAGAGCACAAAACACACCAAAAATGCTTCAAAAAACAGATGTAGAAGTGTTATCTTTCACAGTGCTACTAAAACACCCAAGTACCTAATGGGGTAAATTACTTTAGAAATTCATTATTTAAGGGTCTACTTATTCCTTCAGTCCTCTATTTTATTTTTTTTTCCCTCATGTGACCATACTCTAACTTGGAGGAAACAAACCAAGGACATCCTACATCTAACCACATTCAATCAAGAAGTGAGCATGCCTTCTGCAGGTCTGGAGTTTGCAAAGCCCCCCTTTATCAGCTCTTTATATATCTGAAGATGTGTTGTTTTTTCAAGAATGATGGAAGTGCTCAAATGCTTTTTTTACCTTTGGCTGGTTTTGAAATAATTTCTACTTACATGTTTTCACACAAACAGCGGACATTGGTTTGCATCCACATAAAGTGCAAAATTAATTTCTGATGGGAGAATCTCCTTTATTAGTAAAGGTTTGGGGATGTTAGATGTGAAAAGCATTTAGCTTATCCATTTTATATGGGAATGAACAGATGAATAAAAATAATATTTTCTAGAGACAAAGCTGTCTTGAGCTTGTCTCAAAGCTAATTTGAGACACTGAAACATTAAAGGTTAGTGATTCAAAGCAACTGGTCATTTACAGAGGCAGCAGGGTGCTCTGCTAGGGCCAGGTTTGTGTCTCCCAAGGGTGTGGAGATGAGATTGTGGGTGTGTGGTGGAGAAACCTCTGATCCACCTAAGACAGAGAGGGTGAGAACCCACCACAGGCATCTCTGAGTTTTGAGCCAGATAAAGGAGAAGGTTGATAAAAAGGAGATTCTGAGAGGTGGGACAGTGGGTTTTGTCATGCTAATGTCCTCTCCTGCCCCTCCTCTGGGGAAGGTCGCATTCACAGCGGACATTCACATTCCGATGTAGGCATGAGGATATTCATCCCTTCTGATGGGGCATAACTCGCACAACTATGATGACATGAGAGATCGGCATCATGTCTTAGAAGGGACCATAAGCCATAAACCATCAAAGCCCCCCGAAGTGACCCACCTACCAGATGACTGTTCATGGTCCATGATGTTGCAACAGGCCCAGAAGTGTTGCAAAAGACAGCATAATACTCTCTCCTGCCCAGGGTTTCCACCTAAATCGAAACATGTATTAACCCACTGAACTTTGGTTTTTGAGGGCTTTCCCCCACCCCCGACAGACAAAAACTGCAACTATCACTTCAACCAACAGACATCAATCAGTTCTGTGATTTGTGTGTGACAATTCCAACTTGCATGCTAAAAACATAAGGATGTTGAGTTTGGGCTCCTATTGAGGTTATTAAGTATAATAGAATCTAAAAGTATGATACTATTTTCTGAAATTAGACTATAAACATCATGGAGTGTAACTGAATCAAAGCCACTAGATAACTTGACCTTCCAAAGTAATACATTTTATAGGGTCTTTAAGCATAAAATTGCTTAATGATTTTGCTCTTCCACAGGAGTTCTAATGAAAGTAGCTGAAAAACTTTTAAAATATTACTTACCTTGCTTCTTTTTTTAAAAACACCTACAATTTAATGGCCTTCAAGTCTCTCACATGGCAGAGCTGAAAATGACCAGTTTCTTTAGGGACAATGCTAATTCAACATGATAGCACTATTCAAAAGCAAAGTAAGCTGACATAGTGATTATCAGATGAAAGACCATAGGGTCAGATTGTTGACAGTCTTGTTCAGCAAACAAGAAAAGGGATAAGCATGAAAATGCTCCAAACCTGCTATAATCATCAGTTTGAGGTGCAGAAAAAAATAAGAAGTGGTTGGACATAAATCAGTAATTTGCATTGTCAACGTGGAGTAGAGTTGTCAAGAAAAACTCGGCACTAACCACAGCGAGAAATAGCCTGGGCCATTTTCTCCACAGAGCTGTAATTCTGGTGGCAGCATAACCCTAGGCAAGTCTGCTCCTCAGAGGAAAGTTTTGAAAGATAGCCAACCAGGACTGAGCCATCCAGACAAATGTGAAAAAGACTGTGATCTATTGCAAGACGTCAGTGTGTAGTTTGGGTTGCTACTTCCAGATCTCAACAAAACTGCAGAAATATTAAGGTTTGCACGAGAATGTTAAGAATATTTCTGGGAGTGGTCAGAAAAAAATCCCTGAAAATAAATCTTTAATAGGTATTTAACGGAAAACTGTTCCTAAGCTTCAATTCATAGAATAATTGCATTATTATTAACTACAGGATCTCTCATGCCATTTAATAGGTTCAGTAAAAATTCAGTGGTATACAACATGACTATGTTATTCCATAGTTACAAATCAAAGACAAGTTTATTAAGAAAAACCATGGGGCTCAATTATCTTTCCAGTATTTTTGTTTACAATATTATTCTTAAAGATAAAAGATATGTTCTTAGCAGGCAAGCATAAGAAAGCACTGTCCATATTTTTATCTTGAAAGTGATGTCATCAGCATGTTGACATTTTCCAGTTATCAATAATTCCTATGATCACAGCTCCATATACCAAACTGAACAATAACCAGTAGTAAGTAGTTTGGGAAGACTTTGATAATTTTGTCAATATGCACATTTATACTATGTGGTAGACTATATCTGAGATTTCTAGCTTATCATCAGTTGTGTTGATATATCTGTATTGCACAGAGAAATCTCGATGAAATCTTAATTTCAAAGATTAATAAATAGCCCTCAAAGTCTATAATTTGAATACTCCTTGATAAACAGTTGAACATTGCTGTAAATATAGCTTGTATGACCATTTAGCTGATCTTCAAAGAAAACTTATTTACCAAGACAAAGATGATAATTGCATTATTATTGATGGACTGTGAATTAAAATTGAGCTGTAGGCACTATGCTAGCTGTTAGAAGGAAACAATAGAACAACAACCAGTTGATTATATTGAATGTTGATATTTATTCAGGAAATAAAGATTAAAAAATTAAAGATATGAGTGCTGAAAAACAATGCAAGTATATAGGTATATAATTTTGATGTGGTGAATTTTATTTCTGCTTTTTAATGGAAGTATTGTTACTAATCAAAACAACCTTTTTTATGTACAGTAAGCTTGCATTCATATCATAAGAAATATAGGATTTTTTTTCTTTTGGGTTAGGTAGTGAAACTGATTCTCTCTGTTGGGAAAGCATGAGATCTTAAGCATTTTAATTCCATCCAAAGCAGCATAAACTAGAAGTTGAAAACGAGAATTGAGTTAGCAAAAAATTCTGGTTAGAAAGTGCTGTGAAATTTAAAAATGTCCTACTGATGAGAGACAAAAAGGCTGAAACAGCCCAATAGGGAGAAAAAATGTCTCATTCCCTAATACTAAGGGAGGAGTGAAAAAAACCCAGATCTGTTTGGGACTGGAATAGGGACAGTGAAATTACACTAAAAATATAATGGTGCTATGGACATGTTTTTTACTCTCATTCTGTTCTTGTACCTGCTACATCTTTCTTACCCCTACAAGCATTCATGCACATATGTTTCCCTTCTCTCTTTCATCCTAATCCCTTAGCAATTTCAAACAGAATATATTCAGGGACTTGATAATCTGTTATGCATGCAAATGCAGTAATGTGATTGTGATTCTAAGACTCCTAGCACTTTTCTGAGCTGTCTATGGAACAACTCTTGCTCCATAGTTCAGTTTGTAACTATCTAGCAATAGCTAGATAGCTTACTGTCCATATGCCTTCTCAGGATTTTTTAGCTGTAGCTTACAGTTACTGCATGTGACAGAATTTTATTGAATTCTGAGTTTTTACTGATTCAGGATGCTATCTGAAAAGGTTTTTAAGCAGATATTTGGACACATCATGAGAGTAACACATAGTTCAATATAGTGGGTATTAAGGAGAGTGAGCAGTGAACAGATGTTTGACAACTTCCATGGCACCGGAAAAGAATTTCCATTACTGTGCAGCTTGGTTCCATTAAATGGATTAAAGGAAGTATAAAAATAAGCTAAGCTGCATTCTACGAGACATTGAAACATTGTGTCCACCTACTAGGTAGAACATTGATTTATATGGGGGCTTGCTGTCAGAAACAAATGTATAAGCATTAAAAATTTTCAAGTACCAGGCACATCCCCAGGAGATAACTGAGAATTTGCAGGCAGAGAGAACGGGTAGAGATTTTCTTGTGAAGTGAAAAAAAAAAGTGCAGTTAATAACAAGAAAAAGAATCATATTTAAAGCTCAGAAAACATGATTTTTCATTGTTCTTAGGAGTTGGTAATAATAGTCCTGGACAGCTGAATATGACCTCAGAACTAAGATGATTCCAGCAATATCAGAGAAAGAGATTGTCACAACGCATTTAGAGGAAGAGCATGAGAACTTCAGAGATGCCAGTTCCTCTTTGTACACTCACTGAACTACCAGTATTGGTAGGCTTTAAGACTGTCACAAGGTACAGAACAGGTGTCCTACAGGACTATGTATATAGTTTTGTTTTCCTTCTAAATCCAGGGAAATCTATGTCTTCATATCAACTTTCATAGTCAGATAGAAGCTCATGGATTTTGGTTGCTGCCTTGTTCTGCTTGGGCTTTCTCACTGATGCTGTGTGAGTTGCTGAATTCTCTTCAGCCTCTCAGGACTTGCAGACTACATTCTTTTTTTTATAGCTCAGGTTATCAAGTAAACTACGTTTTCCTTAGTGCTTTTCGTGATCTTGTGCAATGAAAACATGTTCCAAAGAGATAACACTCTTGCTTTCTTTAAAAATATGGACATCATAGTACTTCTCAGGTAGTTTTCTTTCTATAGATAAATTACTCAGTTTGAAATAAATGTACACTTATTTCCTATTTGACTTTGCCTAGTTTTATCTTCCAGCCATTGGTCCTTGCTATGTTCTATTCTCTAAAGAGCTCTCTATCTGTTATGGAAGCGATTACAAGCTGTGATGAAGTCACCTTTCACTCTTCTTCTTCTTCGTAAACTGAATCTACTGAGCACTCATAAGTAGAATAAGTACTCCTAAAGCAGATATTCAAGCTGGTATATTTCAAGTTTGATGTTACTGATAATCTAAAACTGCTTCTTCTACTGGGAAATGTCAAACTGCCTTATCAGTTCTGCTTATAATTTTACAGAGGGCAAAGTGCAGTTGACGTCCTCTAAAAATCACTTTTCCACACATGATCACAAGTGAATTGGTTTAATACTGAACCTGAACACTGGGAATTTAATTTCCTGACTTTCACGTATTTAATTTCTGAAACAATTATGGTTGCTTATATACTAATTTTGTAAATGCCTTTTCATTGAAGCATCAAAGAATAAATTTTATAATCAAACAAAACCATGACTGCTGCAGTAGCAATATACATATATTGTGTCCACTTGAATGGTTCCTACTAAATGAGGCGAGTACTACTATTCTTGTCACAGACCCAATGATGTTGCAATAGAGTTTCTCTAATGGAAACAACTGAATGTCTGAGGTGTATTGAAATAACTTACAGTGACAAAAATAAGGCATTTTGCAGACATGGTTGTGATCACTGCATAAATACTCGTAGGGAAGGAATTGCATCACGTGGTCAGGTGAATGCTTTGCTCTATTTCTGGAAGTAAGTCAGAAATGTTTAGGGCCCTTGTTTTTATAATTCCAAACCTCCATTTCCTACCAGAAAGTAGGATATAAATGATAGCATCAGCACTAATTTGATCCCTTATTCTGCAATTATTTATGGGTATATTCCACTCCTTTGCTCTGTAAAAATAAATGTGCTCAGAGGTAATTCTCATGTCAACATTACAGAAAAACCCCCAGTGTATTCTTTGTCCATGTCTGTCGCTGTTTTACCTGGAACGGAGCACACAAGCCAGTGCAGTGAGAAGCAGCAGAAGCGCTTTATTGTTATAATTTCCCTTTATATATGGTAGGAACCCATTAGATGATTCGACAGCGGTCACCCACCCCCGGGGGTGATTGGCTGAAGTCCTACAACACCCAATTCCAAACAACTCTCTGTCTTGAATCAAAACAGATCAGGAAAAACAGCAGGTGTTTCTGCCATTATCTTATTGCTTTCATAGTTTGCATGGGAAAGAAGAATTTCTCAAGAGAGGCCCTGTGCAGCCACACATGTCATAGTCATCATTAAGTAATTATTACTACTGATCTCAAACTGAATGTTTTTTCCACATTATTTTGTTTTGTTTTGTTTTCAGTTGTTGCACTCGCACCTATGCAAGAAGCCAGGCCTTAATATTCTAGATTACAATTACAAATCATGACTCTTGCATAACTGCTACATCCAATACACTTTTTTAAAACAAATGAGACAAAACTTATACGGAGAGAAAATGGTATTTGTTAGTGTTGTTAGCCACAAAGGGAATGAGTTGATTGAGTAGATCTTAGAAATGCTTAAAATAATACCTAGAGGCAGAGAGCAGGCCACCTACATACTGGAGCTAATTCGCTTGGCTCATTTTACATTTCTGCAATGCTCTGGGGGAATATGTCTTTCACAATGGTCTTGCAGTTATTTAATTGGGACAGGCAGATTCCAACTGACTCTCAATGGGAACTGATTATGGTATTTCTCAGTGGATATTGATAAGGCTCAACCGCAGCCGGCAACTAAGCTGCGCACTGCCACTCACTCACTCCCCCTTGGTGGTACGGTGGAAAGAATTAGAAAGGCAAAATTGAGAAAATTCATGGCTTGAGATAAAGACAGCCTAAGAGATAAAGCAAAAGCCACACACAAAATCAAAGCAAAACAGGGATTTTGTTCAACACTTCCCCTGGGTAGGCAGGCATTCAGCCATCCCCAGGATACGGATCCACCATGTCTAAGGTTTATTTGGGAAGACAAATGTTGTCACTCTAAATGTCCCCCTTTTCCTTCTTCTTCCCCCAGCTCTATATATGGAGCATGATATATGGTATGGAACGTTTCTTTGGTCAGCTGGGGTCACCTGCCCTGGCTGTGTCCCCTCCTAACTCCTTGTGCACCCTCAGTCTCCTCGCTGGTGGGGTGAGGTGAGAAGCAGAAATGGTCTTTACTCTATGTGAGCACTGCTCAGCAGCAACCAGAACATCAGTGTGTTATCAACATTTGCCTCATCCTAAATCCAAAACACAAAATGGTATCTATTACTAAAACGAAAGTTAACTCTATCCCAGCAGGACAGGTACAGATGTAATTTTACAGTAGCACAGCAAGCAGCACTGATTCCAGTTTCCAGTCCCTATTCGTTGATGTAAAATCGAGTAGCCATAAATAGTGCTAGTTTTGAAGGCAATATTTCAAACTATAATGTTGGCAGGACAGGTCTTTTTTATTCTCATCTGCATAAAGTTTCTGTTTTATCTTATTAAGTCTTAAATAGATATTTTTCATGTGACTCTCAATTAACAAGCATAGGCTAGAGTTTAGAGTTGTGTTTCTTATTAAAAAAAAAAAACAAAAACTAATACAGATTTAATTTTGCATTATTTCTTAAGTCAGTGTTTAAAACTGTGTGACCTGCCAAGTGATTTTGCAAGGACAAGTCAGACTTCGTGACAAGGCACTCCCTTATTTGTGGCTTTAGTGTTTTGACCATGTTTTGTTATGAAGTTCTATGACAAAGGAATGTGTAATCCCCTCATGGCCCTTCACACCATGTGAGAATTCAGAATAAGAATTGCTAAACACACATTATCATGTAGGTGTTCCAAATCTGTTGTTCTGAATAATGGGGTACTTCAATTTCCTGTGGTACTCCAGCCCTTTTGGACTTAGAAGTTCCCAGGGAATCATATGGAATGTTTCTCCTCACTACCAAATGCTCCATGTGAAAGGGGGCAATTATCTGGAGATAATTACCCTGCCCAGTATCTTTCGATTACATTTGGTAAATAAGTCCGTCCATTTTTCCTGGTCTTTGCTGTTTGCTTTCACTTTTCTTTGGCTGCTCATATTAGCTCTGGTAGAACAGGGCTTTTTGCAATACCTATTTAGTTGATTTAAAATATAGTGCAGTTTTTCTTCATTAAATCTTATTCTGGTTTGTGGCTATAGTGAAACCTGTATTTCTTAAAGGGCTGGGAAAGAGACCTTCTGTAAACTGCCTGGCTTATGGATTTCTTTTTGCTGTCATCAATGCAGGAGGCAGCAGGTTGTTAAGTTTTGCTCTGGCTTGTGCCCTCTGATTGATATGATTGTGCTGGGTTTAAAATTCCATCCTGTCAAGTCTTGTAATGGTTTTTTGCTGCCAGACGGCACCAATGTCTAGATAAGATATATTTCAGTTTCATTTTGTTATACCACTGAAAGTATTAATTTTGAAAAAAAAAAATATTTGGAGTAACACTCTAAAGGTGAAATCCTATTGAAATCAATATGAATCTAAATTTCAATGAGACCTAAGAATTTTGCTTTGTATATATATGTCCAGTGATATTTCAGGATATTTCCCCTAAACATATTCTGATTTTTAATTTTTTTTCAATTGTATCCATTTTGGTTTTAAAACTGGGGTTTTTTTCACTATGTAGCTGTGAAATTATTTACTGTGAAGTTTGTTTATACATAATTTCCATAACTAATCCCCTATACTTGGTGTATATAGGTGTCTTGAGCTTCTTGACGTGCAGTAGATCTACCATTTAGGGGTTAATTAATGTGAATCATGAGTTGTGCTTTGGTTGAATGACATTTTCCCTTAATTGGTGTATACAGAACTCAAAAAATGCATTCTCTATTTGAGGGGAAAAAAGCCATTAGCATAAGCACTTTTCTGAATCGGAGAATGGAAATTGCAGGTAAATTTGAATTCTCTTGACAGTTTATTAGCAGATTAGTTAGAAGAATCTGTTAATCTAATCAGGTAATTCTTGGGTGCAGAGAGGTCTTTTTGTGGAAAAGGTATTAAAAGTATATCATATATCATATCTATTTTCTCTTTCTTCATCAAAGAAATGTTGGTCTCCCTAAAGGTAAAATAGTTAGAGAATACTTGGAGGAATAATTGAGTTGCTAAAAATCCTTCATCAATGGAAGGACTGTAACTCCTGTTCTACTTCTAAAGGTCAGAGCAAGTGTTAAGAGCTCTAAACCCTCTCATTTTAGATGGAAAATATTCCAGATGCCACCGTAAAAAGTCCTAGAATTTAATGATCATGAGAAAAGTCCAGATGCACTAATGGCATTGCTTTTGCAATTGCTCATAGGCATATCCAAAAACAGATAAAACGAAAAATTTTTTAAACTTTCAGTCCCCAAGACATATGGGAGCAAAAAGAAGACAGCATGGTATCTCAAATCAGATGGTGACATTACTTCTTCATGTTCCTGTTGTGATGATTTGTGATTGGCTAGTAAATTTCTCTGTACCAGGTTTGTGTAGAAATCATTTCCAATAGTTTTGCAAAAGACTATGATAAACCATTTACTTCACTTTGTACTTCTAACAACCCCATGGTATTGAATTGCATATTCCATTTGAAAACAAAAACAAAACAGAAAAACCCACAAAATCAAACATAAAACCCCTTGCCTTTTTGCACTTGTTCCAACTGAAATGAATTTTGGAATGTTAGCCATATGCAGCTGAATATTCCAATTCAGAGTTTGAAGTAATCTCTTCCAGTGGAAAGCAAATTATTCTGGCTAGACTATGAAATAATGAAGGAACAGATCAAGTTTTAAGCATATTATATGCATATAAAATTATATAGAGGTGTATATGTACATATATATGTACATACAAGTGCAGAACATGAGAGTTTTAGAATTTCAAGCTGCATTAAACAGTCTCTCTCTGCTGAATAATTTATAAATCCAAGGCATAGCAGATAGAACCAGTCACAGAAATCAGGAAAAAAGCTAACCAGAATGAGGGGATATAACATTATATTCAACCACAGCGCAGCTCTATGAGTTGCTGACTAGATTTCAGAGTTTATGTTCTCCAGGCAGATTAACAATACCACGAACACACAGATTATGTAATTTCAATATCCACAGACTCTTCAGAGTTCTTTTGATATAGTATAAGGTTTTGTGAAGTCATTGAATTAGATTGTACAAATGAAATATAAGACCTTTTAGACCTCTACCTCCTAGTAGGTTTTAGTGTTACTGTGGATAAGGCTGCTTTTCTCTCCCTTTGAAATCGAATGGTCAAACATAAAAGAGAAAAGGAGAAAGCAAAAGATTTTTAATCTGCATAATTTGGTGATGCCAGGCTCATTATAAAAGAAGGATTTCTTAGAGAAATAGAGAATATGTACTAGAAAGATCCATTATGCGACTGTCCAGACACCAAATAAGAGGAAATGGGTGTAAGAAAATAAGTCTAAAATAAGCAACAAAACTTTTTTTTTTTTTTTTTTGGTTGTTGTTTTCATTTGCCATAGCAACTGTTACAGTGTAGGTCTGCTAAAGGGCATTCTGCAAGGAAGATAATTATGGTTTTGATATGTTAATGAACACTTTTATAGTTTTGATCTTTTTGAGTAGATAGTCATAAATAAAACATTCATTTCCTCTGCTCATGCAAGAATATTTTTTAGGCAAAGATAAGATAATTTGTTGTTTTAATAAAATTTCTTTGGGGTTATTACCATGTATCTCATGGTAATGAGCTCATGGTCTGTTAACAGAGTCAGACAATGACAGCCAAACTGTTGCTTTAGGGTGTGCCTGAAGCAGAGGATATTGTACTGTGTACTACACCAGGAAGACACTGCAAAGTCTCCATCTGCTGTTTTTCCTTTTTTTATTCAATTATTTGTAATGCAACATACTTACAAAATATTTACTGTGCTCACTTGGAAAATTAATGGCAATGAAAGGGATTTGGACCTTGTTTAATTGTCATCTTCTCCATTCCATGCTGTCAATACAATCATCATTCTTCATAGTGGAAGAATAAAACACAATCTGCCATTGGAATAGCCCTGCAGTGGCATTACTTGCAATGATGCGTTTGGCACCTATGAGATACTGTACTTGCTGAAATGAACTGGGATAAGTCCTTGCCGCTTAAGAAAATCTATTCCCCTCTCACTGATTACTTTTGAATGTGAATGAAAAACTCAGTCTTCACATTTACATTAATGCTGTATCAGTCCTCAACCACTCTGTCACGGTAGAACAAGTGGAAGGAGGAAGACCTTTGTGTACTCTCTCCCTGTTTTACTTAACAGTCTGTTATGAAGGCATAATGGCTTGGACATACCAGAGTGTTCTTTCCTTATATATTGGACTGTGAAGGATAAGTCTGAATTACAAGTGAAAAAGAACGCCTACAGGTATTTTTTGCTGTGCAGAGAGTGTTGAGAATCATGATCCACTTTACCACACTTGGATTTTTGTTGCAGTGTGGTTTTGTTTACTTTCCCACTACCAGGGCAATCAAAACAAAGCATCACACTATGGTATTTTTTGGTTAATGAAAAGCTGCATATTTGTTCATAGTGAAGGTATCAGTGTAAAAAACCCACATTACTCTGATTTTTTTTGTTTGAATGGTACCAATCTAGTGAGAGAAAACTGAACATACAAGTGTGCAGCTGTATGAAAACCTCTGTTTTACATTATTGTCTTCAGTAAAAAATAAATCCATCTATATTTAAAAACCAGAGAACAAATATGTTTTCTCGAGAAAATGAAAATCCACCCATAGCAAATAGTGATTGGAAAAAAACAGTGTGCTAGATTTTTAGAGCTGAAGAGAAATTTGAGAAAACAAATGGCAGAAGATGTGAAAAAAATTCCTTGCAATATTTTGAGGTGCAGAAGAAAGAGGAATAAAGTTGCGTGCAACGCTGAAGTGTAACTAAGCTATTTTACAGCTGCCTTTGCTGTTGTTTCAATGTTTATAAAAGGAGTCTTCAGTGGAATTTTTCATTGGCCAATCTTCAGTAGTAAACTATGGGGATTTAAAAGCACAGAGGAAAGAATGTTTCTAATCACAGCAGAATACTACTTTGCAGTGAGAGCAGTAAAAGTAATGCATTCAGACTACAACTTCTCTGTATCAAAACCTTTCAATTGCTCTTAAAATACCATACAGGTCTCTTCAAAAATCATTTGCATTAATAAGATATGTACTTACTGTTAATAAAAATGAGAAATTGCCAAATTACATCAGGGACACTAGTAGAAATTAATTGCATCAACAAGTAATCAAGATCAGATGATACATATATTCTTTTAAGGGCAAAGCAACTTTTTCCTTTCTCAGTAAAACATGTATTCAACCTCTTCAACAGGATCTGGAAACCAGCTATCTGCAGGTGACTGCCATAGCAATCAAGTTGCAATTTTCTTGCCCAGTCTAAGCTGTCTGCATTAAAGTCTCGTTTACAGGCTTTGTTAGCCTAAAAAATATTTTATTCTTTCATGCAAAATGGGGCAAAAAAAGGTGGTGTGCTCTGCTCTCCCATCACACAGAAACTCAGAACACTAGGTGTAGTTGAAGGATATCAAGAAAGACACATGTTCAAAACCTCTAAGGCACAGAATAGGACTGAACGTTGAAGAGAGCTCTGAATGGAGCTGGTGAATGAACAGAACAAATTCTGTTCTTTTAAAAGAAAGTGGTGATTACTGCAACGTTTTACAAAGGCATGATTTGAGATTGTCTACCAGAACATGGCTGGGCAAGCAAGCAGAGAAATGGAAAAGGCTATTCCGCAGTCTTGTTTAAAAAGTGGCTCTGTCAGATCTACTACATGCAGAATTCAGAATATCATGGGGCATTTTATGTGGAAAATACACGATGCCTATCAGGTTTTTGAATTCAACAGAAGATAAATTTCAAAGATGACTATTCTGAATTTAGGTAATGGATTAATAACTTGAACAGAAAAGGATTGAGAATCAAACATTTCACTGGAGGTGACAAAAAAAAAAATTGTCACACTAGTTTATCAGAAGCTACAGTATACTTCCTGAAGGATTTTTGTTTGTGCAGGTTTTTTTCATCAGTCTTGTAATCTTCTACTACTTTTAAGAAGTAAGAGTTCATTATCTGAAAGAAAAGGCTTTACAACTTTAAAAAATTTCCGCATTTTTCTTTCTGCCCATGAACAAAAGACTTAAGTATTCTTTAACAGTAAGACAAATATTATTTTCAATTGTGTTTAAAAGTACCCTTCAACTAAATTTTAAACATTTTTTTCTGTCAGATTCACCATGGGTTAAAATTGGCAATAAGGATACTGTTTTAGTTTAGCTAGCAACAAAAATACCTTGTGAGGTCAATTAGAGGATATCAATAGTAAATACTGCTTTAATGATCTTTTGAATGTCTCAAAGTCTCAAACAGAGAAGAAGACCTCGGACTATTGATGGTTTATGGCTGAAGTTTCAGTTTAACTGCACCTTATTTCTTATTTCTTTTTTAAGCCTATATTGACCAATTTATGTGGCCAAAGTCAAAACTATGAATGTGATTTTCTTTAAGTTGTGAATTTCTGTGGAAGGAATTTTCTATATACTTTTTATATAAGCGTAATAATATTTGTATTAATAATATAAGTTATGAATTTGTGAGTCTAGCTATTAAAACAATTTTTATTTGAGAATGAATAGAACTTTCTAGAAATATTCTGTAGAGGATTATTCTATAGTATTACACTTTTCAGGAGTGTCTAAATCCATCTTTAACTGAAAATTAGATAAGAATATAAATGTGAAAATCTTGACATGGTCCAAGAAGGGAACATCAAAGAACTCAGGAAAATGTTTATACAATCTTATTTTTTATTTTTATTGAATAACCCATTTTTTTAAAAAGTAAACACAAAATAATATTAATAATAATTAAAAGAAGTATTTTTCTTGGTTTTGGATTGAAGTGAAATAAATAAAGCATAGCAGAAATGTGTCTGAAATTAAGTTCAGAAATAAGTTCAGTAATAAGCAAATTCATTTGGTGGATTTGTCAGCTGGAAAACCAGAACTTTATTTTAAGGTCTGAGCACCCTTTTTTCTCAACAGTTTCATAAATTTTAAATTGTTCTTCCAGTGTTCCAGGCATGCATATGTCAAGGTGAGATGCAGACTGGGAGCACATCCCAGTTTAAAGTGCATTGTCTGGAAATAGAGTGGTTGAGACTGTTAATAAAAATACAAAATTGAATCCTCAGCTGTATGAGCCATTGTCATTAAAAAACCATCAGAGGAGTATATTTGTTCCACAGATGATTGCTCCTTCTGAGAAATTAATAGTCTAAGGTACAGTGCTTTCTTTTATTTAGCAATATATTTTCCTGTAAGAACTGAAAAATTGTTAAAATTTTCCCACTGCCTTTAACTGTGAGAGCATTTGTAGAATATTTTTAAGCATAAAGATGAATAGATGTATTTGAATCAAGAGACATTGTATTGATTCTAAATATCTCTACTTCCAGCATGTCTATTGGAATAAATAAATTAAGATCTGGATAATCCTCACTGAACAGTTCAGAAAAGTTGAAGTTGGGAAATACATTACAGAATCCTCCAGCCTTTGAGTACCTGTCTCAGTTGTTATAATAAACCAAAGATTATCAAGGGTGGCTTGCAATGACATCAGTCAGGTCCTATAGGACTTCTGGGTGAATCCCATCAGGGATTCATGGATTATATGTAGGCCTTATTTGACTATGTCCTTCCTGAATGGAACCTTTCCAGTGAGGTCTTCCTTCCAGCCTCTTCTCCTGGTCTCTGAGGACTCATTTGCTTGGTCTTCCTGGTTAGGTGGCCAATAGGGGACACCTACTATAATGTCATGCATTATTTTTAATCTTAATGCCGAGTTAGGAAACTCTGTAACTAAATTTCCTCCTAAAATAAATCAAATAGTACTCAGGGGGTTATTTTGTGCTCAGTGTTGTTCATATGTTCCAAGAAGACTGATTGATGTACTTGGCTTTGTAGAAAATTACAATGATAAAATTTTAAAAGATCAAATCCTTTTAGTTTCTCTTTGCTATTTAGACTGCATTTTTACTATGAGAAAGATTCTCTCTTACTCAGGTTATTGTCTAAGATTTAATAAATATTGGTAGGCTCAGCCTGCAATATAGGATGGGTTTCTTCAGACAGACGTATGCAATAAATACAATGCTTCTGTAAAGCATGTTCTGACTTTACTCATAACTTTTCTAAAAAATCAAATTAATGTGGATGTATTTAGCTGTCTGGTATTAATATCAGGTCTGACTTGAAATCTCATCTGAAAGCTGCTGAATTTCTTTGCAGATGAATCTCTGGGCTTCTGGATTTTGTGATTAAAATGCATGTTCCTCACAAGTATATTAGTCTAAAACTATGTTTCTCTGCTGGACTTATTTCCAGATTATTTCCTTTCAATCTCCAATTCTTCTGGTTTTCCTCAGTGTTGAAGTACAGTTCGGTTTGCAATTCCGGTTTCTGAAACATCTCCCTTTCAAATGAAGAGGTTTAGTCTGCTCATACTTGGTTTTCAGTGTATCCTTTGACAAAGAAATTTCCATGGTTTTTGTTTCAATGTAGAGGTGGCAGTGTAAATAGATCTTGGGACAGGGTTCAAGGAAGGAGCACAGGAAAACAGAAGGTAGTTATTATTTGTTTGGATGCAGGCATAGGGAGTTGGGGATAAAGTAAAGCTACCAATCTCACAGAGATGTACTAGAGTTAAACGCCTGTACATCAATAGTTCTCTGTGATTAGGGATTATTTCTAATACCTCTTGCACAAATGGAGTAATGCCTAACACCCTACTCCTGCACGGTAGACACAGTCTGCATTAGGCACTGCTAAACTTGACTGAAAAAAAAAAATTAAATTAAACCAAAAGCCGTTGTGTCCAACCTGGTTTTGGCATTTATTGCTATTCTGTCAGAATTTATGAACATACCCTGTCCAAAGCCACTTTGACTACTAAAAGGCGTTGGCTGGCTTTATAACTGGTATATACTCTCTCTGATGAGCCCTCCCTATAAAGTAAAAATGATCCCAGTTTTTGCTTTCTCGGTAAACAGCGCCTTGTAGAAATCATTGCAGTAACACTACTGAAAATCAGAAGTATGGAAGAAAAACACTCAGTCGGCTTTATTTTTTGTTTAGTACACCATGATTCTCCTTTCCTCCAAGTCTGTCTCAACCTTTTCAGAACCAGAACAGAGTCTGCTACATTTGCAGGATGTTTCCTCATTCCTACCCACAGAATCACTTCATACACCAATTCCCTATGCAATAGTCATGTTTCTGTCAATGGGAGTTCTGCAGATGGACAGTGAGAGCAGAATAATCAAGAGGCTTTTAATGAAGATCAGACTAAAAAATGCAATTACCTACTGAGTTAATTAAATTTTTGCACCTGCACTCTCAGGGGTACTTTTGTAGGAAAAAAAATGCCAAGACATGGGTTGTACAGTTTTTTAATGTCAAGAAGTTTCAAACCTAGGTGACTTGCATAGAGTTAAGATTATATCCCACATGGTATTTCCCATACAGCTTTGGCCCAAGAGCAATTCACTGACCTGAATGAAGTGAAATTAATGTCCTATGTGTGCGAGTCTCTCCATATATTGTAAACTGAAACAGAGTGAGGAGCATCTCCAGTGGGTAATCCAGGAGTCAGAACTTTTTAGGTCTCCATTTATGTGAAACAAACCTTAATATGGTAAATTCAACCTTCAAATATGTGTCAATAACACCGAGAAACCACTGTGAACCACAATTGTGTCCCAGTGTGGGGGTAAATTTACCGTCCCATGCAAATTGGAGGGACTGTATGGGATGTTTGTAGTATAGTTTGACTGTTTTGATCATAATTTTTTGCATTTTTTTCAGGATAAAATACCCTGAAAAGCATGATGGTAATTACAGAATTATTTAAAATTAATGTGTAACGACACTGTATAAAACAGTGTGCATTGATCTTTTTCTGGTGAGATATTAACACATCACATAAAAGACAACATTTCCAAAGTAACAAATGAAAAATAAAGATTAAATTATATTATATGGAATCAGATATATTTTATTTACAAAACTTCTTTTTTTCCACTTTTAAATTTGGAAATTTTTCAAAATCATAATTTTCAGCAAATCAGTATTTATAATGGCAGATATGTTAATTCCATGATTTCTAATTATCTCTGTTTGTTTTCATCTCATTAGCTGCCAGCAGACTACTTTTCTGTTCAAGGGGAAAGAGAACCTTGACCAAATGAAATGAAGGCTGGAGCAATTCCATAATTGAGTGTTTGTGCGCACATATAAATCTATTTGTTACGGCTTGATTTGCTTGCTTTTCTTTAAAGTATCTGAGATAAACAAAAATATTTTCCTTTTTAATTAATGACTGTTAAAACTGAGCTTTATTTAAATTCTAAAATAAATCCCTGGCATTAGTTTCAGGGTGTGGAAATACATTTTCATTTACTGCGCTGAATGCAAAATTTATACAATTCTAGTCCTGTGGAATTTCCTGCATGTAGTCTGAGCTCCTAGATCCATCCTGCAAACAGAAGGTTGTTTTATGGATTACTATGAATCCTTTATAAGCATTCCAATTAATATAAAAAGGCATTTCAGACTTCTTTCTGGACTTTATTTTAGTCATCTGAGAAAGAAGAATAATGGTTCAAATTAAATTGTTAAACATATGTCTAACTTTGCACATTCATTTACAATTAACAGATGAATTTGGGATAAAATGAGACCTACTCAAAGACATGTTGACTTTTATTTATCGGGTATTGAAAGAGAAAGGAGAAGGTTCTTGAATTCTAAAAAGAGAGTTAGGATAGAGATGCTCTGCTGTGAGGATAGACTAGACAGTAAAGACACAGTAAATACAGCAAAAAATAATCAGTAGAAATAGATAAACTAAGAGGGTTATTTGATCTGGCTAATAGGAGAAAATTCTGAAAGATTCAACTAGTGTAACTGAAAGGCATTGCTTTGAATCTCCTAAAAGTAAAGGGACTAAACTGTTTATTCCATAATTCTACATGAACTGACATGTGAAAAACTAGGTTACGCTTTTTGTAAAGTGACAAATCAGGAGTAATAATATCAGACTGAAATATAACAAATACATGGAGAGTAAGACAAATACAGACTTATTAGGGAAAAAAATAATGAGCAGGGGAATAATTACAGTGATGAAGTTAATGGAAGCTGAAACAAAATGTAATATGGCTTATTGCAAAATAATTTTGCTTGACTCATATGCTACACTTCTTTGACAATATAATTGATTGTTCTTAGATAAGCAAGAAATTGTATTTCCACTGAGACAGGAACATACTCATGATCTGCAATAGTCACAGATAAAATTTAAATTGCAAGATGATGTGTACTTTCACCTGGTTCTTTCCAATTTGGTAAACCAAAAAAGGTCAGAAAGTGCTATTAAGATGCTCAGAGTATGGAAGAATCCATCGTAAAAAGGCAGCAGATGAGAAAAAATTGGCTTTCTCTGTATATCAGAACAAAGATAGAAAACAGTTGTGATTGCGCTCTATAAATGCATATGAAAGCTAAATGCTGGGAAGGAAGAAGAGATATTTAAACTAATGGATAATGTCATCATAAGAATAAGTACATGTGAACCATCTTGCAGTTATTTAAGACAAAGATGAAGAGATACATGACTAAGCTGGTGTAGTGGAATGTGTTTCTGCCCATGGCAGACAGGTTGGAACTGGGTGGTCTGTAAGGCCACTTTTAACCCAAACAATTCTATGATTCTAGGGCAAAGGTAAAATGCCATGATCACCTCACCAAAAAAAATTAGAAATGTGAGATTTGCAGTACCTTTGATCTGTGTAGGAGCCAAATTCTTTTCAGTTTCTATCCTTGTGGTTTTATTTGTTTTAAATTAAAACTTCATCTTTAAGTCAATATTTGGTTTCCAGACCAATTTCTATGGATTTTAAGTACTTTTTTGAAGCCGTATCTTTTTAAATTAGTCTAGCAAACAGTGCTATCCAAGCATTTAAAATAACCCTTTCACTACCAGCGTTTGAAATTTTGATGCTTCTTTTTTCTTCATGTTTTTCATAATAATAATTGAAATTTAAATAATAAATTATTGACAATAAATAATTATCAATTAATAATAATAATTTCAATTATCAATAAATAGATAAT
>VZRZ01003658.1:74572-135608 GCA_013398175.1 Climacteris rufus
AATAAAAATAATAATTTAAATTATCGATAAATAATTGATAATTGAAATTTAAAGAAATCCATCCAAAACCTAAGTACAAAATTAGCAATCATTTCTGTTCACTCAACTGTATATAATTGTAGTTCAAGACTACAAGTTCAAGTTCAAGACTTGTCTTTCTTTCAGGTGTTTAGCTTTTGTATTGCAGTTTTTTAAGGTCTGTTCTGCTGAACCTTGCTCTGCATGCCCTTATGACCCCATTATGTTATCTTCCTGAAGTGATTGATACCTGCCACATGCTATGCAGTTATACAGTTGAATAAAAGAACAATCATATATTTTCATTCTGAGAAATTTGTTTTTAATTTCATTTACTTAGTCTTAAACATAATGAAATGCATTAAAAGGTCAGGTGCTTCCACTGATGTGAATGGACTTTGGTAGAGCTATGTCTGTTTTTGTGGTTTACAACCTGGACCAACGTGAATATCTGATTATTTGTCCCAAGATCATGTTGCTCTTTTAAGCTACTAAGCAAAAAAACAAATCTACTGTTCTTTAAGCTATCCTTCAAAAATTTAGAAATTAAAAGCAAAATAAGAAAGAGAGGTATCTTTCATAGTCACACACACCACACCTCGTATGTAGGTTTCTAAGATGAGCGAGATAATAAAAAGTTCAGTCATAAAATCAAAAAGTGGTTGAGCTTCGAAGGGACCTCTAGTAGTCACCTGGTCCAATCTCCCTGCTCAGGTGGGGAAGCCTACAGATGGTTGCCCAGGGCCATGTCCAGGCGGCTTCAAGGAATGTCTTCAAGGATAGAAAGTACGCAACTGCAGTGGGAAACCTGTGCCAGTGCTCAGTCACCCTCACATTAAAAAACATTTCTTGGATGTTAGAGGAAACCTCCTGTATTTCCATATCTGCCTACTGCCTGTTGTCCTGTCACTGGGCACCAATTAAAGAGCCTTACTCCATCTCTGCACTTCGTCTCTTCTTATAACTTATAAACACTGATTAAATCCCCCATGAGCCTTCTCTTCTCCACACAGGACTGTTCCAGCTCTCTCAGCCTTTCCTCATAGCAGAGAGATGCTTCCATCCTTTCACCATATTACTGGCACTTTGTTGGACTCCAGTATGTCCTTGTCTCTCTTGTTCTGGGTAGCCCAGAACTGGACACAACAATCCAGATGTGACCTCACCAGTGCTGAATAGAGAGGAAGGATCAGCTCTCTCGACCTGCTGACAATGTTTTGTCTAAAACAGGCCAATGTTTTGTCTAAAACCTTTTTTGGCCTCAAGGACACATCGTTGATTCACGTTCACCCTGGTGTCCACCAGGACCCTCAGGTCCTTTTCTGCAATGCATCTTTCCAGCTTGGTGTGTCCCAGCATGTACTGGTGTCTGAGGTTGTTCCTCCTCTGTCGCAATGGCGGCAATAAAGACACGGCAACACAGCTTGGTCTGTAGCGAGCAGAGAGCCAGCGATCCCTGTTTATTGCCCTATTCCCACCCTATATAGTAGGAACCCAGGTAGATGATTCGCTAAGATCCAACCAGCCCCCAGTATGGTTGGCCGGGTTCTACCACCCAATTCAAAACGTATCATGCCTAGACCCACAACAGCTGTGGAAAAACAACAGGTGTTAGCCCTGCTTATCTTATTGTTTTTCATAACTTACATGAGAAAGAAAATGTTCCCACAAGCAGCCCCAGGCATCAGCTCTGGGCTGCTACACTCCCCAGTTGCAGGACTTTGCACTTCCCCTTGTTGAATTGCACGAGGCTCCTGTTGGATCATTTCTCCAGCATGTCAAGGACCCACTGGACGGTAGCAAGGTCCTCTGTGATATCAGCCACTCCTTCCAGTTTTGTGCCATCTGCAAACTGAGGGTGAACTCTGCACTCCAATCATTTATGAAGATGTGGACCCAGTATTGATTCCTGGGGTACACTGTTAGCTATTGGCCCCAACTAGACTTCATATTTCTGATCACCACCCTCTGAGCCCAGTCATTCAGGCAGTTTTCAATCCATTTCACTGCTTTCTCATTCAGCTTCTCTATGAAGATCTTAAGAAACTTAGGGGAAACCAGTCAAATGGAAGTCTCTTGGCTGAGCTTGATTAAACAAGGTTAAGATTTGGTGCATTTGCGGATTGTTGTGTGAACGAATATGACTTACAAAATTTCCATTTCTCTATATTTCAAGTATGTCTTCTAATTGAACAATGTTTTAAAAAGAATTTCATCTAGTTTGAACTATCATCGCATAAAACATGAAAATATGTTCACCTGGGACCACACAGCACATGTTCAATCTTGTTTTAGTCACATAAATGCAGTTAAGGAATTGGGAATTAATCCCCTAGGCATGTTAATGTGCTTTTTTGACAACTGTTATTAACTCTAACAAGATATTTAAATTGCAGATATTTTACTGACTGAATATTCAAAAGGTACTTGACAGCCAATCACCAATGTCCCAGATGTGTTTTCCTGTTGCAAGTGTATCCTGTAACTTTAGCTTTTAGCTTAGACAGTTTATTCTATCTTTAGAGCCTTGGTGTCGGAGAACACAAAATCATAGAACTGTTAAGGCTGGAAGAGACTTCTGGAGATCATCTGGTCCAACTCCTTTGCCAAAGCAGAGTCACCTAAAGCAGGTTACACAGGAATTTGTCCAGGTGGATCCTGGATCAAGATAAGAAGATTCCAGGACCTCCCCGGGCAGCCTGTTCCAGTGCCTTTCTATCTTCTATGTAAAGAAGTTCTTCCTCATGTTGAGGTGGAACTTCTTGTGTTTTAGTTTATCCTCATCCTGTTGCTGGGCACCACTGAATATAGTCTGGCACCATCCTCGTGCCACCTGCTTTGTGGTGTTTATATGCATTAATGAGATCCCCACTCACAGAACAGGCCCAGCTCCCACAGTCTCTCCTCATAGGAGAGATTCTCCAGACCCCTCACCATCTTTGTGGCCTTCACCGGACCCTCTTCAGCAGTTCCTTTTCTTTCTTGTACTGAGTTGCCTAGAACTGGACACAGCACTCCAGATGTGGCCTCACTAGGGCCAAATAGAGTGGGAGGGTCACCTCACTCAACCTGCTGGCCACACTTCCCAATGAACCCCAGGATACCACCTGGCCCCCCTGGCCACAAGGGAACATTTCCAGTTTATAGTAAACTTGTTATCGACCAAGACTCCCAGTTCCTTCTCTGCAGTACTGCTTTCCAGCAGGTCAGCCCCAAACCTATGCTGGTGCTTGGGGTTATTCCTCTCCAGGTGCAGGACTCTGCCCTTGCCCTTGTTGAACCTCATTAGTTTTCTTTAGGTTTCTCTCCATCCAACTCTGCAGCCTACCAAGGTCCCACTGAATGGCAGCAGAGACTTCAGGTGTATCAGCCACTCCCCCTGTGTTGTATCATCATCAAAGTTGCTGAGGGTACATTCTATCCATTTGTTCACATTGTAGATAAATAAGTTGCATAAGACTGGACCCAGTACTGATTCCTGGAGAACACCTCTGACTACAGGCCTCCAACTGGATTCTACTCCACTGATCACAACACTCTGAACTCTATCATTCAGCCAGATCTTGATGTTCATTCATTCAACCTGCATATCTTGAGCTTACTTGCAAGAATGTTATGGGATACAGTGTCAAAATCCTTACTGAAGTCAAGGTAGACAACATCCAGTGCTCTTACATCCTCTTCCTTCCATCCTGCCATGCCATCACAGAAGTTATCAGATTTCACCTTGGTGAATCCATGCTGACTACTTCTGATGACCTTTTCTTCTACATGCTTGATGATGACCTTCCCAGGGATGGAGGTGAGGCTGACTGGCCAGTAGTCCCACAAACTCACCTTGCCCTGTTTGAAGATGTGAATAACATTGACCTTCCTTCAGTCACTGGGCACTTTTTCTATTCTCCATGATTTTTCAAAGATGACGGGAAGTGTCATAGCAACAACAGCTTCCAGCTCACCCAGCACCCACTGGTGCATCCCATCAGGGCCCATGGATTTATGGATGTTAAGTCTGTATAGTCTATCTCTAACCCGATAGTCTACAACCAAGTGGAAGCCTTTCTTTCTCCAGCCTTCTTCTCTTACATCCAAGGTCTGGAATTCCTGAGGGCCAACTGCAGTAGTAAAGGCTGAAGCAAAGGCAGCATTCAGTAATTCTACCTTTGCTGTGTTTTTCATTACCAGGACACACTTCTGATTCAGCAGTAGGCCACATTTTCCCTAATCTTCCTTTTGCTGCTCATGTACATGTAGAAGCCCATCTTCTTGTCCTTGATATCCCTGGTCAGACACAATTTCAAATGGGCCTGGTGTTCCTCACCTCATCCTTGTATACTCTGAGGATGTTCCTATTGTACTCCCATGTGGTCTGTTCCTTTTTCTACATCACATAATTTCTTTCTTTTGTTTGAGATCTACTAGGTGCTCCCTGATCATCCATGCAGGTCTTCTGCCCCCTTTGTCTGCTTCTTCATCATGAAGATGCACTGGTCTTGAGGTTGGAGGAAGTGATGCTTGAAGATTGACCATCTCTCTTGGACACGCTTCTCTTCTGTAGCCCTAGCCCATGGGATTCTCCTAAGCAGGTCCCTGAAGATGCCAAAGTCAGCTCTCTGGAATTTAGGGTTCTAGTCCTGCTTACTGTTTTGCTTCCTTCAAGCAGGATCCTGAGTTCCACCATCTCATGGTCACTAAAGCCAAGGCTGCCCCAACCTTTATGTCCTCAACCTGGTTTGTTAGTATAAGGTTCAGCAACAGATCTTTCCTCAGATCCTCCAGCAGTTACATCAAAAAGTTATCTTCAGTGATCTGCAGGAACTTCCTGGACTATTGTCCGTCCACTAAATATCAGGGTGGTTGATGTCCCCCAGGAGAATCAGAGCCTGTGACCATGAGGCTATTTCCAGCTGCCCATAGAACCCTCATCAACTTCCTCCTGCTGATCAGACGGCCTGTAGTAAATGCTCACAAGTGTCACCCATATTAGCCTGTCTCTTATTTCTTACCCATAAGTTCTCAACTCATTTGTCTGTCCCTGGGTAGAGCTTGATACATTCCAGATGCTCCCTCACATAAAGAGCAACTCCATCACCTCACTTTTCTGACCTGTTCTTTCTAAAAAGGGCAGAGCCATCCACGACAACATTCCTGTCATGTGAGCTATGACACCATGTCTCTGTAATTGCAATGAGACTCCACATAGATTTCTAAGTCTGCTAGTTTATTCCTGCTGCTGCATGCACCTGTGTTCTCTTTACAGTAACTCCTTGTTTTCCTCATCCTAAATTCAACATTTGTAACAGGGAAAACATTCTCACTGGTTGGTTTATTTAACAAATATACCACAGGTCTCAGCATATAACTCCTTGGAACTCTGTTGGTAGCATATGTTGACAATTTACACACTACACATAAATATACATTATTTTCTTACTTCTTGGTTTGTAATCCACAAAATAACCTTCCTAGATTTTAAGCATCCTTGATTGGAGAGCTTATAATAAATTATTTATAAATATAAATACACTTGAATCTATATTTTCCTCCTTACGTGACTGCTCACATCAAAGACTGCTGCTTTGTTGGTGAGAATTATTATCCTTTAAAATAAATATATAGACACTTCACAACTAGATAATATATCTGTATGACTATTTATTTATTCTTTTTTTTTCCTTATTAAATATATGTTCATCTAATTGGCTTGATACTGAACTCAGCCTCAAGTTTGTGGCAGCTTAAATTCTTCCTGAATATATTTTTGATGACTGTTAACACTCACACCATTTTTAATTTTTGCAGTAGCAATTAATTTTAATAATATTTGGGCAATAACCTGTACTTGAATTTGTGATTTGGAAAAATTCAAATTTAAATATCTTTGGAACTTTTTGCTGAATAGTAGCTGTTTTTTTCTTAGTTTTGTTTGTTTTGCCATTGGAAGAGGTTGAGGGGGTCTCATCTGTTTACCTTTGTGTAATGCTACCTACTTAACCAGTATCTGATACTTAAAAAAATATTCGTCTTCTGAATCTTGCTAGACAGGTATCCTGGTTTTCTTCTCATAGGAATTGAATCTGTCAGGTCTGTGCTAAGTTTGCTAGGTCACCCTTTTCAGGAACTTATGCAGATAAATCACATAAGTGAGAAAGATGCCTGCTAGTTATGTGTGTGTGTCTACAATTAGAGAAGAGATAATGAGTTTGCAGCCTGAGATGTCCCTTGGTAATTTGTTTATCCTTAGTGAAGAGAACAAGAGAGAATTGAGGAGCGCAAGAGGAAAGGCTGGGACTCTTTTTGGGTATCAGCAATAACTTACTGATTATGTAGTAAGAGCTCTCTATTACAGCACTAAAACAATAAACATCATGTGAAAGAAATAAATGGACTTAATATTCACTCTACTATTGAAATTATTTTAGTTAGGATGTAACACTGAAGTCCACCTTTATATATTATTTTTAATTGTGTGTTGGGAGGAATTAATTTTGAAGAATATCCTTTCCATTTATTCAAGTTGTAGTGGCATGCTTACACCTAGGAAATTATAATCCAAGATTGGCAAGTGGAGGGGAAAAAAAAATAATATCTTTAAGGACTGTTTTTAATTATATAAAGATGATGCAAAAAGAGAGCTTGATAGCTACTGTTTGGTGGCTGCTTTCTTAAAATAGAAACATCCTTTCTTGGTTTTTTGGCTTCTTCATTTTGAAACCTAAAGAGTGGTCTCTTACTTGGTTTTCTCTAAGATTTAGGGAATTATGCTTTTGTCCTAGAAAAGACTGACTTTTTATTTAAAGTCTTTCTACTTTTTTTATGTTCTGATATGGAAAATTTTAATGCAAGATATGAAATATGATTTATAAAATGTCATTGCTAACTACAATTGTGTTTGTCACCAGAATAAACTATTTTTCTTTTGTTTTTATTGTGGAAATACTATAAATAGTTATCATTATACCAGGCGAGCTATGAGAACATTGTGCATAGTCTCACAGATCTTGCTTAAGTTAATTTAACAATGATATTAAAAAAAAAAAAATGGTGCAAACCGTAATTCTTGCCTAGCATAAAAATCTTGTTCAAGCTTGATGCTCTTGTATATACCAGAAGTGCAAATGTGCTCATACAGTTTCTGCTACTGATCTTTTTAGAAGAATAAGGAAGAGCTGAAATGTCAATGCCACTTGAAATTCATTTTAGACATATTTTGAACTAGAATTTATAATAATAAATTATTATTATTTTTATTATGGAAAAAATAAAACCCAAGGAACAATGAAGGATGTGCAATACAATTGCTCACCACCCACTGACCAATGCCAGACCCCTTTCCTGAACCCTGATTGTTCCCCCCAACAATCTGAGTAACTTCCCCCAGTTTATATACTGGGCATGATGGTCTATGGTGTGGAATATGCCTTTGGCCAGTTTGTGTCAGCTGCCCCAGTTATGCTGTCTCCTACCTTTTTTTTTGTCTACCTTCTCACTGGCAGAGAATGAGACACAAAAAAAAAGTCCTTGACTTCTGGTAAGCACAACCAAGCAACAACCAAAACATCAGTGTACTATCTACATTATTCTCATATTGAATTCAAAACACAGCACTGTACCAGCTACTGAGAAGAAAATAACTCTATCCCAGCCAAACCCAGGACAATATTGTGGCAGAATAAACACTGAAGACCATAGAATCAAACCCAAATCAAGTTAAAATCATAATGGTTAAGTTCAGGATATTAGGCAGTTAACCTATAGAACAAACCCCTTGGTTTCAGATAGGTGTAATGTTTGTATAAGTCTGAGCTCTACTGCAGTGACAAATTGTGGCATATGAACTGCTAGAACAGCTCATGTACACGACTTCCTCTATTTAGAGTGAGACTATTTGTTGATAGTAATGTTGATTTGTTTTCATGACTAAAATAAAAAGGATTTCAAAATCTCAAATGAATGCTCATTAAGTTGTGCCAGGCAGTGTGATTAAATGTAATGTGTTCATTACATCATGTCAACAGTTTCTAGCTTTTTCTGAAATTAAAGTTAAGCTCAAATGAACTGAAATTTGTTGAATCAAATCTCTACAGTCATCTGTGCAGGGTATCCATTTGACTGTAACTCAGCTTTTCCTATCAGTCTCTTCAAACCTTATATCAGAAATACTTTCAGATTGAATCTATAAAACAATATGGGAAATGGATTGGAAAGTAAGTGATAGTATGAAAGAGGAGAATTACTACTCTTACAGAGAAACTACTGGCCAGTTGCAAGAAATTCCCATTTCTCTTTATGAGTGTTCATTACTGAGTTGATCTACAAAGAAATTAAATCCAGTTGCTGGCAACATGTCTCAGCCAATTAAACTTGAGATTTTTGTGAGATGTGACCTTGCAGAAACATTCCTGACAAAACAAAAACATGGTCCTGTTAATGCTAAACAGATTTTTGATTTTATATTTTTCAAATATTTGTACCATTGTAGTTTTTATTATATAATTATATAGATTCTTAGTTAGTATTTTTCCTACCCTGTTAGATACAGAGACAAAACACATTCCCCAGGCCTTAGCATAATCTTGTTCCTTCCTGGAACCAAGGACCCCATGTCTCATAACAGGATGCATTCCTAACACTCTGTCATTCGTGCTCCTATGGGAAGCAAGAACATTTCGCTGTCCCAGGTCTCATAAAGTATAAACAGAAGTAGGGCTAGAAATTAGGGGGGCCTCAGTAGGGGGCCGAACCCGGGGGTGCAAATGACTTCATTACCTAAACCTCTAATTGGGAGATTGTGGTCGATTATGCAAATTTGCTAAACTTCTAAAAGTCTCAAAGTCAAGTATTGGGCATGCGTTTTGGGTGTGCATCTGGTGTGCAGTTTGGCCATAAGGTACCTGAAGGACCTTCATTAAACGGTAATGGCTTTATCCCCTTAATTTTGTCTGGCTTCTGATTTTTAGGTGGTAAAATGTAACCCTGTCCAACCAGCCCAGTGGCCTTCTATGATGGAGTGACTCCATCAGGGGACAAGGTAAGGGCTATAGATGTCATCTATCTGGATTTCTGTAAGGCCTTTGACACAGTCTCCCAGACCCTGGACCCTACCCGGGACTTACAATAAACTTACAATAAACAGTTGGAACTCAACACAGAGAGCCCTCCTTATTCCTTTACCCCTGCCAGCACCTGTCCATTGGGCTTGGGGTTTTTACTCCCTTCAGAGGAGCCAGCATACACCCAACTTACTGCAGCAGCTACTCCCATGCCAGGGACCACTGCAGATTTGCTGCAGTTGGAGTCCTGACGGGGACATGTGCAGACAGGCACAAGCGACCTTGCAGCCTCAAGCTGGGAACCCCAGTCCGTGTTACAATTCAACATTTTGTATTGTTTCTCTTGTTGATTATCTTTGTCTTTCTCTTGATTTTTCACAGTCAGAGAGAGCAAGAAAAGTCTTTTGTACAACAGCTAAAATATTTCTTTTCACTACAGGTCTGGACAAAACTTTCCTGCTCTTCAGGCTGTTACAAGTAACAATTTGGTTGTCACAAGTAACAATGGGTGATAATGTCCACCTAAACAAAGAATATTCACACAGCTATCTTCTATTTCCTTCCTATGTTTTAAACACATGGACCAGACAGGTCCACCAAAGAGACCCCATGAGTCGGGAATAGTATAATTACTTCTCCTTTTTCATTCATTGTATGGAACTGTCAAGTATTAGTGTATGTCAAATAGGTCTGTCAATGGTCATTGCCTATTTATCCAAGGAGCCCCAAAGCTGAAGAAGACATCCTGATGGACCACATCAGCACCTTAATTATTCTGCTCATGAATGCTTGTACATATACTCTTCTGTTACTCCCACAGACTCTGGAAGTGAGGGAAAATGTGATAAGCCATAAAAATTTTCATCACAAAAAAAAATAAATTTTTAATACAAGTGTTTGAACTGTTTAGACAGAACAATAATAAACTGACTAGAAGTAAAGCACTGTATATATAGAAATGTTAGTGAATTATATCTATAGTGTAGCTTTTGGGTTCTGCTTTGTTGTGTTTCTACCACAGCATCAGCTAAATATGCTACACTTGAATAATAAACTTCCTGTGAACAAGATGAAAAGAAGCTGGGAGTATTGTGTAGTTGTAGTGACTCTGAAGTTACATCTGCAGGTTTGAAAAAATCAGGTCAGGGTTATAGAGTTCTATAAACCAACAGAAATACTCCTTCATTCTACTATAAATGTGTTTTCCAAAGCTAAAACTTCAGAGAAAAAAAAAAAAAAAGAGTGGTTTCAAAACTACTGTGTCTATGAGGGCATAACAAAGTTGTTTTTGTGATCTTTTTCCTGTACTTTGCTGAAGTTTATGACAAAATAGCCCCCAAGAGTTCTGTCTTCACAATGTTGTTTAAATGAGTGGAGATGGGTCTTTTGCATAAATCCTAAAGACACAGTAATTCACAATCTACCTAATCTACTCTAAACCTTCTCAGTCAACATTTAACATAGTGAAAGAATTTGTCATAGTATATAGCATTGTAAACTGTTGATAAAGGCCTGCTAGGCTGTAAATGTTTAGGAGTTTACTATATTTATTTTGATTACATATTTGATTTCTGTTCTAATGTACCAGTTAGAATTCTATATTTCTGACCTTTGCAATTTTGGTAACTGGAATTCTCCCACTTCTCTCTTTGAGAAGAAAGTCAGTGTATTTCACAGATTTTGTGTTTATCTAAGCAGTCTGGAGTCTCTTCACAGCTAACAGAAATCACTTGGGTAATGATGATTAATCCTCAATTACTTACATGCAAAAGTACTCACACTTGGTATATTGGTATGGTATGTTTATTTTAATCAGGATATAAAAATATCTAGTCTTGGATTTTTCTTGAGTAAATGTCTGTTATCTCTTTAATTAGGTATGCCATTATACTTTTTGCAAGTTTGCCTGGAAGTTGATTTTATGTTCCTCTTAGAGGAAGAAACTCTCTATGTAAAAGGTTTCCTTAGTAAGTACACATAACCATTTAAGTACCAAGACTGAATTTTTGCATCACATACATTCCTAGACTGAAAGTCACATAAGTGTATCTGTTTGCAAACTGTTTCCCAACACTTCAGCTGATACATTTCTCAAATGCTGAAAATGGTAAGGTTTGGAAAGATCTTCCCTGTAATGAAAATTGCCTTGATATTGAAGTGTTAGAGGTAAGGAGAAAAACAGTAACTCTCTGTCCATTTTAGAGAACCCAGCATGGTAGCCTGTCTCCTTTACATTCAGAAAGAGAAGAAATTTTATATAAAATCTGTTTGTTGTAACTGCTTTCAAGCAAATACTTCCCCCCCACCCTGTATTTCATACTAAGTAATAATGAAAAAATAGTATCTTTGATAATGACAAAAATCACATTACAGTTGATTTTTCTACTTGAATTAATTTGTCTAGTTTTACCTTTTTTCTTTTTCTTGTTTTGTGGGTTTTGGTTTTTTGATTTTAATTTAATTCTGTAGTAAAACAAGTAAAAGATATTCTTGAAGACCATATGTGCCCTTGTGAAAGTTCTATATTGACTACCAGAGTATCAACTGATGAGACGAATGACTAGTGAAGATTTTTTTTTTTGAGCAAACACAATAGTCTACAATAGACTCACTCTACAAGCCAAAGAAAGGGTGCTTTTTCCATTTGACAGAAAGAATATATGAAGAAAACTTTCCTAATAAAGTAGCAAGAGTAAATGTGGAAGCATTGGAAAATGTATGCTTTAATAGATATTTTAAGGGTAGGTGAGAGTCAAATGACATCTAAAGAGACCAGAGGCTTCCCCCCATGTCTGACTTTAATTTTCCTTATTATTGCAAGGAGGTTATAAATGGATTAAATGAAAGCCAAGAGAAAATACACTTGCTCCTAGAATCTTTGAAGGCAGTACATTTTAAATTAGATAAAATCACTTTGGAAATCTTGAGATCCTTTCTCCTTTTTTCCATCCTATATTTTCTTCAAGGGCTGATACTGAAACTGAATTGTTTTCAGTTGTATAGAGGGGAATACAATTGAATTCTGATTCTAGGGAGCTGCAAGTTATAAGAAAGTATGGAGCTGGTTGGCATATGTCTAGATCTTCTGAGTCCACAAGCCAAAGGGCTGTGTCATTGACTATTCTATAATAATTGTGAGAGTACAAGGAAACTGAGATATTCAATAGTGACTGGGCAGGAAAATGGAGATATTCCATTTATGCTGAGGGAACCCAGCTCAGTTTCTGAAGTTAAGGCTGATTTATTCTGTGGTATGGATTTCTTCCTGTTGAAAATTGGAACCAACAGAGAATCAGGCTTTTCTGCACTCCTACCTATGCTTTTCTCTCATTAAATGAAAAAGAAAAGCATTCCAACAGTTAAAATTTTTTGGAAGACAAGAACTGTGTTTAATTTAGGGCTCTGTTCAACAGTAAATGTGTACCACTTGTCAGTCCTTGCAATGTCCTACTAGCTATGGAAACAAAGTTCTTGTGTGCATCCAGGGAATTTCTGTCCTTCCTGGATTGCTTTTTTTTAAAAATAATTGTTCCCACTGGGAGACAGGCTGTTGAACCCGTTCTGTTTGGGCTGCACTAACTTTATAGTCTATACATGGAGCTGTATACCTGGAGAAAGAACATATGTAGAAATAACAATGCAAAGGAATTAAGAACTGTAGGGGAAGGGATAGGATGAGTATATTTTCTCAACAATTTGGGCATATACAAGGGAATACTTATTTTATTAGGATTCTGTGTTATGATACCATAGTGAAAAAAGGACAGGCCTACAGCACAGTGTAATATAATGAACTATTATAGCTTTGCTTAATAATTGCAGTTGGTTTCCACTAAGTATCAAATTTTCTGCATTGTTTAATTTACAAACTAATTTAACTGAAGTCTCCCCCTCAGAAGATAATTTTTAATAAGAATTTCATTATGAAATATCAAAATAACATAACAGTCAGAGTCAGATTTGATGTCACTCAGTAAATTAAAGCTGAAATTCTGTATTTCTCCAGTTTACAATGGAGTTGTTTAACTAGCTCTGCTGCAGCACCCCTGACACAGCACAGTCCTGCAGGGGGCTGGCCCTGCCTACCTGGGCAAGGTGGTCCCATGTCTGGGCTGTGCTGCTCCAGCTGAGCTGCCCGGGTGGGTGGGGCAGCCCTGCACTGAGGCCGCCCCTGCTGGGACGGAACCCAAATTGCCGCGCTCCGGTGGGGACGGCACTGTCCGGTCTGTAGTGGGACAGCTGGGGCAGCTGCTGCCTCAGCACTGCTGGGGCTGTCCCTCCTCGGTGGACGCGGCGGCGGAGAGACCTGGTGCTCCTGCATGCACCTAGGGGCAGCCAGCTCCAGAGGTCACGTGCTTGTGGATCGTGGTCTCGCTGGGCTGGCGACCTGTCAGTCAAGCCGTGTCCCTCCCATCCTCTTGGTTATTGGCTTGGGTCAGCGTTCTGCCTTTGTTCCCTAGATTTTAAAAGTGCCTTGCCTGTTCAGGTGTTTGCCTTTTTTCCTCCTGTACGTGTTCGCATTAAACCTGGACTGCTGTGCAGAGGAGACCTCTCCTAAACATCTCTTTGTCTTCGCTGTGCTTATTCCACGTGGTGTGGAGTCGCCACTCCAGTACGTCTGCTCTTAGTCTCGTCATACTCCTGTGAAGAGGAGCTGGAAGCAACGCCAGTGGGTGCAGATTTCCAGTCTACGTGGCAGGCTCTCTGCAGCATTTGAACCCACCAAGCCGTGGCATAGTGAAAAGGTTCTTAAATCTGTGTTGCAATAGATTGCTTTGTGAGATCAAAGTTATATGAATGCTTTAAACCTATTCAGCATAATATTCTCTGCATAAATAAAGTATAATTACTTAAAGGGGAAATAATGAAATGTTTTAGCTGCAGAAAACTATCAGGCAGCTGTATTCTACATAGCAATGCTAAAACTTGTGTTTTGTTATCTTCCCCACATTCTGATACTGAGATATCACTAATACATGCACAAGTGGATTTATATGTACTTTGCAGATATATTAAATCTAGATCTTACTCTCTCTCTCTTCTAGCAGCCTGACAAATGAAAAAGTAGTATATATTTATATGGGGCACCATATTAAGCATGAGCATTGCCAGCCTGGGATGTGATTTCATCATCATTTGTGTGGCTATAATTTTGCATTTTTTCTATTAACAGATATCAAATATTCAGAGCATGTGTCATCAATATTCCTGAAGTGTCTTATTTGCGTTAATTGTAATCAATGTTAAAAAGTAATATGGAGTTAGGTTTAATTAAGCCACGTGCTTAGTTTTTTACCTCACAAATAACATTTAACTGAGCAGAGGTTAGGGTCTTGCTAAAGTTCTAGTTGTTGTTATAATGAAAATTCTTTTAATGTGTATTGATTTTTTCAAGATATGACAAGGGCTTTGTGAGTCCCTAAATAGACAAAAGCTGACTAAATTCTTGTGAAAGTAAAAAGTTGAAATAGAAAAGGAAACAACACTCAGTAAAATGCCTATCAAACCTTGCTCTCATTTGGCACTTGCCTAAATTTTATCATTTCTTCTGTGTTTAAAAGTTTTCAGAAGAGGTGTTCAGAAGAGGTTGTCTTAATTGTCGTTTTGCTGATCTAAAATTGACTCATGCCTTTTATTTTATATATAAAAACATACATTCAGTGAACAAAGCAGGGGACCAGAAGAGCTGGAAACTTGAAGTACAGCAGTGGGTTGTTTTGTTTCAGGCTGAGCTTGTACAAAGTGCAGACCAGCAGAAGGCAGGAGCCCATAGAGTCTTGACAATAACATAAAGAGAAACAGGCTGAGAAGAAAAGATCATTGGAAGAGAAAGGAGAGAGAGTATTTTATCAGCTGATTTAAGATCTAATCCTTTTTCACATACCAAGGTTAAATAAATGCCACCTCAGAGTTTAGGAGTGATGGCCTCCTCTGTGCTTGTTATCTCTCCATACTGTGACCTTGTGCATTAAGTAAACCTTTATTCTTAACTGTTCCTATAATAAGCTGTGAAACCTTCTGAGCCTTTTATTATCCAAATGGCAAGTAAATTTTTTTTCTAGAATTTACAGTTAAATTGTGCTGTGTCAAAATTGAGGATGTTGCAAGGATGATATTGGTATCTTTTTTCAAATTAATAAGATAAATCTGTACACTAGAAATATTCCTTCCTTGGAACATATAAAGCAAGAAGACACACCTTAAACTGAGGAACTAAGATAGATCAGTGAAACTGCCTCAGTAATTTAGTTTGAAATGTTTTTACTGGAGTCTTCAGAAAATAAAAAACACATACAGGAATTATTATTATACTAAGCATCACACTTTATTTCTAAACATGTTGAATTAACAGATTTTTAAAAAGAATCTTGTTTTACTACTTTTTTAATATACAGGAATATATCAGAGTACCTGTGAATTCTGTGAAAGCACTCATGAGTTAGTCTTTCTGATAACATCTCAATTTCATGTGAGAAGCTAGGGATAAAACAGTTTATATAGCCAGGAATGAAGGTAAGTGAATTTATTACAGAACATTTGGGTTTGAAATGCATGAAAGTATTTTTACTCTTACCTACAGATCAAGCTTAATTTGTCTTCATGCCTGGAGTCACACAAAGTTTTGACTGATCTAAAGGAAACAAGGCCTGTATAACTGCACTCTAGCAACAAAGGAAGGAAAGTACTGAATTCAGAATCATACTGGGATTCCTGTTTGAGTTGGAGTTTTCACATCTTAAAATTTTCTGTGCACAATGTATTTCCACTAGCTTTTATTCTTTTAGCAGGAGCATTGGCAATTAAAATTCTTGACTGTAATATTGTATTGGGTTTTGGTAGCTGGGGGTGTCACATGGGTGGTTTCTCTAGGAAGACCCCATAAGTTGCCCCCAGGTCAGAAAGAGCCAGTTGCAGCCATCTCCAAGAAGGACCTGCCACTGGCCAAACAGGAGCCCATCAGCAGGGTTGGTAGTGCCTTTGTGGTAACCTATTAAAGAAAGGATAAAAAAAACCAATGTTGTACAATCACTGTGAGAGTGGAGTGAGAAACTGTGAGAGAAACAGCCCTGGAGACATCCAGGCCAGCGAAGAAGCAGGGGAGGTACTCCAGACACAGAGGAGAGATTCCCCTTCAGGCCACAGTGAAGACAAAGGTGATGCTGGTTGTGCCCATGCACCCCGTGAAGGACCATAGCAAAACAGATATCCACACTCCAGTCCATGGAAGATCCCAAGCTAAAGCAGTCTCCTGTCAGGAACTGTGACCTGTGGGGAGTAATCCACACAGGAGAAAGTTTTCTGGCAGGACCTGTAGCCCCGTGTGGGAGAAGATTCTTCCTCAAGGACTGTCTCTCTGTGTTTTCAGTATCTTCATTGAAAGAGACCCACACTGAAGCAGTTCATGAAGGACTGTCTCCCATGGAGGGATCCCATGCTGAAGCAGGGGAGGAGCATAGGGAGGAAGGAGTGGCAGAGATGAAGCATTATGAACTAGCCACAATTAACATTTCTGCTTGGGGTTGAAGGTGTTGTAGCAGGGGTCAAGAGGGTAAAAGAATCAGGAGGGAAATCAAACCTGAGAGGAAGGGAAGGAAAGGAGAATTTGGTTTTAGTGCTTTTATTATTTCTAAGTATTTCAAAATATCCTACTCTGTTACAAGCAATTGACAACAAATTAAGTTAATCTTACTCAAGTCAAGTCTGTTTTGCCCATGTTGGTAATTAATAAGTAGTCTCCTTGTCCTTATCTTGACCCATAAGATTTTCATGTTATTTTTTGCCGCTGTCTTGTTGATGAATGGAATGACAGAGCAGATTGGTGTGCACCTGCCAGCCAGTCAAGGTCTATTGACCGCAAATAATTTTATGAATAATATAGTCCAGTGAGAAGCCTCTGACTACAGAGAAAAAACAAGTTGTCTGTGTTTACTGAAAAAAATATTTCTATTTTTGTGACCTGTTGAAAGCATGAAAGCTTCTTTAGAGGATCTAGGATTTTAGAAAATTGAATTATAATATTTAGCAGAAATATAGACTAGATGTATAGTCAGATGTATTGACTAGATTTATGACTGCATATTCCTTATGTTCAAACTAACACATTGCAAAGGGTGAGAAGTTAATAGCAAAACAATAGTCAATATTTAATACTACTTACTCCTAGGACCATAGTGCAGCAAATGGGTGACTTCAGATAGTAAAAATCGTGTTCACTGGTTACTGCAATGATTATCTGTTTATTTGTTGGATTTTTTATTATACAAATTACATGAAGACCATGTGTTAAATATGCAATTAGTAACATTGAAACTTACATTTATATATCACAGAATGTTTTGTCAGAAGATAAGGCACATATTCAGACTAGCTACTGAATTTTAGAAACGCTGCATTTGAGTGAGTTCCAGACCTAAGCTATCACAATATTATTTACGCTAAGAAAACGATGAGATAAGCAGTTATTCTATGCAGCAAGCAGGGAAAAGTATGTATCAATCCTGCTAAATGTTCAGCTCATATTTATTTGCTTTAGGAATAGAGAGCTTAAGAAATTAATATTCACCTATGCCCATGAATTTCTTTCCATCTGCCATTCATCCCCCCAACTGTGAAGCTCTGACCATGAAGGAACACTTATGAAAACATAAAAACTGTAAGAGGGAGGTGAATGCAGCTGGAAACAAGAAAGTCAAGGTTTCTCAAAATAGATGTACTTCAGGATATAAGAACAACATAAGTCTACACCATAAAAATAATTTCCTAGAAGGCACATTTTTCACAGATAAAGCATTGTGGTCATTCAAATGCCAATCAGAAACCATTCTGAAGAGATATTCAATTTAATGAAAAGGAAATAGAACTTGTCAATAATTTCTTCCAGTAATGATATCACACAGATTGCTATTTACTACAACTAGGGTGTTCTATCTCCCTTTAACTACGGAAATTCATCTTCTCCCAAGTAGATGTAGTGACAGTTTATACATCTTCTAATATAAATCACTGTAAGTGCAAACTGGAACTTATAGTAGATGAAAAATTGTAAGTAGTTGCCTCTCTTCCTTAATACCTCTCTTGTGAATCAAGATTTGGAATTTCTCTAATCTTTGTGTTTCATCTATATGCATGCTCTAATTTGCCACTTGTTTACTTAGTTAGTCTGCAAACTATTTTATGTTTCCCTATGATTTTTTTACATCAGACACATAATATTATTGTAAAAAATCAAGGATGAAGCACACTTGACCTTGTTGAACTTCATGAAGTTTGTATATGTCTGATCTACATCTCAAGCCTGTGTTGGTCCCTGCATCCCTTCAGAGTGTCAACTGCACCACTCATCTTGGTGTCACTTGCAAAATTCCTGGGAGTGCACTCAATTCCCCGGTCCATGTCATCAACAAAGATGTTCAACAGTGCCAATTCCAATACCAGTCCCTGAGGAGTAACACTCCTCATTGGTCTTCATTTAAATACCAGGTTGTTAACCACAACTATTTGAGTGCTCATAAAGTTCAACCAGGCCAAATCTAAGGTCTTACATCTGTGTGGGGGCAATCACAAGCACAAACACAATTTAAATGAAGAGTTGATAGAGAGCATCTCTGAGGAGAATGACTTGGTGCTGGTGAATGAGAAACTTGCCATGAATTGGCAATGTGCACTTGCAGCCCAGAAAGCCAGTTGTACCCTGGACTGCACCAAAAGCAGGGTGGCCTGTAGGTTGAGAGAGGTGATTCCGCCCCTCTATTCCACTCTCATGAGGCAACACCTGGAGTATTCTGTCTGGTTCTAAGGCTCCCAGTATAAGAAGGATGTGGACCTGTTGGAGCAAGTCCAGAGGGAAGCCACAACAGTGATCACACAGCTGAAGCACCTCTCTGATGATGACAAATTGTTTTGGGGGTTGTTCAGCCTGGAGAAGAAGAGGCTCCAGGGAGACCTTATAGCAGCCTTTCAGCACCTGAAGTGGGCCTACAAGACAGCTGGAGAGGAACTTTTTACAAGTGTCTGTAGTGATAGGACAAGGGGGAATGGCTTCCTGTTGGAAGAGGGTAAATTTATGTCAGCTATTAGGAAGAAATTTTCGACTATGAGTGTGGTGAAACAAAGTGATCTTTAAGGCCTCTTCCAACTGAAAACATTTGATGATTTTAGGATGTAGGGGATGGTAGATAGATTTCCACATTCCATTAGCTTCCAAATCCCATTTCATCATAAAAATGTAGGAAGCTCATGAATGAACATTTCCAGATGTTCTTTTTTAATCTCCAGTCATGTGAGGACAGGTTGTGAAAAGTGCTTCCCACTTAGACCAGTTCTATGAAACTTTCTCTTCCCCTTGGATATAAAGCCAAGCAAGTTATTTCAGACCACAGATGTTGTATCTCTTCTTATGCAAATCTTGCAGATATTTGTTTCTAAAGCGAGACAGCAAGAGTCTCTGTCCCAGGTAAGTGCAGAGGCTGTCTGAGTAGACATACCTCTTTAACATATTGTTGCACCCCAAACAAGTAGAAGTCAGCAGTTTCCCTTATGGGAATAGAACAACGTTGGCTTACAGTGACAAATTCTTTTTTATTTATTTATGGATCAATACGGACAGTGCCTCCAGGGATATAAGAGCTTATAATTGTTATATTACTATCTGTGTAGGAAGATAACGTGAAGTTTTGTCACATCAGTGGTTCAGTGGTTTTGCCTGTATCTTCTAAAACATCTGTCAAAATAATTTGAATTTTAAAAAAGAGAAGGATGGAAGTTTTAGTCTACTTAGAATTATGTCTTAAAGGTAGGTAGTGCCATTGCTCTCTCAGCTGCAGTGCCATAAATTTGTAAGCAAGGCAAGCATTGTAGAAAGAGGGGACATCCTTTATGATACCAACTTATATAGAAGTATGCATGTGTTTTATGTTGGCAAGTTCTTGGAAAAGGGTTTATGTGCCCTAAAAATACCTCAGCAATCTGCTCCTGTCTACCCCTCATCAAGCAACAAAAATTTTGAATTATTGGTTGTCATACCAATGTTTACCCGGATAAAATTGATCTTTCCTGGTAATTATATAGGTGAAACTGAATGTTTACATGTCAGAATGATTTCATGCCTAAGACAAAGAAAATAATGGAAACATGCAGTTAATGGTAGAATATTTTTGACAAATAGCTTTCCCATCTCTGACCACTTAGGGCACTTTAAAAGACGAGCCTGAGAAAATCCATAAGCATCATGGCTTCATGGCCTCAAGCAGAGATAGTCTGTAGTATTTCCCTACCCTCACCTAATAGCTTAATGTTCCAGGAGTGATAATTTTCTACTTCTCTCTCCTGTGAGTGAACAACCTTATCACCTCTTCCTTTGCTTCCACATCATCCTCCCCGACCTCTGATCCATAGGTAATAGCCATCTCATCTTTCAAATTAGTCTCATTTGCCTAATCCACTTAAGTTTAGTCATTGTTCTCAATATCAATGGTGTGTTTCTATTTCAGAACTAGATGTACATCTGTTTTTCTCCAAATATTTCATTTTGACTAGCAAATTATATGACTATATATTTTGGGTCTTGCACTGTTTTTTAAACCATAACTATAAACACATTTTCATTATTTAATATCTGCCTTGTTTCAGTTTATTACTCTGCACTTGTTTTGCTGTAAGATGTCTTAGCAGGAAACATTTAAAACATTTAAATATTAAAGACAACTGCTTTGCTCACTGTCACTGAGACTGATATTGTCAAGTCTACTGATTGTGTAAAAACACCAACATAGCATAAAATTTCCAATTAACACTCTAAAAATAAAAAGATCTAGCAGAAAAATGAAGGAGCTATGGGTAGGGGAAGTACATGGGAGAAAAACACTGGTTTTCCCAGTGTTTCACTAGTTGTGATAACTCCACGAATAATTAGAAAATATCGAAGAGATTTATTAACTGACCAAATAAATAAATTGTTTCAACAGCTTATTTGCTTGGATGAAGCATGAATAATGTCCTTAGGGGCATGATACATTAAGCAGTTGTTTTGTATTTTGAGATACACAGGGAATTAATGAAATAAAAACATCTGGAAACCTATCTCAAATTATTTCCAATCAGTTAAAGAAATAATTACTTGGAATAACTCACTATATTTATTTTTTACTGTTTTTTTAGACTTGTCAAACAGAAAGTCAGAGCCAAATTTATTTATGAAACAATTAATTATACAATGTGTGAGCTTTGTTATTACAAATATCAGACATATATATGGACAAATTTTAGAAGTGTCACAATGTATGTGCGTTTTATGGGTTATTCTTTTGTTTGTAAAACAGGGAGCTGTATTAATTTTTAGTAAGATTAAGATGTATAGAAAAAAATTAAGAAAAACTGAGTTTTAGTTTAATTTAATAGCTTTAGTTATTGAAAGGCACTGTTCATCAAATTTTCTCATTAATATCTAATATTTAAAATATTTCTCTGAGTCTCATCACTATATATATGAGTCATAATACTATATCCTACTTGAAGTCACCATTGACTTCTTTATAAAATGTGTTAGGTCATCAAATGTCGCTGTTTTACCCAGAACGGAGCACATGACCCAGATGGTGAGAAGCAGCAGAAGAAGGATTTATTGTTGTATTTTCCCTTTATATATGGTAGGAACCCATGAGGTGATTGGACAGTAGTCACCCCCCAGGGTGATTGGCTGAAGTCCTACAACACCCAATTCCAAACACACTCTGTCTTGAATCAAAACAGATCAGGAAAAACAGCAGGTGTTTCAACCATTACCTTATTGTTTTCATAGTTTGCATGAGAAAGAAGAGTTTCTCAAGAGAGGCCCTGTGCAGCCACAATCAAAATGCTTGCAAAATGGTACTTTGCTCTCAAATTTTCATATTAATTTAGGTAGCTAATCCATTTAGAAAGAAATAGGAAATGATAAGTTTTAAATCAACAGGAATATTGGTATTAAAATATGCACTGTAATTCTGAAGGTGCACCAGGATTATTGTTTTATTATGCAAATGAATTTATAACCTTCTTTGTTATCTTGAGATGTACTTGGAGGTTGATTTAAAAGCTGATATTAAAATGAAATATGTTCAGTGAAGCATGTCAAGGACATCCAGCTGAAAGTTGTACTATTTTAGTACCACTGGTGACGATATCTTCCTGATGTTTCAATACTAATATCATTAATTTTCAAACTAACTTTCTAAGGAAAATTTAATATGTTTTATTGCAATGCAGGTGAAACACTGAGGAAGTTATTATTCTGCTGGTTTCACATTCCTCACTGAAAAGGAAGAAAGAAGAAATACATTTTATTTTTTTTTCATTTGTTCACATTAAATATTGTATGTATTCACTAATCTTCAAAGTTTTAAATGTATACTGCTAGACAGTTTGGTGAGAAGAAAAGGTCATTTATGTTTTTAAGACCTATTGTTCACACTTGGTGAATCCTAATTTATATAGTGCTGTCTATGAGTCAAGGATGTCTTATAATGTGTTAAGGACAAAGAACTTTAACCACATGGAAATACATTATAATAACCGATATCTGCTAGTCTTCCAGTATATACAATCTCCTGTTGAAGAAAGAATGTAGTCTTCTAGGAGCAAAACTCTTGAATGCAACATTGCTTTTAAAAGTGAAAATATTCATCACATACCCTGTTAATTTAATCATACAAATGCTGTGTCATGTAATAAGTAGTGTAAATGTTTTGAAAAATGAGAGTACAATTCACAATTTTGTGACTTGAGCAGATTCTTTTCTAACTTGATATTTGTGTGAAAATGATATTTTTAAAAGTCGGAACATCTCTGGGTCTGAGTGTTAGATTTTCCTTTATCCCTTTACTTGAATCTAATTACTGGAATCAAAAGACATGCAGACTATTACAGAATTAAATGTAAAGAGGTAACATGATCTTTAAGTCTAATCTAAATACTTGTGGTAATTTCTTTTAAAGAAGTATAAGTGTCATTATCCCCAATAACAAATAGATTCTGTATTGTTTCTCCCACAGTAGTCTTGAGTATCCTAATCATTTCACAGAGACAAAGCACTTTGAAATCCCTGTATAACAAATTACATAAGAAATACCTGTTTCCCTTCCTGTGTTTTACGTAAACATATGAACAATCCTTCAATTTTCATAGGAAGAAAAAAGTAATTGAGAACGGAATTAATTATTCTTTGTCCAACTACAAAAATTAGTGGATTTAAATCTAGTGGCACCTAATAACAGAAATAATAAAAATGGCTCTAAAGGATCAATCCCTTTGCATTTATGTCAGCAGGAACTTTTATATTCATTTTAAGATGATCTTGTTTAAACTCACAGTTTGCCATCAAAATGACAAATCTCTGGAATGCTTTTCTGAAAGTGATGTTTTTTAAAATGGCTGATGGGAGAGTGGGCATAAATACCAATACACTTGTGTAGAATGAAAATATTAAGTCAGATTGTTCTCTTGAAGATGCAGACTACTGCAATGTTTAAATGTATTTGCAATAGGTCAACTTACTTGAAGATTTCTAAACTTAAATCAAACAATTTTATTTCAGGAAAAAGAACACTTATTTTGCATATATATATATATATATAATATATATACATGCAATGACGTCAAAAGGAGAAATTAATAACATTGCAAAAGCTTAAGACAGACTTCTCTAATTGGTTTTCAACTGGTATTTCATTATATACTAAATCTTTGCCCTTCTCAATAAAAGGTAAATTGTTCTTGATTTTTTTTTCCATTTGGCCCTATTAAAACCTTTATAAAAGACTAAAGTACAGTAGATTATATATACAGATATATAATTCTGGAGAGGAATTGAATGTAGATGTGAAATATTTGGTGCAATAACTAACTGTGCAACACACAGGCTTATAAGCCTGTTCAGACAGTATTGTCCCAATTAGCTGTTAGAATGTTTGTATAATCTATAACCATGATGAGAAATATAATATCAACAAAGTCCACAACAACTGTTTAGTAAAATAAGTATTCTTCCTAGTGGTTTTCTTCTGATACATGGTTTTCTTGTTAAGTCCAATATAACACCATTTTGTCATCTAATTAAAAGTATTCAACAATAATACTCCATCTTTTATAGAAAATAAGTTATATAAATCAGTGCTTGTAATGTCTGATTGATACAGTAGAGTATCATTCTCTGCCCAAAGCTAGATATTTTAGCTTTGCTAATTAACTCTAAGAATGATAGAATCATAGAATAAGATGAGCTGGAAGGGACCCATCAAGATTCTTGAGTACAACTCCTGTACCTTTGCCGGCCACCCCAAGAATCACACCATGGGCCTGAGAGTGTTGTGCAAAGACCTCTTGTACTCAAACCATATAACGTCCTTTATTCCAGAAAGTAATGAAAAATTTTAAAATACAATAAAAGAAATAAACCAACCAAGAGTATTTTCCCATCAAATAGATTGGAAGCATACCTTCTTTAATATTAGTTCAGCATTAATTTAATATTAATATTTAAAAATTTTACATGGAATGACCATTCATGGGGAAGATCACTCCTGTGACAAAGTCCAAGTTTTGAGTGTTAAAGTATGGTTAATGTAATGTGCACGAATATAATCACAATCAGCTTTAGAAGAGTACGTTAATGTTGATTCCATATGGTGTACCAGAGGTATTAATCTAAAAATATTTTGTGTTTTTAAATTTTTTTTTTAATTAAGGAAAATACTATTTCAGTGTAATAGACTGGAATATTGCAATTGTTGTACTGAATACATTGTATGAATATTTTAACTGTATCATTACTAACAGCAAATAGAACCCCTCTCTTTCCTCTCCATCCTGCTTTCTTTGCTCTAATATTAGTTGGGTTTTGACTGCTCTGGTTGGTTTTGTTAACTTTTCTTCACACCAATTTTATTCCTTTTGAATCTAATAACCTTCCTTTCTCTACTTCAGACTTCAATGTTTGTCACTGATGACCAGTTCAAGACTTCTTAGACCATTATCAGGGTAAACCACTGGAGTTGAACCGTGCCTTTCAGAAGGGACTACTGTGGGATTTTTTTCAGATGTGATTATTCAGCCAATAGTAACAACATTAAATCTGTATCTGAGGACTAATGAGGTCTAAACAACAACCAAAAGTTGTTCACTCAATAAAAGCCTTTTTACATTAACATCCAGCAGATTTAGAAGGAATATCTGTTGATCGTATGTGAAGAAGCCTGTAAAGTTTTGCATCAAAACTGACAGCTATAAATGGCCACTTTTTGGGAATACTATTTCATTTTTATAAATTTCATTCATAGACCAGGAGCAGAACCAGGATCTAAGTGTAGAAGAAATGTCTAATTTGTGGGATACATGCCCTTGGAAATTAATTCAGGTAACTAGATGAATTTGTAGGACATGGCTAAGGCAAAACATCCTTTCAGGACATAGCACTTTTTGTTAGAAATATTTGTGCATCTTGAGAGACTTATTAGTACAGCAAAACCACATGCATAGTATCCATCACCTGAACAGCAGGTACCTTTCTTTTCATCTTAATTACATTGCTAATCCAGCTTCCTGAAGCTGAGCATGCCTTGAAATACTGAAACCATAAGAGAGCTGGTGTTTAAAAAGTATTAAGAGGTGGTGAACTACTATTATGATGTCATTTAAAATGAAGCTTTACCATTAGACACTATTTTCCACTTAATAGATATTTTCTTGTTTAGATAGACAAGGCATAATGTTTTTTCATTCCCCAATGACAGCATGGTACTATTAAATACTTTTTTACTATTGCCTCTAACACTTTTTCTGTTGTGCATTGCGTATTAAATGCAATACAAACCTATATTATTTTAATATTTCAATAAACTTCTCATCTTCTATTCCAACATGCAATAATAGATGTAGCTTGGCATTGCATACTAATTGCAGTACTCATGTGAGAAGCAACAGAAGATCTAAATCACATAGAAAATATGAACAAATCTCATTACTTTGACCAAGATTTTTTTTTAATCATTAGGCATTCTCTGCTATATAAAAGTATCCAAAGTTAAGTTTTATTTCAAAGGCAAATTATTATGCTTTTATGGATTAGTATGGTGTAAGGAAAATTTCAGGTTGCACTGAGAAAGGTTCAGTTTCTCCAAGGCTAGGTATCTTCAATCAATAATTTTAAGCCTATATATGTATATTCGTTATCATAACTGGTACAAAGAATTCACAGTGCTCTAACATAATATTTCTGTCTCCAATATTAACTCTGTTAAATATATTAACATTAACATAGAGACAAACCAGTCACACTTTTTTTGTGCCTTGCTTGTTATATTCCTTAAGTACCTTAAAATAATATTCTCCATAGCAGTTGTTATACACTCTTTCAAATTCTGAGAAATCTTGTAATAAAATATTACTTGAAGAGAAGAGATGAAATTTTTTGTTATGAGCTTTAAGATGTTTTTGCAAGAAAGATCCAAATTTTGAACATTCAGTCATGCAGGAATTTTGCCAAAACAGGATGAAGAAAAGGAAGAATAGTTTTCTTGGAGGTACTTAATCTGCATATAGATAAGCTTCCTCACTTTGTGAGTCATAAATATCAATCATTCATGTTCATCAGTGTCTCATACATATTCATTAGAAGAAACTGTTATGCATGATTAAAGTTGTTACAAAATGACAATACTGTGTTTTGTTTTTATCTCAGGCCTCTGTGTACTGAAAACTCTGCTGGCTGTTTCCATTTTATAATCTGACAACACTTTCTGCTATCTATAAAGAACCACAACTCCATATGAGTCTGCACGGATTTGTACTCTGCATCCCAACTACTTAGTGCTTTTTAAGTAGTTATAAATGGATCCTGAAGGTTTACTATTTTCTGAGCAAAGATTGCAGTAGTGTTCAAAGGCAAGTTCCAAGCTTTTATGGATTAACTAGAAAGAAGTGTATTTAAGATGTTTATTTGCATGCAGGTACTGGGAGGAATGTGGCTACATTGGAAAATGCAAGTGCATTTTCATATTTTCCCTAAATATGTTTTGTGACTTTGTAGCTGTCCTTATGCCTTCTGAGCTTGCATTTGGACTCACAGCCTCTGTGAAACTAGATTTGGTATGAGACCGTGGGGTGAAAAAAACAGCGTCTCTCTTTCCTAAACAGTTATTTTCTAGGATCTTGAATTGTTATTTCATTTCTCCAGTCAGTTGTGTAGAATATGAAGCTTTGCTGATTTTACTAGAAGTACAGCTGGGAAAGACAGGCCCAGAAAATAAATGGACAGATTTGTGTAGCATTCAGAACGTATTACCCACCTTTGTTTAATCTTGAAAGTTTAAAAAGCATTTATTTAGTACCCAGGTTTTTTCTGTAAGATTGTTTCTTCAAAAGATCAGGGTGATTTGCTGTCAGCTGGAAAAAGTAAGCACTTCAGCTTTTGGCCTGGAGGCAAATGTTTTACACAGGCTGTCTGCTCCAGATATTCTCAAACATAAAATTAGAAGTGAAAAGTAGTTTTTTATTATTTCAGTTAAGTGAATGAAGGATGAAGAATGAATTGAGTGACTAGTATTTCCTTGACAAAATATTTCCAAATTTTTGCCATTATAATTCCATTATAATGACCCTTTGTCATCTAAAAATGATAACAATTTTCCCAGTGAGTTAGTAAGACTAAAAGGTATGTCTTGCATTAGACTGAATCCCAGATCAGATAATTTTATTTTTTTTAATTTTCCAGCACTAATTGGAAAAAAATATGTTTTTCTCTGTATTTCTAACCTATGAAACTGGGACACAGATGGGAAAAATAGACATATACAAGACTGAAAATTACTATGGCAAAATGGATATATAAGTATTTTATTTAGTAATCTGATCAAGGAAGACTCTTGTGACAATAGTCCATCACCTGTTTGACAAATAACCACATCTGGCTGTCACTTGAATTTTCCACTCTGCCAAAGGAATCATAGTCAGAGTTTAGCCAGACTTAAAATATAGAAATTTTTTTCTGAATCTGATCTAAATTTCCTTGGCTATAATATAAAGCCATAATTCCTTGAATTGTCAGTTGAGCACACAAAGAGCAGCTGGTGACCTAGAATTAAGGGCCTTGATTCACACTGTCTAGACTTAGAAAGTTAAAGTCTCATAAGCTTTCTTTAGTTCTCTTCTACAGATATCTAACAATTTTGCTCATCTTATTCTGGACCTTCTTGGAAAGTTTACACCTCAAGCTGGTCATAGCCCACCAGTTACATCTTTATTTGTAAAAAAAAAAAAATTAAAAATTTAGATTGTTGCCAATTTTACAAATAAGGAGCCTTTCTGTGTAACCTAGTATCTTGTCTTTCTCATAACATTGTGGTACTGTTGTTTCATATTCAGCTTTAACTCTGCTATGACCTGAAGTTATTTTTCTGCAACCAGGTGTCAGTCATCCTCAATCCTTCCATTTAGATAATTTTTCTTTATCACATGTAGAAATCACATTGAATCTTATTGTAGTTATATTTTCCATTTTATTTTTCCAATATTTGGATAGCTCTCTGAAGACTATTCATGTCTGCCACTAAACCCACATGGATTTACTGTCATCTGCAGATTTAATATACACACCATTGAGTCTTTGAAAACATTAACGATATTTTGAATTATATCAGATTTAGAATACGAGATACCTTCTGTACACTCACAGTTTGTCAGAATAAAAAAAGCCAAAAACTATTTTGAACATATTTTAAAATATATTAGTCAACAGTACCTTCAAATAATGCACGTGCCTCTAATATGCTTGTGCAATCATGTAAGATACATTTTCAAAAGTGTTGTTATGGAGACTATATATTAATAGATGAATCAATACGTAGGATATCCTTGTTCTGTCCTATCCACAAAGTCTTTTATCCTCTTATAAAAGTAAATAAATTTTCTGTGATATGTTTTGTCCTTCCCACATCTCTTTATTGCCTTCTGGAAGTCTCTAACTGATTTCTTTCACTATGGAGAAAATTATATATAAGATTATACATTTACAGCTTTCTGCTTTTTAAGGTTAAACACTGTATCTCTGCTTTCCAAATGCTTGACTCTTAATCTCTCCTCATCATTTTCTCAAAGATAACAGCACATGACTTTAAGCTTAATTCAGCCACTTCATCTCCCTAAGTATTCTAAGTCAAATTTCACAGAGCCCACCAGACGACAAAAATTGTACTTGGATAGTTTCTAACCTTTTGCTTTAGCCTAGTCTAATTTCTTCTATGTTAAATTAGGATATTAATTATGTTTGCCCACATTACCGTAAGTTTTGCATATAGTGGAGACTGAAACAAAATTCAACATTTCAGCCTTTTTTGACTAAACAACAAGCATCCCTGTCAGCACAATGCTATAACTTAATGTTTATTTTACCTGTGTTATATGTGGGGGAAATACTGTGTTGCCAGTTGGTGCAACTATATTTGTTCACAATACTTTCAAAGCAAACTAGAAACAAAATTTTTAATTTTATAGCATAATTTGGAACTTGGAAGACTATCTGTCTAATATTATTATTTAGAAGCTTTACTTTTTCATAGATTAGTTAGCCAGCAGTGTGAGTGAAATTTAAAGGCATTGGAAACACAGTTGTATCTGGGTATTCCTAGTGGAGGAGTAATTTTAGTCTTCTGTCCATCAAATCTATTTCAATTTCCCATGAGTTAAACCCAGTAAAATCTTTCTGTACAGAGACACTCAACAAGTTTACTTAGTTGCTTCTTAACCTCTGCCTGGTTGCAGCAAAGTGGTTTAGAGAGTATGAAATATTGTGTCTATACACTATATTCCTTGAAAGGGTGATCTACAGAATCCATCCATATTATCAAGACATCTTCTATTTTCAGCAGTCTGCACATAGAGTTCTGTCTGCACATAAAGGAGTTCCATCTCTTTGGGCTTCAAAGACGAGGCTCAGTCCAGAAGTGAGATGCATAACTGTCAAAAGCTCTGAAATTGAGCAGGAAGTATTGATGTTATGATCCTTTTAGTAGAGAGAAAAGCAAAGAAAGAAAAAAAAAAGATACTCATAAGACCTTTAAAGGCTTGGCTCCCATGTTCTCCTCAAGGCATTCAAAGGCATTCTTAATTTTCTCCGAATTTTTTTGAGGAGCTATGGTATAAATTATTTTTAGTGAGGCACTTCTGTAATGTTAGGTCTCTTTAAGATTCATAGGAGTAAATCAATAGCAGTATTTTATAGCCCTCTGGGTAGTTCTGTATGGAAAAACACTTGGATTCCTGCCTATGCTATCATACACCTATGATCTACTTCAGTTTTGTTTTGTTTTGGTTTTTTTTTTTTAATGAATGACTTCAGTTGATTTTCCAGGATTAATCTAGAATAATATATGATAATCTGGGATTAAAGCCAGGTTCCTTACAGAAGCAAACTCTACCTTCTAACTAGAAGCATCAAAATCTGAATAAAAGTTTAATTAATACTAATGATGGAATTCATAAAGAGAAGTTCTGACCGTATTAAAGACTAATGAATATTTAATTCAAATAAAAAGTAAAATAATAGGGGCATTAAAAAGGTAGAAGAGATGGTAACAAATGAAGAAAAGTAGGGAGAATAAAGGACACATGGTTTAATGTGGACAAATATTGGCAGAATACGACTACAGTCACCAAAATTTTTGCAAATCAGTGCCAGGAAATTATGCGATTAAGCAGTAATCAATTAATTAGAGATGTATAATCCATGCAATTAATTGTATAAACACACAATTAATTAAGTGAGAAAATCATGTAGGTACAGAGTCAATTAGGTTGTAAATCTCATTATAAGTAAAATACACAGGTAATGGAGTGAAATTAAACAGGCAAAGTTTAAGGATTAAAAATTAGCTGAGCAAATGAAATCAATAAATGGACAATCAGTGAATCTGTTAAGCAGTGAATCTGTTAAGCAGCATAAAATGTAATTGCATTATTAAAAAGGTCATTAATGAATCAGTAAATTTATTCTCCAGAGAGTGATGTGATCAGTCACGTAAGGACACAGTCCGGTCATTATCAGTAGGCAGTCAGCAAGGCATGAGAAGAGCTACCTGGGCAAAGTTTAGTGGGTGTTCTGGGTACCATCAGCAGCCACAGTAAAGTAGATTCCAGAAATACACCTTTCTTAATGTGTTTGCCACTACAGGTGTGTGCCACTGTGCTCTGTATGGGGAATAATTTTTTACGTATGAAAAAAAGGCCTTTTTAGAGGTAAAGCTGTAAGTAAAGCTCTGGTAACAGCAACAGCTGTTTGCAAATCCAAAGGCATATAACCCACAACATTTCTTATATTGCGATAAATATATTGCAATACATATAGATGCATAAAATGTCAGTAGTGAAATTATAACATGACAATTCTACTCAGTGGACAAAAAGCAATAATAAATCTCAAGGTTGTTTCAGGAATACTTGTTTTAGCTTTTCAATCTTTTGTATTACAAATTCAATTTTGCTATTTGTACTATGTAAGTAGTCACCCAAATATCTTCTGTAGTTATGTTTGTAGAGAGAAAAATCAGAGTTGTATATTTTACATAAGCTACGAATTGTGTGGTCACTTTTACTTATTTACAACAATTCTAAGTTTTTTTAGATATTAGTAGCCTTTTACAAGACTGACCACGTCAACAAATAAATCACATATTTTAAATGAAGTGTTCTGCATTTTATCTTTGTGTAAAATAAATTCAAGATATTGAAGTAAGCTAAGTGAACTGCAATTTTTATGGTAGAGTTAAACATTAGAGGTTTCAAATGGATTGGAAAGGGCTGTGTACATTCTTGCATATAGCTCTTCCAATTAATTTAATTGCTTGACTTTCAAAAGTCCTGTCATTCTCACTCTGCTCAAAAATTGTCAGTGGCACTGATTTGTGTGAAGATCTTGTAATGAACGTTAATTTCATGTTCTAATTTCTGTTCCTAATTTGCACTTGAAACCTAATTTTGGAGTTGAACTTCATTCTAAGAAGGTGAAGTACTACCATATTACAATGTACAGTGGTACACAAAATTGCAAATCTTGGAAATATCATTAACCAGGAATTAAATCCTGGAGTACATGCCAAAAGTTCAAGTCTAGAAATATTGTGCAATGTTGCAATATTTCACAAAACATTGCATTGTCAACCAATGTATTTCAGATTTATCATTAAAGTGAAAGACACCACAGTATCATTAATGTGTGGAAATTGAGCTAAAGCATTTGAACATTCTAACATTTGCCTTGACATGATACCATAAGCTGCTGAAGGTCAGAAGAACATGTACAACCTTCCAGGTTTTGCATACATTCAGTACAGAACCAATGTGCTCATTAAATCTCCTCATTGACTGGAAGAAGACAGTTAATTGGCTTGTCATGATTGCCAATAAGCAAATACAAAGTAAACATACTGCGTCTAACATGCAAGGGTGATATCAGAAAAACTAAGCAGGAACAGACTTAGTACAAAAATTTGACAGATTTTCTGTTTGGGAGAGTTTCATCATTACATGCCTTTTGCTGTGTCTAAAATGTTTCAGTTATAACTCTTCACATCTAAATATTTCCCTGTATACAGGAACAAATTTTGTGTGTCTCTTTGAGCTGCTCATTATAGGGGAGATCTGGGTTCCTTGTCCTACAGCAGTCTACCTGGCAGATCTCTCCCTAGACCTTGAAATAAAGGAGTGCTTAATCTTCTTTGCCCATGAGGTAACTCAGGGGATCAAGACTCTGGAAAAATCTATAGGAAAGTGGAGTCCTAGAAATTAGAGTTAGAACCTGGTGAGCATTGATATGTCCCATAATTTCACATTTCCACAATTACAAATCAGATAGGCCAATGACAAATACAAATTAATCCTTGTCCTGTTATCAAGGCCCTAATACTTCCTGTAATATCAAATCAAGTATTTTCAAAAAGCCTGTCTTGTGGTTTCCTAAACGGGAAACTCCTGGTTTGAGACCTCAAACAGCATCAGTGTGTTGCATTTACAATTTATAATTTTCAAATCTTCTCAGAAATGTTTTATTGCAATCATAATGTAATTTAGAATTATTTCTTTAAATAACAATAAGAATGTCCAGAGATAAGACTGAGTAGAAAACTGTCCTATATGTACACCTATGGAAAAATATCTATGTGTATACCAATGGAAAACCTCTGGTTACAACAAAGTCTTTCAAAAGAGCTGAGAAACTTACCTATACTACTAACTTAGCTATAACAATAGTTTTAAATTTCATTATAAACTGCAGGGAATTAAGCTAATTTTTTAAATATTTAGGTGTCCAGAGCTGATTCTGTATGACGGAATTAGTGATTCACAGAACTTCTCAGAGGATTACAGTTGCATCAGCTGGAGTTTGGGATATTGCATTCTAAATTTTGTTCCACAATATTATTAAGTATGACTCACATAAACAGCTTGAAAATTACTTGCAATATATTTCAGTATATATTTACTTCAAACAACGATTGAGACATCAATAAAGAACAAAAATTAAGTAGAAAACACTTGAATCATCCCCCATGATTCTCATATAGCTCTCCTGTGCTGGCAGAACATCTTGTGCATTACGTGCTACAAGAGCCATTCCTGCATTTTAAACTAACTGTAATATGCTACTCTTTTTCACATTTACTAATTCCATAGAAAAAGTAATAGAACAGAAAACAAAAAATCAGCATCATACTTTACTTGGCATATATAATTCAGAATAGATATATATATTACATTACTTCTGAGGAAAGGATGATTTAAAAATAGCTGGAGTTCATAACTTCAGATCAATTCATTCTGTAAGTTCCCAGCTCCTGGAATCTTCCTCCACTCAGTGATGAGGCTTAATGAGCACTTTGGTCCATCTTGGTACAATACCCTGCTCATGCTATATCCTGAATCATTTGCATGATATAAAAAGCCAACAAAAGTAAAATTTTTTCCAGACTGACAATGCTATTTAGAAGTGTACTTAATGACACCTGTTTAAGTGAACACAGTAAAGCAGTGCATAGAGAGAGATGTGACTTTAAAAATTTCAAAAATAAAAGGTTGGTTTCTATGGATTCTCTCACCTCCAGGACACAAATACATATAAAACTGAGTGTAGCTAGGTATTAAAAAATTTACAATTTCCCCTCTCAATTAAAGATATTATGCCACCAAGCAGGAATTTTATTACCAATAGGCAGGTTCTCAGTTTTTATAAGCTGTCCTAACCCTTTGAGCAGATTTTCTACTGATGTAAACCAGAATAGGACACTCAGACATTCTATGCAGACGTTTGGCCTCCGTATTTTATTCTTTGAATGAAGACATTGTGATGTTTGTGTGTTACACTACATATAATTATCATTTTTTATTTGCAGTATATAATTGTTTGAGCTATATAAGATAGAAAATGTTTTTGAATAATCTGACAGAAACCTGTGTATAATTTAAAAAATGAATAAAGGACTTATAATAACTTTTCCCCTTATATTAATGCAATAGAAAGAGTACACTGATTAGTTTTATTATTTAGGTTAACTTCTTTCCATTTGCATTCTTCTGTCAAGGTATATGAAGATGACTAGTTATGTTGAATGGGATGTTATAGTTTGCATTAAGTGGAAACTTTGCCACTAAATGGAGACACTAAATAGGTTTGACTAATGTTTTTTGGTGTATTAGCTTTTATTATTGGTGTATTTTATTATTTGGTGTATTAGCTTTTATTTATTTATTTTATTTATTGTATTTAGTTTTCTATTTTCAGACTGGATTCTGTCAGAGTATTTAGGCACTACTCCAGTACCACACCTTAGCAAGTAAATGCTCAAAGTAGGTATTGACCAGTGCTAAGAAAGGTTACTATCCCACATATTTAAAATATATTTGGTTTGTTGCAGTAAGAATAAAAAATTTATTTATTTAACACAGCTTTTTTTTTTTTTGTATTATAAACAGAGTTGTTCTTAAGTATACATGTGAGAAAACCTTAGTAGCATCTTCAAAAAGGGCATGAAAAAAGATCCAGACAATTAAAGGTGATGTGATAAATCTGAACCAAAAAATAATGGAATGAATTCTCCTAAAGACTATATATTTGTACATAGAAGAACAGAAGTTGATTAGGAACAACCAGCAGGTTGTATCTAACCAACCTGATAACTTTCTACAATGAGAGTACTGCCCCATGAATGAAGCGAGAGTAGTAATGTGTGCCTTGTCATCTTCTCCCATTCTATCTTTATAGCCAGTCAGATACAGTTCGGGATGGTTGGCTACCAAATGCAGTAAAAATGTGCTAAACTATTGGGATCCAGTGCTTGAAGTTAATGAATGCTGTAAAGTGAAACTTGTGGCAACTTATAAGTGGTGTTCCCCAATGGTGGGATCAATATAGTTTAATGTCTCTAATAAAAACACTTCTGGTGAGACAGAGTGCACCCTCAAGACGTTTTAAGGATGACACCAAACTGCCCATGGATTGGGGGGTGTGGGAGAAAGAGCAACCAACATTCTGTAGGGCAGGGCAGCTGCAGAGCAACCTTGACACTAGTGAAATTAGGCTGATAGAAACCACCTCCTGAAGTTCAGTAAAGACTGATGTTAACTTCTGCATCTGCTTTGAAATAACCACACGTAGGCTGGCCCTAGCTGAAGACAGAGTAGCTCTACAAGACTCACAAAGACCTTTGCAGGACTTGAAAGTCATGGTAAACAACAAGTTGAATGTCAGCAGCATCCAGAATGCTGTTCTTTCTCACTTTAGAGATCCCAGTACAAGAAAAGGCACTGTCAAATTAAAGTGAGTCCAGTGGAGGACCACTGTGACAATTAGGGCTGGAACATGTATTGAACAAGGAGAGACAGAGATAACTCAGTTTTATTCATCAGGTTGGTGCAGTCTGAGAGTGGAGCAGGGACTCAGAAAGGTGGTGCAACCTACACCTTCAGAGATAAATAAAATAAACTGAAAAGCTCCTGAGCAACTTGATCTATTTGGCTCTGCTTTTCTGAGGTGGTTAAACCTTCAAGGCCCCTTCTAAATTAATTAAATCTATACTTATATGTTCTCCAGGTGCTTTTTTAAAATAAAATTTGGATCCTACATAAATCACAGACAATGAAATATTATTTTACAGAGCTGGACAAATGTAAAAACAAATGGACTGTTTCTCAATAAATAGCTCCTACTAAAAATAGAAGTGTGCTATTTGTTATGCAGTGACTTTATTGAGTTGCTCTTTTTTTCCCCAAATATTATTTGAAAGTTAATAATCTGCGCAGCATTTTCTGTCATTAGGCAGGTATTATTTTTAAGTTTAAAATAGTTGTTATTGAAACTCAAAGCATAAAAAAGAGTATATGACTCACACAACTATTACCATAAATATCCCAATACTTTGAGTGCAACACTGAAAATACTAAAAGTCTTGAGCTGTAAGTTATTTGAAAGACTCTAGATAGTTGTGATTTGCCAGACCCTTGTGTTTTCATTCTCTTCTCCCATGCCCAAATATTTATATAATTCCATTATAATACTTCTGAAAAAATTATTTGAAATCACCTTTGTAGTTATTTTTCCTCAGCTATGGTTATGTTGTGATAATGTGAAAAATCAAAACCAAAATATTAGTGTGCATTTGGGGAGAGAAATCCTTAAGTGCATTGAAGTTCAACTTCTACACAAATACGTCAAAGGTGAGATAAGATTCAATGTAAATGGTGATATTTACCCTTTACCTATTCTACAAATTATATTTCCATGTTTTCATCATCAATGAGCATATGTTGATAACAAAGAGTTTGTCTGCCTTTTCCGTACCACTTTTTCCCTAAATTCATGCATGGTCAATCAGGTTTCTTCCACCTTCTTTGATTGCAATCAATTTATGAGGAGCTCAAAAGTGTGTTTTAGTTTCTTGTTACACTGCACAGTTAGGCTGTGACCTACACCTATACCAAGAAGAACTCTGAGGGAGACTGCTTGCTAATGAATTTCACTTCCACCTGCCTCCTGTTAATGAGGATTCACTTCTGAATTCTCAGAGACTCTTACAAGTGATCACTTAATTTGAAACTGAGGCATTCAGTTAATGCTTATTCAATTTCCTTTCAATTTTTTTTTAATCCATATTGAACAATGTTATTTAACCATGTCCATTTTTTTTTCCCTCTTGAGCATAGTTTTATAATAAGGCTGAAGTGTAGTTATGGGCTTATCTCAATTATGAGAAAAATGCCTTTCACAGTGTAATAATTTCACATTTAAAGTCCAACCATTTGGATTATGTCCCAAAGTGCTCAAGGCCTATTTCTTGTTTGAAGTGTTCATCTAGACTATAGAGTTCATTAATTCTGGATCATCTGTTATTGATTTGTGGGAGGGAATAGCAGAGCAAATCATTACATTTCATTACACTAAATATAGGAAATTAGTCATAATACAGCAAAGTCATATGCAAACAGCAATGCCAAACATCAAAATTTGTCTAACAATCCTGTAGTAGTCACTGTCCAAAGTCATCTTTTCAGGACTGAAAAGAAACAAGCACAGTTTGAACATCAAAATTTAAAAGCTGGAGCTAAAATTTTGTGTTAGGCAAAGCAACTGAGAAAAAAACAAATGAGATAATAAAAGGAGAACATGGATGGACATTTTAATTCTGCATAGCATTGGCCAAAATGGGATAATGTTACAAGCTGAAAACTGGGGATCCACAGTATGATCAAATGCTGACCTTACTCAATTTCCTAAGAAATATTTCTGCTGAAACAGAGATCAAAGCATCTATATACTGTTCTGTATGCACTTCTTTGCTTAAGAGTTTCTGTCATTGCAAATATATCAGAAATACACACAATAGTTACAATGATCCAGTTATACAATATGCTCTTCTGTAATTGTCCATGACTTTTACAGACTTCAGTATTATTTGTCAGGTGGAGAAAACTATTTAAACTCTAGTCGGATAACTGGAGAAGAAAGCTACTGAAATATAAATACAGGACAGGGGGTGCAAAGAAAAGAATGAGTCCCAGAGGAAAAATAATATGACTTTATTTTAAAAAATCTTAATTATTTTGAAGCAGTAAACTTTACCAACTTTTGCTTGCTCCAAAACCAAGAAAAATTATGTAACACAAACCCTAACATTTGAAAACATAAATGGGTCTTAACTGGAGATGATGAAAGAACAAAACTTTGCATAAACTGAAGTGTGAAAAAAAAACTTGCATCACTCTTTCTATAGTTGTCACTGAATTGCAGGTATCCAAAGAGAAACAGCTTATTCAAGAAAAATGATTGAATAGTGTGAAACTGCTGTTGAAGTCAGGCTTAAGAATATAATTTTCCTATTGAAAAATGCTTCTTACTGAGGACTCTTCTCTACTCACCCATTCTTCGTTGAAAACTATAAAAGGTTTGAGAAAACAAGCATTAACTATTTTGTTGATACATTGTCAAACTCTTGTTAAGAGATATTAGTTAGATGGAAAAAACTTTTATAAAGCAGAGTAAAGCACTATTCTTTCCATTTGAAATAGCTGTTGGAGAAAATGGGAGATCACTTGAAAACTTCTAGAACATGTTGGCTGAGTGTGGAAGGGTTGATAACTGTACAGCTGAATGGCTAATAGGAAGAGGAACTGGAAGGACAATGAAAGTATTATAAAAACTTTGAAGATGTCTCCATCTTCACTTCTGGGTGCTGTCTATGTACATTTTGTCTTTTTACAGTTATGGAAACAAGCCCCATATTTTACAGCATATGTTCCCATGGACCATATACAAATGTATAAATTCAGTTGAAATACAATCTAACAATTCTATTCTATGAAAAAAATACTCTATGCTAAAGCATAACATTATCTTGACATAAATCATCCTTGAAAAGGGATGAGTAATACAAGGCACAGAAACACTCTCACACTCTGAGAACATTTGCTATGACTATTGAAATACCAGTGAGTCCCCAGATAATGCACATTACAATTAGCTAAAAGCCATTAGGTTATCTTAATCAAATTCTTGCTTTCAGTCATTCAGGGAAAATATACATTTGGATCTCATGTTTGTTAAAGATGTAAGAAAAGGTATTCATGCCTTCCTGACAATGAATGAAGTGCCTTAACAATCCTGTAAAGGATTTATTCTGCAATAGATGACACTCTCTCCCTATTCACAAATAATTGAGTGTAAAGAGCTGGAATACCCTGGATGTGTTATGGATCTAACAGAGAGACAGTGTGCATGGCACTGATTTGTTTGTGATGCATCATTTTTCCTTCCCTCCCTGATATCCCACTTATCCTAGACAGCTCTGTGCATTTAAACAGACCGAACTGTATAATTCAGTAGTCTGAGGCTGAAGAACTTGTTCTTCCATTGTGAAAGAAAAAAATGTGCCTTTTCAACTTCAGCAAAGTCCAGGAAAAATCCAACCCTTCCAGTCATTTGCCTTGGAATAATTATTCCTTCTGTTACTAACCATCATAGGTTTTAAATTATCATCCAAGATTTTGGGGATCAAAAATTCCAGAAGTAAACCTACTTGAAGAACTGCATGTCTTATGAGTGTTTTCTATTTCAACATCTGTACTCAGAACCGATATTAGGAGAGAAAATAGGGTTGTGAGAAAAAATAAGTATGCAAGGGGCTGGAATACTGTCAGAGAAGACACTGAGTCTTTCAAAGACATTAATCTTTCTGCATTACAATGAAAAGAATTGTTTCTTTCATCTTCTTTTATACATTTCTCCTCTTTCATCTTCATCCTACCAGGAAAGAGAAAGGAAACTTTCAATGAATGTATCACGGGTACGTGATATAGAATTTTTTCCTCCGTTAAGTCTGGTATAGATGCAGAAAAAGGTTGTTAGTATTGTGAATTCCTATGGGAAAATTAAAACATCTCACCTAACATCTTTACAATTTATTCAAGTTCAAAAGGTGTTAAGAAACTTTACTGGATACAAACTTCCCATTTTATTTACTATTTGCTAATTATTAGTTTCATTCTTTCCCATAAACAGCTAAGCAATGAGTGTATGAAAAAATTGCTCTAAAGCTTTTAAATCAATTTTAAACCCTCAATCTCTCTCTTTCTTGGTAAATATTATGTCCTGTACCTAAACTTGTAACTCTGTTTTCTTTTTATCCCCATACACTTTTAACATCTAGTTTTACCTCTTAAAACATTTAAAATTTTATCTCTATCCTGAAGTGTTTAAGAATACCACAACCATGCTTGGCTGGATGAATCACTTAATGCACTCTGTCCTCCATCAGAGTTACGTGTTTTAGATAAAATTATAGATTTGTTTCCTGTGAAAAAAAAGATCATAGGAACTTCTCACACTTATGGGTCATATCCAAGTTTTTAACATATCCACCTATATAGATATGTTTTAGGCACAGAGAGATTTAAAGTCTAAATAGAAATATTATATACTTATAAATAAAGAAAAATACAAATTTTGAATCAGTGTTGCCACTATTTATTTTTTGGCTTTGATTTCTTATTTCTTTATTAGATGGAAAAAGTTGGGTTTTTTTACTGCGTTTGTTATGGCGGCGTACGTGGCAAAAACAACAGCCCCACAACCTCGACACTGTTGGCCTCAGCCCAAGGTTGCCACTGTCTGAGCCACACTCCGTTGTCAGGATGAGCTTTCTGGCTCACCCCCAGCGTCCCTTGCAACGTTGTTTACATATTTCAGTTCATTGGTTAGCTACCCTATTACTTCATGTTCTGTATAAGGTTATGTTCTAGAAACTTCGTTGCTGTTCAGTTCTCTATTGGTTACATGCAAATCCTTGTGCCCCAATTCATTACTTACCCCTGCTTGTATCCCTATAAATCCCCTGCTGTCCCTCAGTCCTTGCTCCTGGTTATGAAGCCTTCAGCTCTCCTGGATCCTTGTGCCACGTCTCCCGGACCCCAGACCCTCTCCTGCCTTCCCTGTTGCCTCTCTCCCTGGGAAATAAAAGAGCTGGAAATCACACCAGGCCCTTCTCTCTGGCCTTTATTCTCACTTGCCCCCACAACATCAGCCCGGGGCTCTCTCTCACCCAGAGGAGCCAGCACTAAAAGAGCTGTCGGAGGACATCCTGTATTTGGGGAAGCTGCGAGCGGCAGCCCTCAGGAAACCAGGGTCACTCCCAGACTAACGCTGAGTGGCCTGGAGCAGGCACCTGGAGCCAGCGTTAATTAGTCAAACCTATGACAATATAATCCAAAGAAGGACTGAGATTCTCATATAAGCATTTAGTGAGAACAGTCTATGTTGTGTAAATAAGGCTATGGTATCATAAGCAAGATGATCAGCAGAGAATAGAGAAATGAGGTTGGGAAACCATTTGAATAAAACTTTTATTTGAGTACCAGTGGTTGAAAGACAATAAAGGAATAGACTAGTTAAGAAAAGTACATCAGAGTTCACGATTTTTTTATATGTTGGATCAGCATCCAGATCTGCACAGGAGTCAAAATTTTCTTTTGGTTATGTCACAACTCATATTTAAAAAATAAATGAAAAACATTAAAAAAAAATTATGGTGAAGAACTGGTCTTCTTAAACTGTTAGAAAGAAAGAAAGAAAGAAAGAAAGAAAGAAAGAAAGAAAGAAAGAAAGAAAGAAAGAAAGAAAGAAGGAAAGAGAAAGAGGAAGAAGTTTTCTTTCAGTTTTACATGAAATCAATATAAAGTAAATTGTTTCTTTTATGTCACTCTGGTGCAAACTCTTGACCTAGGAAGAAGAAATGAGAAGTTCCCACTGTTACGTCTTTTAACAGAATAACCTGGTGAAGTGAAGAAAAAAAAATCCTGGGAAAAAACCCTGTCTCAAAGGACTTTGTACTAATAGACAGCTAGAGAAAGGAAAGAGTCTGTGTTTTGGCCCCACAAGATTAAATTGATTCTTTAATATGGTTTTAGTTTTTTTTCTACAGTCAGAACTTGGCAAAAAAAAAAAAAAAAAAAGAGCTTCATTTTACACTATTACTATCTTCCTACTATTTCTGACTCTGAAATTTTTGACAAACATTTTCAGATTCTGCAGCTTTTCTTTTACATTCCAAATGAGATTGTGTGGTAAAGCATATTCTACTGGTTACAGGGTACTGCATTGCCATACTGTTATTTTGTTTTATTCTGCAGCAGATGCTGGCTCCAATTCTGATATTTGCTGCATAATGTTCCCGTTCTCTTTGCATTTTTATTTGCCCAAGACTTAAAGCAAAAATATAAAGGCACAAGGGGAAATAAGTGAAGGCCTGGGATCCGGATTCAGATTCAGACTCAAATTCATAAGCACAAATTCCCTAATGAGTGTCTATATGCTGCTTCTCAGTTTTGTTTTATGGACTGAGTCAAATGGTTATCCAATGCAGCAAAACCATTTGAATTCTACTTGTTCAAGCAGCATAGAAACAGATTGCCTGAGACTCTTGCATTTGTAAAATCAAGCGAACATTCAGGCATGGGGACATTAAAAAAAAAATGTTTGCACAAACCAAAATTCAAAAATCAGCAGTGAAGTTTTGACCCAGTTTGGAAGGCTTAGACTAACAGGATACATCAAAGACCACATTGTTCTTTTAAAGATTATTAAATCCTATGCGTTCATGCAAATAAATACAAGGACAAAAATAATTGTACGGGTTTTTTTGTGAGACATGTAAAGGTATTTCAGGCTTCATAAATGTATTTATCTAAATGGCCATCTGCTCTAAACATTTTTCCCATATCTTTCCTTTTTCTTTCTTTCTCTTTTTCTTTCTTTCTCTTTTTCTTTCTTTCTTTCTTTCTTTCTTTCTTTCTTTCTTTCTTTCTTTCTTTCTTTTTCTCTTTCTCTTTCTCTTTCTCTTTCTCTTTCTCTTTCTCTTTCTCTTTCTCTTTCTCTTTCTCTTTCTCTTTCTCTTTCTCTTTCTCTTTCCTTCCTTCCCTTCTTTCTTTTTGTGATGTTAGATTTTTGATGGCAATTATTTTTGGTTGTCTTGGAACATTCCAGGTATATATGTACAATATAGGCATTTTTATTTTCTTAGTAATTTAGCTCCACCGATTTCTTCCTTCTTCTATTAAATTCAACAATATAAAGAAACGAGGAATCTCTTTAGCAGTGCCAGCAAACCAGCAAATGGGAAATTCAGAAACTCATCTCCATAAAAGAGCTCATAAATTTAAACAACATAGTCTGATAATGGTTCAATCAAGTCCTTTCATCAGCATGTAACTGATTTAGAACAAATTGTACTGTACTATTGTTCAGAGAACAGCTAGGAAGTACACCCGTTTTTTCATGATGCATTTATAGTAATTTCTACATGTCCCCCCATAGATAACTTTTTCCTTCAATTTTTTATGTGGAAGATGCAAAGGAAAAAAAATTGTGTTTGTGAAAGACACAAAGGAAAGTACGATGAATATCTCTCTACACTCAATTTAGAAAGCTATGGATTTTAAAATCATATTAAGAACCTTGCTTGAAAAGTCTCCTGTTTAATTATTCACTCATCTTCCCAGACCAAATATGATTTCTCTCCACTCTCCACTCAAGAATAATGGTGCTGGAAAATTGTTTTGATTCCTTTTCTCAAACACTACCAATGATTACTTACTAATCTGAACTCTGGTCATGGTATTGTTATTTTCTTTTGGCTTTTTCCTTTTTTGTTTCTTTATTCTTTACATGGAACGTGTGATCAGAGAGTATTCTAACAATTACCTCTTGCTAGTGGGCTATTTTGATCTACTCCTTATTCAATGTTTTATAAGGATATGAATGTTCGTGCCTAATAGACAGTTTCCATTTTTGAACATATTCAATTTTTATGTCATTGAAGAGAAGAATATATAAAATAAATAAAGTCATTTTCTCATGAGTAAAAGCTTATTGAAGAAGTCTTAGTTTTTAAAAGCTTTTACTTTTAATGTTACATTTTTGAAGCAACACACGATTTGTTCAGTGCCAGCCTATCACACAGTTCCCTTTAAAACTGCACAAAACTGCAAAAACTGCACTTCTCATGAAGTGTATAATTTATTATAAAAATACACCATATTAATGGTAACAAATATTTAACAAATGAGTTATTATAGTTTTATTATCAACTTCCCGATTTGCAGATATTTTGTCATTTGTTATTTTTTTGTAGGATTTTTTTCAGTACTTTTCATTCTAGTATTTACACGATTTGTTACACTGGATTCAAGTTTCCATTTGTTTCAACATTATTTTCTGTATTTTTTTAAAGATGAAAGTGTTATTATTCCTTTCTTTATGAAAACCTTCTGAGGAACTACAGTATAAGCCATGTAAGATCAATTTCTTCAATAGTCTTTTTAAAAAGTAATTGAATTTGACTGTTCTGCATTTGAAAGCAGAGAAAGATGAAGTCAGAAGAAACTCTGTGGAAGACTATCTGCTTAGACAGCTTTAATTCTCTACTATATTGACTGAGAAAGGACTACTGAGAAGTGTTACAGCTCTGAGTGAAACTCAGAGACACTAATTTCGTAATACAATTATTTCAGTATGTCATTGGTTTATAATATACATCATGGTTTATAATGGTTAAGTGTAAAAGGACTCCCTGGGCTTACCTAGTTTTTTATTTTCTGGTTACCAGAACTTTAAGCAAGTCTTTGGTAAACCTTGAAAGCAGCAAAGAACTGAAACATTGTAAGAATGCCAAAGAAATGATTCGTTGATAATAACATAGAGTATATATATATATAATATACTAGATAAAACATATATAATATGTAATGTATATGTATATAATATTATAACAACAAAGAGTGTGTGTGTGTGTATATATATACATATATATATATATTCGTAGAACTTCAAGATAGCTAAATGGCCAAGGGTAGTACTTCCTCTTCTCTCTCTCCCACCCTGATTTTTCAAATAACTTTTTACTTTTAATAATTGTACAGATGATCAAATTGATGCACAGAATTACAGGCAGGCGTGAGAAGGGATTTACTGAAGCCATGCAGTACTTGTACATTCTCAGGTCTAAGAATAAGGAATGAACACTGTGACCTTAACTTTTGATTTTAATTTTTGAAAATTAATTTCTGTAATATCAAAACCCAAAAGTAACTGTGTTCTGCCACAATGTCCATTTTTTAAATTAATCTGGAGTATTCGTTTTTTCATTTCTGTAATGCAAGGTGTCCTCTTACTTGAGAAGACCATCAAACCATTGCCATTTATTTTTGAAAATTCAAAATATTTCTTAAATATTGCAATAAGGAGCAGAAAAACTGTCTGACATCTTCACAACAACTGTACGAAGAATTCCATGCATTCTGCCCCTGTGAAAGTTATGAAAGAAAGCTTTATTAAAGTCTGTATTGCTATATCACATATATTTGTTCTGTGCTCTTCTAGGTTCTTCCTGTTAGCTTTCATACAGGTTTCTAATTTTCACTATATCTCCACTAGCTTTAATTATTTAATATTTTCCATTTATATAAGTACTAAAGTGACTACAGTTATGTGAATTCTTTACATTTTTGGATAGATTTTCCTTGAGCAAAGGCACAGCAAAAAAAATATGAAGAAACAAGAAGAGCTATAAAGCAAAAATCTGTTTGCAATGTAAAGACTTATGTTCTGAGTAGACTGAAACTTGATTTTTTAAATTGTATTTATAGTTTTAGCATTTTATTTATCATACTGAGAAAATATGAGCTATATAACTTATTAGTGTTTTATATTCAAGAACTCCTATAGATTCCTAATTGATTTCCTTTTGGTTTGACTGTTTTCTTTACCAAATTGAGCAGTCAGCATGGCTATGTTTAAGGTATTTTCTGTTAGACAGGGGGACTGGCCTCAAAGAAATTTTATATCCATGTCCATGTAGTTCAAAGAAATTTTAATGATGAATTTCCATATCTTCATATGAGTTAAGCTATCAAGCACGTGACAGTATGTTCTTCCCCCAGTCTTGAACAACAGTCTGCTCAACACATTCTCTGAAGGCAGTATTCTCCCAGGCCTGCATGAATAGAAATTTGATGAGCCAACTGGTTTGGATTTTTTGTATTTTACCTGGCCCAGGCTAGGTTTTTTGTAGGAGTTAGGACTCAGGACTCATGCTGGGGACCCAATTGTGGTCATCTCAGCAGAAGAGCAGCACAAATAAAGGAATGTTCCCCTTCCTTTGTTCCTGCACAGCCTTCCTTTGCTAGTGCCATACTCTTTTTCTAATAGGATGGGGGGTTTTGTATCTGACATTCTGTTTAAAAGAGAAATTGCATCCTGAGAACGAAAAGACTGCAGTTACTGTATTTATTTAACTGATTGTCCTCTCCCACAGGAAACCTGTGTGCTGTATGCTTTTACCTGTAATCATTAGGCCATAGTAGTAGGTTTTGCTCCCATTCCACGTGGATCACCACTTTATCCCAATGTGTAAGTGAATCATGGGAATGTATGCTTATATTTTTTCTTAGTGTTTTGCTACTGTGGTTATGAAAAGGATAAGGATATAGCCCTCAAGTTATATTTGACTTTTATATTGTGATTTAAATCTGAAGTGATTTTCATGGGAATACTAATGGATGACATTTCTGTCTTTGTTATCAGTTATTTCCATGGCCCCTGATATTGCTGATACACAAAGTATTTTTTTGTTGCTTTTAGACCAATGAATTATTTCAGACCTTTAATTTCATATATATTTTGGTGTAGGTGTAAATTCCTTCTTTTTGTTTCTTCTTCGAAAAAGAAGGTATTTCTTTATATGTATTCTACCTACCATTAATGTTTCTGTTCATCAGCATTACCATTAATCACTCCTCCCCCTAATAACAGTGACAGCGATGGGAATGGTATTCTCTAAAAGCAATATTTTTATTTAAAAGAAGAATGAGAGAAAATTCAGATAAGCACTACTTACACTGGTGGTCAATATAATTAATGATCTCTGACTGCCAAAGTAAATCAAGAAGCAGAAGTGTTTTGGCCTTCTTAGTTCTATTGATGCAGACTGATACAGCCTATTTATTCACACTATGGTTATGAATTTCTTAGTAGAATTTTTGTAAGGAAGCTTTATCAAAAACATTTCTTATAGTGACATCTCATAATATCTCATCTTCCAGAAAAAACTTTCACAGCTGAGCCACTTCCAGTGTTAGGTAATGGATATCTGAACCCCTGGAAAATATATCCTATTCTTTTTGGACACTAGAAAGCTAAATGGTCCTTGGACTTTTTCTCTGTAGGGAAATAGGTCAAATTTGACAATAAATAACTATAATGAACTGTACATTTAAATGTAAAGTCTCCCTGTTGTCTGTTCTAGTTGAAGTAGGATGGAAAAAGTCCCAGTATGCATACTGAGGAAATCTGGCATGAAGTCACTTCTGTAAAAATGAAAGTTTTAAAGTTAAAGGCCAGGATAGTATGCTATTACACAGTGCTTTGCCTACTTATCCTACTGTGAATTTAAGTGCCCAAAATTTTTCTTAGTCTGGCTGAGCCAGAAGTAAACTTCAGGCATATTTCTACCTATTAGGGCAGACACAGAATTTATGAGAAAATGTTTACAATCTGTGAAGTGACTTTTGATTAAGACCAAAGAGAAACATGATGTAGAAATAGGAATGCGTGTCTATTCCTTGTGCAACCCATTATCAAGCATTAAACACATTGTTATAAAATAGTAACAATTGTTGCTAAATAAAGTTAAGTAAAATGACTAGTTTCTTTCTCACTTTTTCTTTATGTCTTTATCTTAGATCCATCTATTTATAGTTTATGTTGTTATTTCTGGTTGTTTATTCTATGCAAGATGCTTCAGTCATTTTTTCTCAATCATCAGCTTTGTTTATGATTTGAACACCACTTTGCATTATTCACAACATAAGCACTTTTAACTCAGTGAAATGGAAGTCAGTTGAGAATGCGAAGCCCCAAAATATTTTTTGATTTTTCCACAATAACTGGTATACATTGATTATGAAATGCCTTTGTTAACTTCAGCAAAACAGAATCACAGAATCATAGGACCAATTAGGTTGGAAAACACCTCTGAGATCATTGAGATCAACCTATGACTAAACACCACCACGCCAACTAGACCATGGCACTGAGTGCCACATCCAGTTTTTCCTTAAATACCTCCAGGGACTGTGACTCCATCACCTCCCCAGGTTTATCTGAAAGATTCCACAACAAAGAACAGGGTAGGATAAATGTTAAATAATGGGAAGCAATATATCGTACTTACACTTTATAGAATAGTATATATCAAACACAACATAACTATGGTGACAAGATGGTGTGAAAAGTAATAAGTTTGTTGTTTATATCTGCTCATACATATTTCACAGCAGTTATCAGTGGGTGGATCAATTGCTACCTAAGACACCTTTACCTCTGTATTTTTGTCTCTGACCACAGACCTGACATGACTGGCATGGATACCTGATACCAAGCTGACAGGACAGAACCCAATTTAATGTATAAATATTTGCTACATAAAGGCATGCACTGCTTAATGTAGTCTGTTCAGTATACAATGACTAAACAGAAGAAAAAAATATCTTCAGGTCTTATTTCATTTCCCTTCAATGCCTTGGTCAAATCTTTGTTCTGCACTTCCCTTTTAGCTGTGTTTCTAGTTCCTCAGTGTCTTGTCATAATTTTTTCCTTTAAAGGCTAATTCCAGACTATTTTACTACAAAAATCTTCACCTGAAAGGCTTATGTTGTCTTAGGCCGTAACAAATGTAGTGGCACATTTCCCCAAGAATGCATACTCTGCTGATAGTGTGGAAAGATAACAAACCAAACAGGAGTTGACACCTTTGCTGCAACCATAAGATTTTCTTCTTGACTACAGTGGACATAATTGCTGCATTAATTCTTCCTGTTTATGTCAGCTATCTAGGGACAGGCATGCAGGTAGATGTTCTGTGTATCTCTGAGGGCAAAATGTCAGATGATCTACAGAGCATATTTCTAGTCCTCTTCTTCAACACACATTTTCCTTCAAGTCTGCTTTCCAGTAACTAGTACATGAGTAGAGTCAGTGACTGACCTTAGAACAGATTCCACCTAAATTAGCCCTCTTCCATCTCTCCCTGCTTAAGCCAGCCCAAATCTGTCTTCATCAACAAATAGTTCCAGTTTCACAGCTCCTGTTAAATATCCAGTCAATACATATTTTTATGTGTAACATAAAATACCTCTGTACCTTCTGCTGTGGATCTTCCTTGATCTCCATAAAATCCTGGGCTGAATTTGCAATGGTTCTTTTTTTTCAGTATTGTAAATTAAATATATTTCTTTCGAAGAGCAACTTCTCAACCAGTATAGCAAATAATATAGTAGACACAGTTAATCTCTGAGGCTATTACATTTTTTTAGTTGCTGTAGTGTGATACCACAGTAAGTTGGTAATTACCATCACACCAATCACTTAACACTCTCCAGAGCAGTGAAGGTGGGGAGCTTTGGACTTGACTGATGGTGTGAGAGGAAATTTATATACCAAAGTAACAAAATTTCATATCTTTTTTAGTATAAGCTGGATATATTAAAAAAAAATTCAAACAAAGGAGCTAGGAAAAGATGTGAAACATAGATCAGCTCAAATACAAAACACTTCTGCTGGGATATTAATTTAGTGATTTTGGCTAACATGATAAACAACTGACTGTTGCCATGACTATCAAATTTCAGAAATAATTTAACTTAAACTAACTACCAAAGAAATATTTTTGTTCAGATTCCTGTCATTTCTGATTCTCCATGATAGAGAAATAAGGGAAAGAAATAAATGTTTTTCTAAATGTGTCCATATTTTACAAGCTTCATCTATTAAAATTGAACTGGAAAGCCACTACTGAATGTGAATTCTTCTTCTGGGAAAGTACTGAACAAAAATTAAAAAAACCCCATAATGTTTTCTGCGATGGTGATGAAATACAGCTTTGACTCAATGTTTTTAGTTGCTTTTTTGGTTTTGTTTTTTTGCTTAGTCCAGTTTACAAAGCATATTATTGCAAACATATTTTATTTTAAATTACTGTTTTAAATTGACAAAAATAGCTAAAATCAAATGTTTAATACTCTGTAATTTTGTTGGAAACTATTAACAGATTGTGTCTTCTAAGGATTTTAAAATGTTTCAAGAATAGGCTGGTACATGGCAGGTATCAACACAATCCCAGCCAGTCCTGACTAGAATATTTTACCCACGTGTCTCAGAATACTTCAGAGACACCAAAAACAATCACAAAAAAGAAAAATACACTTTGAACTGGAGATAAAGTAACTTTTCCATATACAAAGAGATAAAACCCAGTGAACTGAACACCTTAAATGCCATTGGCACAATGCATTCAAATATTGCTTGCCGTAGTCTAAAATCTGTCTTCAAACCGCATGGTAGTAGCATGTCTCATAAAAGTAAAATATATTTCCATAGATTACCTTTGAACTGACAGAAACATCCTCCAGACCTAAAACCATAGAAAGAGCTCTAGGAAATCCTAAAGAATAAAGGAAAAAAAAAAAAAAGTTAGTACTGATCTCATTACTAACTCTCTGTGGTTCAGTTCAGGAAAAGAATTGAAGCACAGAATCTGCCATCAGTGCCTTAACTGATTTGAGTGTGCCTTAACTCCTAAGCTATTGCCTTCCTCTCTCTTGTAACTCCCATTTGAGCTTTCTTTTCAATGAGAAAAGTCCAGAGCAATAATAGGCAAATGGAAAAGAGAGACATGGGAGCTGTTCCTCAGTGGCTACAGATATATAAGTTTGTCTGTCAGGAAAAGCAAACATCATAATGGAAATTACAAGGTAATCATCTATGCTTGTTAATCTGAAGCAGCAAAGTTAGTCCGTAGATCTGAAACATTAAATTTAACCATAGAACAAGAAATTTGACAGGATATGATTATTTCTTGCAAAATGTTAATTTTTTATTATGTATATACCTTGATATTTTGTGTTGAGACTAATCTGAGATGCAATGTTGGCAATCTACACACTACACTTGAACTTTTTACTAAATATAACCTTTCTCAAAAATTATTTAGATGTATAAATTCTGAAATTATATGGTCTAAACTTGTGTTAACTCTTCTAGAAACCCATTATTAATGTTTCTTAGCAAACATATACCACCTAGAAACAAAGATGAAAAACAGGAAGCAAATCCCTCTCTTCCCATGTACTTCCATATACTTAGCTGATTCTGAAAAGGCTTAAAGAGGTTAAAAATGTATTTTGCAAATATGTGGACTTTATAATTATCAGTGTGGACTTTGATAATTATCAATTGCAACAGTCTGAATTCAGTTGCAAACTCAGGAAATTACTGGCTGTTGCTGAAGTAAAGAAGGCTATACCAAGAAAAGAATTACCCTCTGTGTTCTCTGTTTTTATTGTTATTTTCCTAAGTATTTTCTTCTACTGGCTGCTGTCAGAGACACTGCAGTAGGATGGATGGGGCTCTGTCTGGCCCATTTGCCATGTACCACAAGCCAGTGGTACCTGTGTATCAAGTCAGTACAAAGCAGTTATTCTGTTCTAAACACACTATTAACAGCATGCCATCTTTCTGTGACTGACAACTTGCCTTTGTCTTTTAGGAGAGTAAAAAACCCCAAAACACAAAGGAGAATATAGAATAGAATTCTCAAAAGTTATCTAATTAAATCACCGTGTTGCGAAAAGTTCTGTACTTTATATGATATTCTTGATACGTTATGCTCACCAAGGGAAGAAAATAGAATTAGTCTAGGCAAAGGCAATATTAATTAAATAAAAATTATTAAAACCAGCAATTAGCTAGAGGTGTTATCTGGGATTGCTTAAATTACCAAGAAGAATAAAATAACATTAAGCAATTTGCAGTGAAATATATATTCATGTGTGATGTTAGTATTTTTTGAGTATATGGATAAATATATCAAGACCCAATTTCTATCTCAGAAATTTTTCAGAATAACACACTTCCAATGGTAAATATAAAACAACAACAACAAAAAATATTCAAAAATGAGCTTTCTTGCAGTTGCAGAGCCATTTTATTAGAGCAGCTCCATCATGTGAAGCTCTCTAAAGCTGGGGTAGGCTGGTTTGATCTGAGAAAATAGGTATCTGAAATGTCAAGTTGCCACAGGGAAATATTAGTTTAGAGGTCAGTCTGCCACTCATCAGAAAGCTTCCCCCAAACACTAGGAGAAAAGAATAAGTTGCTGTTGAAAAGAAAAATAAGAATTGAAATAGAAATGTATAATTTTCTCAGTTGATCTTTGCCTTAATGTGGAGGGGAAAAAAACCCAACAAACAACCAAATAAAAAAAAAAAAAAAACTCAAATCAAAGCAGTTTTCCACTTAAACTGCTCATAAAAGTTCAACTGTTGTTAATTTCAAGGACATAGGCATAAAATCACCACATAAGTCCGCCTTCACAACAACCTTGTATCATCTCTATTATCCAGTGTGTTTATTAAGTTTCCAAATGGTTTCTTTGCCTTCATTATTACTCAGATGGCTTGAAAGGTTTAAATATCTCCACTAGCCCCCTCATGGTAAATGTAGAGAAGACCTACATCACCTTGAAACAAGCTCACAGTTCCTGCAGAAAAAGTTCTCTGCTGATAGCTACAGGACCTCCCTAGAGGCATCGGTCCTAGGCATCAGCTCTCTTTTGCAAAATTTGAGGCTCATTCTGTTTAGAAAAACTAAAATAGTCTTTCTTTGTTAGGATTACTACAGTGATTACATTTATGTTTATGATTGTTTATGTTCATGTTTGTAAAACTGTGGGGAGCAAAACTCTATCCCTAAGGCATCCTGCCTGGAGGTGTAGCTTGCATTGGTGAAATGTAGGAGCTCTGGATACAGGCAGTGATGAAGGCCTGGTTTTGTTTTATTATATACTTTCTTATGTGTGAAAAATGCTTTGGTGAATAAGTTCTATAATGCTCTGAATTTTTAATGTGAAATTTGATGACAATGGTATCTCTATTTTAAGTATACATAGAGAGAGATTATTTAGGAAACAAATCATGATGTATTTAACAGCTACAAATATATAGTTTTCCATATGTATACTTTATTATGAAATGTTTTGTTAAATGTATTAAGTTTATAAAATATTTTAGATTTTAATTTGTCACAAAAATGGATGTTCTGGGTGATTGGTCTAAGCATTACATATTTTATCTATTTAATATATATGTTTTCATAAGAACATTTCAACTGCATTAATTAATTGTGCAGCTCATACTTCTTCATGACTGCACAAATTCATTAGTAAATTTTACTTCGCTACTTTGGAATCTACTATTATTGCTACATATTATTATATTTTAATTTTATGTTTATTTACTGAGCTAAAATAAATCCACAAAATAGCATAGACATTCTGAACTGAGAACAATCACCTATTTATTTTCTCCTTTTGAATAAAAAGTGTGTTTGCTGCAATCATTTTAGGTGGCAGGCAGCTGTTATATATTTTAGTCTCTATCACTATTTCCACAATTTATTTACTTATGTCAAATGAAATTCCATACACAAATTTATCTGCTGTTTATGAAAAAATGAAATGTCTGAATGATGTCAACTGTGGCTTTCTAAAACATAGGAAAACTGGCAGCAAAGCTGAAGGAAATAAATTGGTTTGAGTAGAAGCCCAGTTAAGCCTGAAATCCTGCCTCAAAGGCGGTTGCATGGACAGTCTGTCTCAGCACTGCAAGCCCTGGTAACTGCCGGATGAAACTGAAATCTTTTTATTGCTGAAAGCAGTGATCCTACACCAGTGTTTCCAAACAGTATGAGACACTTTGGCCTTCTAAAAAAAAAAAAAAAAAGAACGGGTTATGGTTATTTGTTTTGTTAGGAGTAATTTCCTACTTAAAACTCGTATATGAAGCTTCTGAAAGTAGCTGAATGAGAACTAGATTTACACGCATATGCTATTGTTGTTTAACTTTCTGTTACAATCATGGAAGGAAATTCAGTTCCCAGATGACTCTATAACTTTGGAACCAGAAAACAGCAATTTGAGATCCAATGTTCTTTAGCCATGACAGCAATTTTCCTCTTGAGAATAATTTCCTGTTAAGTATAAATCTTACCCATTTTTCTGGGTTAAATAAATATTTGTGTTCATATTTTCACTCTGAAACGGGAATTTCCACAAATAATTGGTGAATCAGAGATTCTTGACGGTGTCTGTGACCTTTACTAGTAATCATATCCTTAAATTGTGTTAAGCAAATGTAGTTGGAATGTAAACCTAATTAAATTTTTTCAACACATTCTCCCACTACTGTATTTAATGTGTCTTATTATAGCATCTTATTATCTGTGCCTTACTGCTATGTGGCCCCACTTAATTAGTTTTTAAACACAATTACTATGAAAAACATTACTATTGTTATTTTTAATTTCATTTTTGTTTTGATTTTTCAAATATATGTATGACATTTCAACTGCATGTGCAAATATGCAGAAACATGCACCCCTAGTACTTTAGTAGCATATTTTTTGTCATTTAAAGTGCAAACACGCAACACTTAGTATACTTTCTGAGGGCATTTTTATTGTAGTTTCTTGGCTCTAACACTGTTCAGATTTCATTGAATTGTACTCAAGTATTCACTGAATTAGACGAATTTTTTAATGTTAGAGTTGGAGAACCAAGTCTTTTGAAAAAGAAATACTGTTATGAAAGAGACTCTTTGTTTCCAAAAGGACAGGTATTCAACATTTCTTGAAATAGACAGAAAAAAAAATATATCTCACAGTTGATTTTCAAGACATTTAGATCAGCAGTAACAGATAATTTTTAATTTAATTTCTCTACTCTTCCACTATTCAGTGAAGAAAATTGTTTTTTGCAAATTATAAATTTCCAAAGAATTGGAGTCACCCTTGTTCCTAGGAAATAAATTATTATTGCCACTTATTTCATAATTTAAAATGACCTTCACTTTTAATTATATATGGCAGGTCAGACATCGAGTATTGCATTGTATCAAATCATTCATATTCTAATTAACTAGTATTATGATTTTTTTTTTTAGTGAAATAGGTCTCACGACTTGCAGAATAAGCTTTTGATTATAGTCAGGATTTCTATGGAAAGCCTGGCTGTGTTGGCTGTTATAGTACTTTAGCTGTTCATTTTTAAAATCCATTATTGCCTATTTCTGCTCAGGGTGTACAGTTTTTTCCACATAGTGCATGTTAGAGAAAATAAAATTTTTATTTTATATCCCCATTTTTGTTCAAACCCATAAAAGGAATTACTTTTCTTGATTGTTTTTTAATATGCTATCATACTGATTTTCTAAAACCAAAATCTGTTTTGCTCTGTATGTAACTGTGATTTTTCTGAAGTGCTTCTTGTTTTTATTTACAAGAATGGAACTGCCTTGGTTTCATCCAACCTTTCTTGATAGCATTCTTTTATAAGAAATGTAAGCAATGATAGATGTCTGGGGTGCTTTCCAGGGCAAATTGCCTGCGATGCTTCTGGGAGAGGGGCCAGACTTCTGTCATAAGCTGGGGACAGGACACCTGTCACATCTTGCACACCAGTTGGCCCAGAACAACTACCTGGCTTTTACAACATTTGCACTTCAGTGGTGTTATTGCACGTGCTGTAGTTTTTCTTTTTTTTGGCAACCCTAGCAAAACCCTGCTTTCCTTATGTTTTACCAGAACCCTGAGATGGAGAATCCAGAACCTATACAAGTACACATANATATACAAGTACACATACATACATATCTGTATACCTATCTATATAAGATTATATCTGTATAATCTAAAGGGGGGTTGCCAAGAACACGGATCCAGGCTCTTCTCAGTGGTGCCAGCCAATAGGACAAGAGGCAACAGACAGAAACTGATGCACTGGAAGTTCCACAAAATTCCACATGAACATGAGGAAGAACTTCTTTACTCTGTGGGTGCCCAACAGGTGTGGAGTCTCCCTCCCTGGAGACATTCAAGGAGCATCAGGATGCAATTTCTGCCATGTGCTCTAGGAAGACCCAGCTTGAGCAGGGAGGTTGGACAAGATCACCCACTGACATGAATTCAAGAGGACAGACCTTATATATGTTATACCTGTAAGTATAACACTAATTTTAATAAAAATAAACAAGGATTTTCTGCTCAATTTTCTCTCCTACACACTTCAATTTCCCCTCTTTTCATTGTAGCTTTGAACTAGAATCACATTCTCCATTGGTTTTCCAGCCCTGATGCACATTCATTTCTTTATATATCTGCACACACAGGATCACTGGGACAACCCAGATTTCATGGTTTAGGAGTCCAAAGGCTTGAAACTTTCCCGTCACATTTACTGTGAAGTTTGATGTTTTCTTCAAGTTGTGAAAACATGTTGCTTCCTAAGTTGCCTGTATGTGTGTATATGCATGATCATATGTCCAAAACTGCTATATAAACAGAACCTGCTTGTCTAAACTGTGATTTTTTTGCTTCTGGAAATGATAAAAGTAATAGCCAGTATCGGATCACTGCCCTAGGTCATATTATCAGAAAAAGCTGCTATGTGAATGACAAAAATGATGGCAATGTCTGCTCTCTGGACAGCATGTTACTGTGGACAAGCACTGCCTATGAGGCATGAGGTGTATTTCTCCCTGCTGTACCTTACTTATGACTCATAACAAATAAGGGACAGTTAGCATTTTGTTTATTAGCCTCAAACTGGGTATGATTTAAAAAAAAAAAATCCCATTCTGAGCACAATTAATTCACTTAAAAACATATCATGGCATGGAAACAAATGTCTGTTAAATTGAGACTATAATGATCATTAGTTGAATGAAAATATTTCTAAATAATGATTAAAGCAAGTATAAATGCATGGGGATGAGAAGTATGAAATAATAGGAAAGACAACAAATTCTCTTTTTCACTTATTTAATTAAAGCTTAACAAAGTAATGCCAAGGCACGTCCAGATTTCAGGATTCTCATGGGAATCTAAACATTTTCTAGAAAAAGATTTGTGGTCTCAGGCGAAATGAATGGCATAATTAGCTACAAGACAACATATTATGAAATGTCACTGCAGAAAAACAATTATTTCAAGATTCTGAGGGTGAAGTATTTTTTAAACAGTACATTAATGTTTATTTCTTGCCTTCAAATCTTTTGTTGATGGTGTTGTTTTGCTGCTTGTTGCTTTAAAAATGTGGATTTAACAAAGTAGTAGAACTGCTAGTAGTACTTTTGTATTACTAGCACTGAGGAAAGAATTCTTTTCTAGCAATAAACTCATCTTCTGCTAAGACTTAATCGGACCTAAGTGATGACTCCTTTATGCAGTTTGGTACAATACTTCCAGAGAGTGGGATAGTCTCCTCCATAAAAAGGTGTGCAAGACAATTACACGTGGCTTTACATTAGTTAACAACACATTTTTCCTTACAGAATGAAGGGAATGGAAATTGCATTAAATATTTTTTATTGAAAATTTTAAGTGAGTGTTTCTGATTCCCTTGGAAGGGAACACTGACCTTTTCAAAATGGTACATCTTATAAGAGGGCACATCTTATAAGAGAGTTTTATGGTTCTTCAAGGTTTGTTCTGAGTACAAGAAAAATACAATATTATTATACTTTTCCAGATCTGCTGGAGCACCTTCATGTGTTGTTTAGGACAATTTTCCAACTGTATTTCTACTTACATTTCAACACAAAAACATTTTAAGGTTTTTTTCTAGTTAATAAAAGGCAGTGTAAAGGCATACTCTTCCTACTCTGAGAATAATTTGTGTGAGAATAACACATAATGCTGAGCAAAACTGTATTTTTCATTTTTGTCCAAATTTATATGATTAAAGGATATGTTATCACCTCATTGCCAAATAATTTCTTTTTGAGGTGAAAATTATATATAAGCTTAGTTTTCTTAATGTAAATGACTGTCTTTTGCAGAACAATTTGACACTTTGTCTATGCAGAACAAAGAGGTTCTAGAGGTCTATTGTCTGGAAAAGGAAGTTTTATTCTGCAGGTTCTTGAAAACTGCCTCCTGGTCAGCTGGAATCTGGGAACAGGAAGGAGAAGAAAAGAAGAAGAAAGCAGCACCAGAAATCGTGCTAACTCGTTTTTAGATTCATATTTAGGTATGAGTCATGAATGGTATATATCACCATTGTTATGCTGAAATTCAGACTGTTTAACACCAAAAAAGGACATCTTTAATTGTCATGGATTTTTCCTTTTACTTAGTTTTCCTACTTTTTATTAATATTTTCTTTACAATGTGTTCTGCCAAAATACTCTCAAGTTTTGTTACAGATTGATTTTTTCAGCTGTTAAAAATATTTGCATCCTCATTTGCTGGAGTCTGATAATAAAAAGAAAAAAATACTTGGTTTTAAACACTGCTACAAAAGCACCTGAAAGTATGAAACTGCAACTGAACATCTTTACTCCTTTATTCAATGACTGACATATTCATTATCAGGTTGATCTCGAATGAAAGTATTAAAATTTTGTCTTTCCTTTAAAAACACAAACAAACAAACAAACAAACAGATTTTAAAAACTCCTCAACAATGCAATTTCTAGTAGGAGAAGAACATTCTATAAGAAAAATCCCAAATTTTCTTGATTCTTTACCTTAGGTTGTGATATTAATATTGAATCCTCCTTTCTTGTTTGTTCCTTTGTGCCTTTTAAGGCTGTTTAATCATTTAACCTTCAGTATAACTTGTGTTATAAGATTTACTACATACACATTTATGACACACACTGCAGAACGCAGAAATGAACTTAGATCAGGTTGGATTATTTCTTACATAAAATGTGCTAACCCTATACCTGCACATCTTTGGGCTTATTTAGTCTCTACCACCATCTGCTGAATTTCCTCATTCCACTCTTCAAAATACACCTCACTTCCTCACCATAGAGCTACAATCTAAGGGAATCTATGACAACCCACACAGCCTCCAAAGTCCTATCCTGAATTTCTAAATAGAACAGATTTTCTTTTCTACTCTCATTTCTCTATACTCTTTGCTCCAAAGAACTTTGGCCAGCACACCATGCTGAGGCTGGCTCTAATTTTCAGTACTTCTGCTTCTTTCTAATCATACTTACAAGCTCTAAGAAGATAAAGATCCAAAGAATGAAAAGCCTATGAATATTCCACAGTTATAAGGTTCTCAAAAACATTAGATCAATGCCGACATATGGCGATTTTCTCTTATACTGATATATTTTAACTTCCTAAAATATGCTTAACACTGTGAATTTTAACCAATTATTCTTTTTACTTCAGCTGGATTTCATTTTCACTTTCTAGTCACTAGGGCTTTCTGGCAGACACAAATAATTGAATAAATTTTAATTAGAATGCTCCAGGTAGGAATGGTTCTTTAATGATGGCTCACAAACAGTGCCTTTGATACTACATAGCACCACTAAAGGTTTGATGAAGCTTTTGTGATATTGGGGGAAAGAGGAGGGTAAGAACAGATGAATATCATGTATATTTTGCATATATTTTTTTGAAATAGATATATTAAATATGAATTATCTTAAAATACTAAAAATATGTTTCTGCTCCACCTTAAAACTCTGTCTAATGAAGTAGCTTGCAAATTTATTTTGGGTGCAGCTTGTGCTCAGAGAAAATGAGAAACAGAAACAAGCAAAAATGTTTATTGTACTTACAAGGTTCTATAGACAATCCCATCTGATAATTGAAATGTTGCTGGTTCGACCCATCTGGCAGATGGGAGACTCAGCTGGTTCTTTTGAACTGTGCTCAATATGCTAGTAGGAGTACTGTTTTTCAAGTTTTCTGTTTTGCATTTTTTTTTCCCCTTCACTATTTTGTGTATTCTCTCTTTTCAATTTTAATCTTGCTACCACAGCCAAGTGAAATGTTCTTTAGTATTAGTCCTTGTCTAGGAAGGATCAAGAACCTAAACAGCAACAAAAAAAAGAGATTTTTTTAATGTATTATTTATATTTTATCAAAAAATGTGAGGCTGAGATACATTACTTACTGAACAGTACTAATCTGTGACAGACTGTCCTCTTCAATAATATTCAAGCAACAAGTTAAGCAAAAAAAGATGGTGCACAAAGAGCAGTGCAGAGTTTTACTCTCCTAATCTCCCATCTAAATGTCAATAGACATAATTAAAAAGTTGTGAACAAATGCCATTTGGCTGGATTTTGTAAACAGGTTTTAAAATACTGGAAGTATAAAGCCTAAGGCATCAGCAGCCTATTTTTAAAGAATCACATAGACTTAGAATGTGTTCCTTCTTTTTTTTTTTTTTATTTTGAGCACATATTTAGTATTTTAAGAAAAGAAATACATTTCCCTAATGAATAGATTGACTAGGTTTTTTTTCCCCTTAAAATTGTCAACGTGCATTTCAAGAGTAAATGTCAATGAATCATCTCTTGAGAACTATTGTTCTTCCATGTGACCTAATGTATTTCTGTCTGGTTTTATTTTCTTTCTGTATGTGTGTTTTTTGTTTGCTTTCAATTTTAGTTTTTTGGTTGCTTGCCTCAGTTTTGGTGAGTGGAAAAAGTAAATACGATGATGCCCAGAGCAAAATCATCCATTAAATAAGAAAGGGGTGTCTGTGACTTCCTTGAAAGAACCTTAAATGTACTTGGAAAGAATTTTGAGAACTTTGTATGAAAGAGGCTCCTCAGGCTGCAGGAAGAAGAGAAAAAAGGTATTGTATTGTTAGAAAATATGGACATTCACATACCATATTGATATTTTTGCCCTAAACCTGTTAGTAGAATGATAGAGGGAAGAAAAGTATTTACTTGCCTTATTTTCAGTCACACACTGGATGAGTTTTATCCTGGAAGAGGGAAAATGGAACACATATTCAAAAAAAAAAAAAAAA